>JAADJF010000118.1:0-147580 GCA_012932015.1 Fusarium acutatum | reverse complement strand
ACTCTTAAGAGTCTCACGCTCTACCGATTGAGCTAACCGGGCGTGGCTCTTATTGTTGAAGTCAACTGTCTGGAACAGCATCGAAGAAGTTGGCAAGCAAGGTGAGCGACTTATTCAATATTCAACATGCCGTTGGATAGTGCTTCACAACTGTCAAGTGTGGTTCCAAGGTTTCAAAGAGCGTATTGCATAAAATCGTGACATTATTTTGTTGTTTTGGTGTTGAGATCTATCATCATGCCCAATATCCTCATCATGACTACCTGGCCTTGAACCATTGTTGGTACATCTATTTTACATATAATACATCCACTATGATCGACCTCTTCTGTCAGAGTCGTCTTGGAGTTCAGCCTCTACTTCTTCATCCATTTGCTTGGCGATTATTCTCTCTTCCTCTTCCTCCGCTTCGAGAATCTCCTTGATAAGGCGACTCTTCTTGTCCATCTTGTTCTTTCCACGACGCTCACGAGGGGCGTTCTTCTCGTTGGCACTGATTCCGCCGGGTCCCATGACAATCTCGACCTTTCTGGGCTTCTTGCCTTGGCCGGCTCGTTTACCACCGTCGTCGGGTCCCTTGCCAACACGAGCGTTACGTGGAACTCGCGTCTTGGCTCCGAGAGCCCAAAGGTCGCCCCACCGTGACTTGCGAGCATCGTGGTATGCGAGTTTGCTCTGGCTCTTGGTGACGGTCCATCTCTCGAGTTTGCCTTCCGGTGTGCAGAAGTCAAGGGTGACATGACCCTTCTTCTTCAACGGAGGCATAATAGATCGCGGCAGGCTCTGCATATCGGGCTTTTCGTCAGAGTCTTCGTATCCTTCGAAGGCTCGGTTTGCAGCCTCTTTGCCACTTATAGACCGCTCCTTAGCAACACCACGTCTGAAGGCAACATAGCTAAACTCGACTTCGCCCTGATTCCTCGTGCTGTTTCCAAGCATTCGAGAATAGAACGCAGGACGGACAAATCTCTGACTGAAATGGCAGTAATCCTTGCGGCCTTTGCTCTTACCAGGTGTCTGATACATCGGGCACAGTCCCTGGTTAGTACAGGGGGCAACAACATATCCAAGCTCCTTTTCGCGTTCGTAGGCAGGGTTGAACCCTTCGCTATCAAGCTCTGGCTCTCCGGATTGAGGCAAAAGGAACTGCCGAAGAACGGTGTCTCGAACATGAGCGACAGCCTCAAACCCTCGAGGATGAGCCTTCTCTAGGACAATCAGAACACCACCATCTTTGTTCAGTAAGGACCAGAGTTTGTTAAGGACTGCCTGTCGGTAGTGGTCCTGTTCTTCCTTCAGAAAGAGATGGGAGGCGATAATAACATCGTAGCTCTTGCGAGGTTGAGGCTTGCTACCCGCATCTAGATGCTCACCCTTCATCTCTCCTGAGTGCTCATAGTCGGGAAGTCGAGGGAGGAAAGTGGTGTTTTCCAGGAAAGTCTTGGTACGGTGTCGTAAGCGATCAGAGCCAATAATGACTGTGCGCTTGCCTGGGGGGTCGTCTCCCTTGACTTCACCCTTTTCCTTCAGTAGATCCCATTCTGCTCGCACAATCTCGTCCCAGGCAATCAAGCCTGCGCCACCAGACCCTGCGTCAAGAACACTTATACCACTGCCATCTTTAAGCTTAGACTGAAGCCACTCGCTTCCGACTCGCTTGCGAACTTCTTTGAGGGTAGCCATTATTGAAGCATAGGCTGGCGGCATGAAGCCTGCAAGGAAAGCATCGCCTTCAATCTCAGTCATATGTCGCTGATCTGCTGGAAGGCCAACACCAAACATATTTCCATTCCTCTTGGCTTCAGGTGTCGCAGGAGACAGAGGAAGGCCTGGGCCGCCAAACGCTGTTTCAGCGGCACTCTTGACGTGATCGATATGAGTTCGCTGGAGAAGATCACGAATTGGCATGATCATTTCGTCCTGTGGCAAGAGAATCTCAATGGGGCTTCCCCAAAAGCGACCCTCTAGAGTCAAGGGGTGAAATCGTGCCTCCTCGCCGGTGGGTCGCTCACTATGCTCATACTCCTCAGGCCAGGTCGCTTTCGTATCTTCCTCCAGCTGTTCCATCTCTAGCTCTTCCTGGGCCGCCGCTTCGTCTTCAGCCTCTTGTTGCTTCTGCTGGGCGACCTTGAAGTCCTCCGAAAGCTTCTGTAGTGCATCGTATTCCCGTTGGCTTCTGGCAACTAAATCCACATAGCCTGGCACAATTTGGTCGATTGCGCGGTCCTCCAAGTCGGGTTCCGGAGTTGGTTCGATGATGTCTTCGACACCCTCATTCAAAGGAATTTCGTAAGTGACTTCCTCAAATTCGCCACCCTCCAGTTCCCTCAATAGAATACCTTCGTTATCTGGTCGTGGGGACTGTGGTCCCATGTCTGCATGTTCTGGAATACCGACATCTTCAGGCCTCGTCTCACGCAGCGGCGCACCGTATAACCGTTCGTAAACCGCATATTCTTCGTCACTAAGATATCCCTTTGGTAAAGTATCTCGAAATCTCTGCTTAGCGTCTCGAACAATTTGCTCAATTTCCTCCGGCGACGCCTGTCCCGTTGTTTGTGTGTCTTGTCGCAAACATCTTGACGTCGAAAATGCCTGTGTAATTGCTGCGTTCCTATTGGGCTGCAAGGAACGGAATAAAGAAATACGTTGCGGGCGAAGTAAAGGAGTGGGAGAAGAATAAAACCGTGAAGATACTGTTAATGAAGAAGCACTACACCTCGGACAAGCATTTCGAATTCTTCTGGCCGACAACATTTTCCGTACTATACAGATTTGAGGTAATGGAGTCGAAGTTTTAAGAGCTTCATCTTTTCGTAAATACACGTGATCACGTGATGATATATGTGGCAATTATCTTCACGCTTTAGCTAAATGGTCACCATCAATCAAAAATGGAGAACCAAGATCATATAAACGAGTAGAATGATTCTAGAACTGTGTAGTAAGTTTGCCTGAAAATATTGAAAAACATGCCCAAGTAGAGCCCTTTACCGATAAACGCCATGCCCGAAGTTTCTTTTAATCACCACCAAGATCTGCCAAGGTCTTGAAGGACGAACGTGGAGGAGCTCTGGCACCACCGGCGCTCTGCGAACCACCGGTCTTTCTTGGTGCTGGTTTACGATGAACATTGAAAGGGCTCTCTTCCGCTGACTTATACGGGTCAAACTACCATCCAATTAGCAACCCCAGTATTTCACACTGAAAGACCGCTAGTCGGTCACTTACCGTGAACAAAGAAACAAAGTATAGTCCAAAGAACGCTATGAGAGCATCGAAGACGGCTTTCAAGTTCCACTGCTTGGACAGCGAGGCAGATCGTGACTCGCCACCGAGTGTTCGCCCGGGAGTCTTGAAAACATTGCCAGTGGCTGGCCCGCCAAGCTTGACCGCATTATTGATAGCCGCAGTAAGGGCGGGAGGGTTGGCACCCTTGATGGTCTCGATGCAGGTGCCGTTGTGGAAGATCTTGAAGGTCGGCATGGCGGAAACACCTTGGGCTCGAGCGATGCCGGACTGGTTATCGACGTTGACCTTTGCAAAGGCAACCTTCTTCGGGCGTGAGTGTTCTTTAGCGAGAGCTTCGAACGTAGGCGCAATCATCTTGCAGGGACCACACCAGTCAGCGTAGACTAAGTAGAAGTCGTGTTAGTGATGACATGGACATTCGCGGGATGTTCAAACGTACAATCTGCGATCACCACATTTGTACCCGAGAGGAGACTACTCCATTCGGACTCAGAAGCAACGTTAATGGGGCCGCTCATGGTTGCGATTTCGTTATTGTTGAGTCTGTTTGCTCGTCGTGAAAGGCCACATTTGTCGCATCCTGTTAGCCATGATGCTGACGAAGCGCAGGCGAGCCTCGAAAGCTCTGTGTTAGGCAGGCGGTGAACAAGGCGGCGAGATTCTGCCGGACAATTCGGCCCCACTATCACAACTTTTTGCTAGAGTTTGGCTGTCGCAACTTTACCTCGAGAGCATCTACACTTTTCAGATCTTATCAGTCTTTATAATTAACCACAAGATGTCTTACTCAGAGCGTAATTCTAAGGTCTGTTATAAATCAGCACCAGATTCAGACCAACCAATGTATTAACTTTTACCAGAAACGCAAAACCGAACGTAATGGTCGTGAGGGAGGTTCCGCCAGACCTTCCACGATATTTGACCCAATTGAAGGTGGTCGACCATGGACCATCTCCGTTGCCATTCCCAGTAGTATCCTCTCAGAGTATGTATCTTGCTAATAATAGTCATCTCCGTACTAACCAACAATCACAGCCTCGCTTCCGCTGACCAGCGAATGAACCAACCCGCGCGCATTGCTCGTGCCCTCGCTGCTTTCTCTGTCGACGAAGTCGTTGTTTTTGACGATTCTCCTCTCGCGACCCGCCCTCGTCACACAGATACCAACAGTTACACGGGCGATACCGATCCATGCCATTTCCTCACGCACATTCTAACCTACCTAGAGGCGCCGCCATTTATGCGCAAAGCCCTCTTCCCTCTCCACCCTAACCTGCGACTCACTGCCATGTTGCCCACTCTCGACATGCCCCACCACCCAAACCCCAAGGACTGGATCTCTTATCGGGAAGGAATAGTTATTCCTGGTGATACAAGCACAGGTTCCGGCTCGCTCGTTGAAGTTGGCCTGGGGGAGCCTGTCGAGATTGAAGCCAAGATCCCTCCAAAGACACGGATAACACTCAAGTTCTCCGAGGATGAGACCCAATATCCTGAACCTGTGCATCCTGCTGCACCAAGAACTGAGGGTGGGTACTACTGGGGATACAATGTAAGAAGGGCCAGTTCTCTCTCTAATGTTTTCACTGAGAGCCCCTACGAGAACGGTTACGATGTCAGTATTGGCACCTCCGAACGTGGTGTTCCGGCCTCTAGGGTTTTCCCGCCGTCTAAGAGAGTCAACTTCAACCATCTCATCATTGTCTTTGGTGGCCCACGAGGTCTGGAGTTTGCAGCAATGAACGATGAAGAACTCAGCAGTATGGACATCCAGGGTCCCAGGACCAAGGAGTTGTTCGACCACTGGGTTAATGTTTTGCCTGGTCAAGGATGCCGGAATATCAGGACAGATGAAGCTGTGTTTATTGCTTTGGCAACATTGAGAGGCATTTGGAATTCTAGTTAGTTTATTGGTATAGCGAACGATACCCTTATTAAGCTTCCCCTTCATTATCTGACATCAAAAAAGCATGTCAAAATGCTCATGATACATACAAAGCCAAAGTGTCTGCAAATGTGCTGTTGTTGTCACTAGCCGGAGCCAAATCCATCCCATCTCGATGCACCATGATCCTGGTGCCCACTGTAGTCAATCCTAGAAACCTCGTTCCAGGACTCATGCCTTGAATGCTCAAAGTCCTCGCTTGGCAGTATCCTGGAGATTTGTTGCTAGCACAGGTATCGTTGTAGTTCGTAAAAAATGAATACAACCCTGCCCCATAGACGGCAACGTTGCTGGAGTTGAGAATCCTCATGCCCCATCCCATATTGCATCCTGGATCAGGGTCGTTCTGGCAGTCTTGCTGAAAGTTTGGATCGTTCAGTGCTGGCACAAGAGGGAATGGGTATTGAGCCACGGGCATGGGTTGAAAGTATGCCTGCTCTGTCTGTGCGTGGCCAATGTAAACGTCTCTGGTGTTGGAGAGCTGGTATTGATACAGAACATGGTGTTCTGAACCAGACGCACTAAGCCAGATGCGGCCTCTCTGTGCCTCTACAAGAACTCCTCTTCCTGCAAAGATAGAAACACGTTGATATTTTTGATCCTCAAGATCGTGATCTGCGACCCAAAACCAGCAATTTTCTGCAAATAGACCCCCAGCGAAAGCGGTTACGTGAAAGCTCATGTAAGCTGCCAGACATCTCGGATTAACAGTGTTTGTCCCTTTGATAGCAGGGCAGTCTGGAACTTGAAGATAGGTCCCAGCAAATCCTCCAATTCGAGTGTGTACATCCCACATGCCTGAGGTGGCTCCAGGAGCGAACAAATTATACTGAATTAGGATGGCACCTGCTGTTGGCCCACGGGTTGATACTATTGTATCTGACCACTCTATCTGGCCAACATCACCAGGGCGACCAACTTGGACGACAGGTCGAGGTTTGCTCAAGTCCCCAAAGCTGGGTCCTGTCCCCATGATGATCGATGCCAAGGCTTCACCCACAATTCTGGCATTCGGTGGGATGTGTACAGTGTCTGAAACCGTGTAGTATCCTGCGTCGAGATATGCGATGAGCCCTTTTGCCGCCGTGTACTGGAATAAGGCATTGAGTGCCTGAGTATCATCATGTGATGCGTCACCGTATGCACCATTTGCTTTTGCTGAGATGAAGGAACTGCCTGGAACTTGCTCGTACTGAGGCTTGGATCGCTCGTGGTAGATATTGCGATCAAGGAGATTTTGACTCCGAGTGAAAGGAAGCGGATAAAGGGCCGTCGCATCGAATGTGCCCTCCATGTTCGCGTAGTGCCCCTGATTCTGTTAGCAATGTTCACAGTTCCGCGAGTTGGCCTACCATCAGGAAAAGAGCGCTGTCTACTGGTGCTATAGCAGAACGTGCCAGATCAGTACCTTCAGGGCCCATGAGAACGTTGTTCACATTCTGAAATTTGACGTTTTCCATCGCCACAGAAGCTGCGCTGCTGATACTCTGTGAGCTGTTGCGTGTTGTAGCGATAGCCACATCAATATTCTCGAACCAACTGTCAAGGATCGTGATAGAGCCAACACCGAACGATGAATCATCCATCTTGATGCCCACTCGACAGTTCTTAAACACGGTACTCTTGAAAGTCCACCCCCAGTCCCAGGTCATCCATATCGCGACGTCGGCATTAGAGAACCAGAGGTTACGTGCTGTAAACTGCTGATTACCTAAAACTGTGGCATTTCCCCCACCAAAGAAGTAAAGATCATTGAGAAGTCCCCCTGATCCTTCTTCAATGAGGAGGCCTGTGTGTTGATTTCCAGGAACGGTCGACAGTTGGAACACACAGTTGGTGATAGCTGTCGCCTGAGATGACGGCCAGTGTATACCCACAGCAGGAAAGTCTGGAGGAAGGGCAGTTGTATCCAAAACCAGATTACGAATTTGGCGAAAAAAGACGTTTGTCGAGTTCCATGCAAGGGAACCAGTAGACAGATAGGGGTTTCCGTCGATTAAACCGAAGCTTTGCTTAGAAAAGGAGGCGGAAGCTTTGATGACAGGTCGGTTTGTAGGGTCACCAATGATTTGCGTATAGTACAAATCAATGAGGGAGTTGCTGATGAGATACGTTCTTTCTCTGTTAGCAATACTGAATTCGCGATGTTATTTTGGGCACTCACCCAGCTGGGACATAGACAGTCGCGGGTGAAATAGTGCTACCTTTGCACACACCAGGAATACATCGTACACCTTCGCTGATTGCTGCATTTATAGCGGCCGTGTCGTCCGCAACTGTTTTGTTAGCTAACAATGAAACTGTATCCGAGTGAAGTACGAACCTCCATCGCCAATAGCACCAAAGTCTTTCACGTTGCGAAATACAGGGTAAAGCTTGTCAGGATAATAGGGAGCACTTCCACGGTGTTCGATGTCCTCAAGCCAGTACCTCGCGTCGGCACTACCCAAAAGGATTAATAGGAAAAGGAGGAGGAACTTCATACTGAAGAACCCGACAAGAGCGCGAGTGTGAATATACCTATAGGTAGCCCAAGTCGAAAACGTGTGAGTTGATCAAGAAAACATGTCGAAAGAAAAAGGTCAAGTTGTAGGTAGGTACCTAGAAGATATTTGATCGAGAAGAAATTACGGCCGAGGACCTCTTTGGTTAAGAAATGGGAAAGAGCTTGTTGACTGTTGCTCTGCTCTTCCCTTGCATGTATTCAAGAGCACGACTGCGCTTTCCCCGTGGTAACCAGATCACCCCAGGTCTGATGTAATGAAGGGTGATGTGATCACAAGATATGATCATCTGTAGTGGAACAAGTCTAATGTAGGGCAGTGATTCATCAAACTCCAACTTTACCCACACAAGAGATGAGAACCCCTCCAGGCAGTGTCAGCTCAGGACAAGAGCAACTTCTCATCATCACCCACGACAAGTATATCAGGTAAGATAATCAAGTACCTCCAAGGCATGTTTGAATATCACCACGAGAACATATAGGACAGGCTTTGAGATGGGTTAATCATAGTGTAGGTGACGTCGTCCCTGTAATGAGCGAACTTATCCAGAGGAGTTCAGTTACACAGTAAGTAGAATATCAGAAAGACCACCACGTTGACATGCAGATAGTTGATGTACAACCCGCTAGGGGTGAGTGATTGAATTGTATATGAGTGTGCGACAAGGTCGCAGCAGCCTTGTTGAAGACCATGCTTTTCTAGTTGAATATCTGACCCTATCCCAAAACGCCTTCCGATACGGTCATAGCCCATGATTATCTAGTGTAGTGAGGTGTGGTTGAGGTGAAAATAGGAGTACAGTGATCTGTTTAGATCGTCGACTGTGTTGAGTCGAGAGCAACGGCTTGGCCAAGGTTTCCACTGGCCATAGCCTTCTCACCGGAGCGCTTGCGCAAAACGTTCTCAATAAAGGCTTCACCAGCCTTATATGAAGAACGCACGAGAGGTCCACTGGCACAGTACAGGAAACCCATGTCCAGAGCTCGCTTGCGCCACATCTCGAACTCATCAGGGGTCACGTACTTCTCGACCTTCAGATGGCGCTTGGTAGGTCGCATGTACTGACCGAATGTGACAACATCAACATCAGCCTTTCGAAGTTCTAATCACTGTTAGTTGAGTGATATGATATTATTGTAAAGGTTGTCTTACCCTCTAGCGCAGCCATGATCTCATGTTCCTGCTCACCAAGACCAAGCATCAGACTGGTCTTAGTGATAGGACCGTCCTTGCCCATAACATCCTTGACATGCTTCAACACAGACAAGCTCTGTCTGAAAGTAGCTCTGCGGTCTCGCACATAGGGAGTGAGGTCCTCAACGGTCTCAACATTATGCGCATAAACGTCAAGTCCACTCTCAGCCACGACCTTGACCATATCCAAGTCCCCTCGGAAATCGCCAGTCAAAGCTTCAACGAGCAATGAAGGCTTCTTCTGCTTAATTTTTCGGATTGTCTCAGCAAAATGTTTCGCACCACCGTCCGCCAGATCGTCACGGTCAACGCTTGTCAGCACAACATAGCCAAGACCCCACCTGGCCAGGGCCTCTGCAGTGTTCTCGGGCTCGTGGGGATCCAATGCAGCAGGGTTGCGATTTGTCTTTACACTGCAGAAACGGCATCCTCTGGTGCATGTGTCGCCCATGAGCATAATAGTAGCTGTCGCAGCATTCTTATCTGAACCGCCCCAACATTCTGAAATGTTGGGACATCGAGCCTCCTCGCAGACGGTGTGTAATCCCAATCCTCGTAGATCCTTCTTGATGCCCTTGAAGTTATCGTTACCGGCGGGGATCGGTGTCTTGAGCCATTCTGGCAGTCGTGTGATGGTTCGCTTCTTGCCCTCAGGGCCGACTTCGGCGGTCTTCAGAGAGTAAGCCTCTGCTGGAGACAGTGGCTGGGCTGGAGACGACGTCGCAAGGAAATCGGAGAAGTCTGAGACTGCTGTGTCCTTGAAATAACTCTTTCGTCGAGGTTTGCCGGGCTCGCTGCCACTCGGAGGTACAGTGGCGAAGGTTCTAAGTGTAGGCGTAGCGCTCAGCGCCTTGCGAAGAGGGGCATGTGCCCTCTTGAGGGTTGGAGCAAGAGAAGCCATTATAGAAATAAAAAAGAACAACGGCTTCTACCTCTCCGAAAGAACAAGATAGTGAGAAATAAGAAGGCCGTTGGGCGTTCGTGGAGATATAGGGAAGCAGACTTCAAAAATAGTGGCAGCTTCAAAGAACTCAAATTCCTAGACTCGGGGGCAAAGGCCGATGAGACCCGCACATCCCGGGCCGCATCCGAGTGATGAGCCAATGAAAGGGCATCGCATTATCCTTATTCAGCTCCATTTTCTTTTCCCCGTCACGATTACCACGATACTGAGGAGGCGAAGCAAGCTTTGAAGCCTGTAGAATCATTCATTGACTGGTCAAAGACCATAAATCTGGTATTCAGCCTCCTATATACATTTGAACCAACTTATACAGCAACACTTGACGGAGGAGACAGAGAAGAACCCTGGCTAAAATCGTTTATTCCACAGCAAGGGTCCTTTCGCGCTTGTTCAGATTAGTCACCGGACGTTGATTTCCACACCATTTCGAGTTGGCAATACCTGGTCTCTCGTTTTCACTTTCACGCAAGGTCCAAGCATCGTTGAGCGTGACAAAGTCTATTGCTCTCACACTATCTACTAGCCATCTATCGTGGCTCATCATCGTTGGTCCGGTGTCGGACACTCAAAAATTCACCAATCCTCCTTATTCATGTAAATCGTATCCCACCCCTTCCGAATTAAATCAAAGCCATACTCCAAGCTGCAAACCATCCTCCAAGGATCAAGCAGAGCTAGATCCTGGATCACCTGCGCCGTCGTAAAAAGGGGGTATCGCCAAAAGAGAAGTATAGTAAAACCAGTACATCCGAGAAGCAGAGTTACTGAAGTGAATATGGATTATTTTCCACGTGGCCGACGTCGTCCCCGTCTCTTTGGAAACGACTCTCTATAGGGCAGCAGAGTCGAGTGAAGAGATGTTGACTGAATAAATGTGGTAAAAAGGGTCTCCAGCCAGGAGTATGTACCAGCTGTCGTGGTAGGAAGGGGATATGATCTCAAAGCCATTGAGTGGTTTCCAAGCCTGGGAGTGATATCCTCAAGTGAGGAAAGTTGGAATTGTTATATGTATGGTGAAGGTGAACAGGCTTGAGAACATCAACGGCTACCCTCCAACACAAGCGACAACTCGAAAAGGTGGACCAAACGCAGCGCAGTCAACGCGCTGGGTACATGCTGCCAGGGAAGAAAGAAACAGCAAGAGTTGAAAGCCCGCGTGTTTTGTCAATGGAGCGGGCGTGATGAAGCGTAAGGAAGCAGTCAAGCTATCCAGGAGGCAGAGTCTCAAAACTCATCAAGGGTGAAGCAGGCGACAAGTGTCGGCCTGCTGTTGGTATCGTGGCGTTTCATCATAAAGAATAGGCCGCGCTGGTGGCCAGGGTATAAAAGGTGCATGGACAAGAAATGGAAGACAGTGGTTGTTGTCGACTTTGATGCAAGTCGACAGTCGTGAGATTCTCGAGAAACCTCATTCCATACAGAACGCGCTTACAGAAGAGCAGCGGCAACCATACCAGCAACACCGACCACAGCGAACCTGCCGACGGCGACAGCAGATCCAGCGTTGCCAGGAACCTCAGAGGGCTCGGACGAACCACCAGTGGTACCAGCTGTGTTAGAGGCCTTAGGGGTAGAGACAGGAGTGGTGTTGTTCTGAGAAACAGGCCAGAAGGTGGTGGTCTCCTCAACGAGAGCTGTGGAAGTAACCTCGACGGAAGTCTCAACAGCAGTGGTGCTCACACCAGTGGCGGTGATGGTGTGAACCTGAGAGAGGTAGTAGGTTTTGGTAACGACGGCGGTGGACGTGTGAGTGGTGGTACCCTCGTTAGCGAGAGCGAAGGCAGGCAGAACAGCCAGCATGAGCTTGGAGAAATGCATTGTGTTGGTGTTGTTTGTTGTGTAAGTGCTTTCAAAGCGTTTGCGGTTGGTGTAAGTGAGTGAGCGAGTTGGAAGTGAGAACAGGTCGATGCTCTGTATCCAGACAGCGAGAAGAGAAGCACAAGCTAATAAGTAAAGTAACTTATGTATGTATTCAGCGAAGAAATGTACGAGCGAGATAGACTCTGCCAACGAAGTCTGTGGACCGAGAACAAGTTTGTTTCGAAGCGTTAGAAGGGTGGCCTGGCAAAAGTCGGGGGGAGGGATCCATATGAAATACTACGAGGAACCTGAGAGCAGAAGCAAACAACACAGAGAAACAGCAACTCTCAGCTTCTGCAGCCCACACTAGCACACACCCTGACTCTAGGCCAAGACCAAGGCCTGGCAATTCCAGAGCCAGAGCGCAGGCGACGTTTGGTGATGGTGGGATGGGAGGGGCGGACTAGGCTGGAGTCCATTAAACTGGTACATGTAACACGGACAGACCCCTATTCGTCGGTCATGTCTCAAGTACTTGTGACCTGACCAGGCCTGTCATGCTCCTCGAGGGAAATTACAGCGCATTTTGCTTGACAGCTTCAGGTAGTCTGACCGAGCAGGCCTGTCAATATCTGGTTGCTGAAACTTGGGCCTAGGCCATGTCTTAGTACTTATTAGACCCTTTATTCGAATCCCTTGTCGGACCATGGGCCATGACATTCATCAAGGCTCTCGGCTCTCTAACGCTTTGTGCGGCAGAATTTGATACTCTGGAGGCACAAAGAGGGTTTCACCGGGGATCTGAGACCCTGGTCTCCCGTGCGATGGATGGATGGGAAGAAAACTCTGCATTCTAGGCATTAGGCATTGTTCCCGTTGGCTACCAGCAGAGACAGGCGACGAGGATTGTTGAGTGGCGATGAAATCATTGTGCAGCCCACTCAAATCAAGTCAATGACTGGGAGATGAGGGAATTAAGAGAAAAAGACGCTCTGCCTTAAAAAGTCATTAATAATTTCTGGAGAAAAGGTGGCGCTCGTTGCCGCTACTCGTGTAGACAGACTAACAGACTCTTAACGGGCCACGAGCGGTTGAGGAGACGGGTAGTGGAATAAGGCGTTTTTAGAGGGGAGTTGAGTGTTTAATTGGTTGTCTGCAAGTCTTTGTCCAATCTTATCAGCCCAATGACCCTCACCTCAAGTGTCGTGACTCGCTGGTGGTTGCTCGTGCTCTTTCACAGCAGCGCAAAAGAGTAAAATTTGCATAATTTCCCTTAGCGGTTGTCGATTGGCTGATTGGCCACCATCAAAAGGTACCAGGCACACCCGCCGCTGTTCCTGCGTTGTGCCTGGCGCCAGGCTTAATTGGTCCCCCCAACACCAACCGGCACCCGCCGAGAGACATCACCAAGACACAAGTAGCGCCAAGCTGCGCAAAAGAACATTGAAAGACCGTCAATCATTCTTCCATGAAGCGCTACTGCAATGAGAATTAGTTAGATGAGTCTAATTTTCTATGTAATTGCGGTTCTCTCAAGTCTCAAGAACAGTTTTGTATTAGTCACAGCCCCCAACAACGAGTATTACACGGTGTACGCAAGGTAGCATCCATCAGCTGCATCTCTCCCAACAACAATGCCTTGTGAGGCTGCTTTGTTCTCCCTTCCCTTTGAATGTCTTGTGCTCTGTTTATTTTTATGCTCCTCTACCTTTGTCTCCGTTGAACTGAAACTCTGCCACAACGGCAATCCCGGTCGACTCAACGGTCGTTTAACATTTGTCTGGGGTACGCCATTCTGCCAAATTCCCTGAAGCTGGAAAAATAAGGCCCGGTCATTATGAAGAGCTTGGAGCCTGGATGTCAGCGCTGATCGGCTACCCGCCCCGGATTCGCTTGGATAACCGCGTGGGTGCCGTGGATGCCATGTGCTACTGTACGCACTCTATGTATGGTGCATCACTGCATAACTCTGTACAGGTAGGCTCTTCCAATGCCTTGATTTTGCTTCTATTCCTGTCTGTCTGTCTGTCTGTCTGTCTGCGTCGTCCTCACACCGCTGCGCTATGTTGTTTACACTGGTCCAATCGTCACTACCATTTCACTTCAGCAGGCCAAATGTTGACGTGGCCACGCTGTGCGACGCCCACGCAAAAGGATTCTATCCTTTTCTGGTGTAGCGCACTTGTCTCGTCGTCAACGCGTTGTCGCTGTCGCTGTCGCTGTCGCTGCATCATGCGGGTCGCGTGCCTTGAAGCGGCAGCTTTCCGTTCCTCAATTTCTCGGCTATGACTAAGACCCTGGTCCTTGTTATGGTCATGCTCAGCCCTGCAATGACGGACTTGGCTCTTACAACTGCGTTGACGTCAAAGTTTCTCCGTAGCAACGGATATCGACTCTAACTTCGATGTCAGGCAAACAAGTTTGTTCTCTCAAGTGTGCTAGGCCCTAAGACGAAGAAACACAGCGGCATTGCTCACTCCATCGCTTGCATCAAGTGTAAGTTCCAATAAGCCCAAGAGGCTTTGCCCGTGCGTGTGTACCTTCAGTCATCAATACGAGGTTACGCTGCATATGAACATGCGCCATCACAATGATGATTTGTTGCCTTTGCCCTAAACTTTAGCAGCAAATCAATAACTACCCTCATGATTTTCATAGCGTGACTCCCGAGCTGCATGCCAGCGCATTGAGATCAAGGTCCTGGAGGTGGTATATCTGATCCTGTGATGACCAAACTGCGGCGGTTGATGGCAAACCACAAACAATACATCTGACGGTCAAATATCCATGATCGGTTGTCCCGAATAAGCATACCATTTCATCATATTAGGTCATAAAAAAAGGGGTTGAATCTCATGGTCCTTTACCTATAAGATTTTCTCTAGTATCACAAATAACTATATGTAATAGTAGCATGTGCCTCTTACCTACCCTGGACCAAGGTGTTGTATACACCTGTATCAAGGAAATTACATATATCAAGACTTATTCTAATATTGTGTCAGGCGATATCAGACTAGCAAGACTTGGTTATGGTAATGAGGTGATGTGTTGCTGAATGATATACTTTTAAAACAAGAGGTTTGTTTAAGTCTTGCTTTTATAGTACAGATGGCCAGCAGATCAAACCAAATGGTTGAGAACAACTCTAGGCAGCATATACACTCGCCTGTTTATGGAAACTTACCCAATAGCTGTGCCAGCATTGTATGTATTTTAGTTAGGCAACTAACCTTGAAATTTTAAGAGGTACCAATATAAAACTGGTGCTACCTCCAGTCATTGTAATAGGGAGAATTCCAGATCTTTTATAGAGTTGCCAAAAAGTGGAGCTCCCGTCTTTCTCGAAAAGCTAGGTCGTGACGTCGAAATCAACTTCAGCCTCTTCAGCACTTTCCTGCTTCTCAAAATCATCCAGCCTCAGCGCTTTAATTCCCATCTTTGCATCCAGGAGTAATACAAAGAGTTGAAGAACCGCACATCCAACTTTGCAACCAGCACCGCCCCTGCAAGAATAAAAGCTGTCGCAATATAGCAGCAAGCTTGGCACTATGACAGACTCACCACCAACGGAGCCCCGAGCTCGCTCAAGATCACCCGCTCCCAAGGACAAGGACGACCGCAAAGGTCGCGATGATACATACAGAGAGAATGACGAACGTCGCCAGCGCAGAGACCGCAGCAGGTCGCGCGATCGTAACAACAACCGCGACCGCAGAGATTCGCCCCCACGCAGACCCCGAGATCGATCGCGATCACCAGCGCGAAGACCCAGAGGATCAGGCGGCTTCAAGTGGAAGGGAGAGCGTCGGGAAAATGACAGAAACCGTGACTTCCGCAGACGGTCACCGCAGCGACATCGGGATCGCGACTATGGCAGGGACCGGAACTATCGTCGAGATGACCGTGATGGAGGACGGGATAGACAGCGAGATGGCGACAGGGACCAGAGAAGGGAGAGGAAGGAAAAGAAGGAAGAGAAGCCCAAGGCTCATGTGGCTCAGGCAGGCGAGGAGATGATCATCGTCAACGTCAACGATCGACTTGGTACGAAAGCTGCTGTACCCTGCTTGGAGTCTGATACCGTGGGCCAGCTGAAGATGATGGTCGCCGCCCGAATCGGTCGTGACCCTGGCCAGATTATTCTGAAACGACAGAGTGAGAGACCATTCAAAGACCACATTACCCTGGGTGATTACGGCATCTCGAACGGCGTGCAACTGGATCTGGAAATTGATACACGGGACTAAAATGACATGGAAGCACTGTTCAATATGGGCTCTGGGGACAAATTCTCAACTTTTCACTTTTTATCTGGCGTTATCTGGATTGCACGACTAAAAAAATACATAATCGAACAGAAACAATTTAGTCTGGGAATACTGGCGTGAGCCATGCCATATAAGAGACTTCTCATCAAGTGGTCGTATCCAAATTCATCGAAATCGTTAAGAAAAAGCGCCTCGTAACCCGCAACACGCCTATACCGCGACTCAGATCTTGAACCAAGATGTAAAAGTAGGTCTATCGACCAAAAGAATAGAAGAACCAAAAGAACTGCGATGCCCTCAAAGTATATGATATATATGCTTTAACATCCTTTTCTCCCGCAAAACCAAGAAAATAGCCAAGGAGATATCCAACAAAGACAGAAACGTAAGAGAACAGGGTCGCTGGAAAACAAACGAATGATGGTCATAAGCATTACTTGGAGCTTTTCTTCATTTGAACATGGTGTTGGGGTCCCCATCGAATATCCCTGATTGGGTGCGATAGCCTGAATCTTGCTCTAGAGCACTGCGGAGTAAGGACGATATTTGACCGTCGGGCTTCAGATCCTGAAGCTTTTCTTCTGGTTGATGAAATTGAGGCTCGGCCATCTCGACAGTGACTCGAAGCTCGGGGTTAGATCCCATGTGGTCAAAGTTCATGTCATTGAAATCATCATACGGCTGATCCAGCCACAGTTTCTCCTCGACTTTGGGTGACCGTTGCATGAGCCCCATGGATTCGCCAGCGGTAGATGGCACCCTTGAAGCAGTGGACTGAACCTGGGACACTATATCAGACAGTGATACTATCGCATCTCTATCATAAAATGGCACTGTCGAGTCCTGGAATAAATTCGGGTCTGCAGCTGCAGCATCGAAACACGCACCCAAGAGCAGTTTATCTTCATCATTATATATAGGCGAATTTATACTTGTTGGCAGTTGCATGCGTGATCCTTGGCGATCGCTTGTAGCCGTTTTATGCATCAATGATGGATCAAAAGACTGTTGTGACATGTGGTTTTGTGCAGATGAAGGTTGAAGCCGGGTAAAATCCTCATTCTGAGAGGGGGCCTGCGAGAATGCCTGTGGAGGAGCCTGTTGGAACGATGACTGCCAACTTGAGTATGGGTAAGAAGGGGGAAACATGCTCTGTGTCTGTGTCTGAATCTGAGCCTGTGGTTGTGGATGCGCTTGTTGTGACTGAAAGCTGTAACCGGGAGATCCACCTTGCAGACTTCCAAAGGAAGTTCCTTGACTCACTGGCGAGTAGGGAGATTGAGTGACCTCCTGAATCCCGTTTCTTTGCATGTCCTTCACCATACCTGCGACAAGCTCTGGTGGAGTATTATATATCATCAGGGCAATTGGCGGTTGGGAATGTTGCTGAGCACTTTGTTGCTGCCACGATGGAGGATGTGGTGGCGCCGCGTGTAGATTAGGTGGGTTTTTAGTAGCCTGTTGAGGAAACTGGTTGGGCCTCTCTGCCCGTGGCCGCTCCTGGGTCGCTGGAGAGACTGTGGATGCTGAAGGGGTCTTTGCTTTGCCCTGTCCATGAGGTGCCTTTGACGCAGCAGGGCGAAGATCGCGAGTGGGCTGTTCCGTGGCAGGTCGGCGTTGTGTCTGATTGTTGTTGCTTTGCTGTCTCTGGTTGCTGCGATTGTACTTGTTTGCCAGACTTCGATAGTTCGACTTGCGTGGTGGCATGTTTTTAGGAGGTCCGCTGGGCTTTACGGTAACCGAACAGAAGGTGGTGTATAGAATATAGACCTTCTTCTCCTTTGGCTGCTCCGCATTGTAATCACATAATGGTTCAGCCATATGATCTTGCATGCCCTTCTTATCAAACGTGCGCCAGCATCGCAAGCAGAGGGCCTTGCCGTAATGCTCTTGATCTGAGAAATCTTGTCCCTGCCACTCGTGCAATGAGTCGCATTTGCTACAGTTTCCTTTCGCTTTGATGAAAGGGTCGAAAGTTTGACAACTTGTCAGGTATTTGCGAGCAGTATAGAATGGATCTCTTCCACGAATAAGACCATGATGATCGGCGGCGTGGGTGACAATGTGTGATATTTCATCCTTGCGGCCTGAGCAGGCATGCCTTTCAGGAGACGACAAGCGCTTTGGGTCGAATAGCCAGAAGAAACATGTCTCGCAAGCGCCTATGAAATCCTCAGGCGTGACCAGGTTGTTTGGGCGCCCACGTACAGGACCGTCTTTCCGAACATTGGATGAATTTGAACCACTGGAAGCTGACAATGGTTGGATATTTCGAGTTTGCCGTTGAGACTCTTGTGTATCCTCGATCGTTTGCAGTGGCACACTTGTGCCTTGCTGGGGAAGTCTGGAAGAACCAGATGACGCTGGAGATGTACGGTGTACCGATTGGCTCTTGTGTCCGGACCGGTACCTCTTTGCGTGTTGATATTTGCCAGTCGCTTCATCGTCGGTTGAGCGACTGTTTTGTCGCTTAGGTACTTTCTTTGAACCTGAAGATGTGTCTGTGCCGGCTATCGACCAAGCTGTCTGTTGGGATATCGGACCGGGTGGTTGCTTGTAAGTACCACGCGTATGCGGTCCAGATGGAGCAGTGAAAGCTGAAGAACCTTGAGGTGTTGCTAAACCCGGAGGTCTTCCTTCGTCATGATTACCATTGTCGGTATATCTTATTTGTCTGTCGGAAGGGGTACCAAATGGCAGAAAAGATTGTGATGAAGGCCTAGGTCTCTGCATCAAGCGTTCATCAATGGATGTAACATTGTTCGATGGGATGAAGAACCGATTGTGCGGACCCGTCGTACTGGGCGTACCAATTGCCTGAGTTGATGGCCTGCGGCCTCTTTGAAGCACATCATCGACACGGCCAATAACTCTGTAGTTATCAAGTTGGCGTTGAGGTAGAGATCGGGAAGTGATAAAGGTATTCTGTGATGGCTGAGAATTTGGTTGATGATGGAGCCAGTTCGCTACTTGGAGACTGCTTCCGCGACGCTGCTGTTCCTCTAGCTGTTCCAGCTCCCAGTCGGTAGGGTCATTCAATCGTGGGAGATTGCCAAGGTCGATGTTTTCGTTACTCTCGACGTTCTGGTCACTATTCGCGCGACCCAACCCCTGGTTTGATAAACCGTCCATGGTGATCCTTGATGCAAACCTCCCAATGGCGTTGCAATGCGACGGGAGGCGGGCTAGTACACCCCGCTCTCAGCCAAACGAGGATGATAGCTGTAGTTATTGATGAGGTCGAGATGGCAGATTGGTGGCGAAGGTTTGGATGTGATGAAGCAAACGGGGAAGGGATTGGGAGATGGAAGGTGATGCATAGTGGAACAGATTAAAGAGGCCCGACAATGGGAGTCCACAATGGGTAGGTAGGACAATGTGAAGGTATCTCGTACCGAATAAGGCTGCGAGATGGACAAGTTGATTGGCGGTCGAGGTTGAAAAAGGCATCCTTTCGAGTTAGCCCAACTCATTTTCAACCCCCCAGCGAAACTGCGCCCGACGATTTGGCGGAGGGAATATCATGGTGAGTGAGCTTGGGTCGAGATGTTGATGTTGATGTGTTGTTGGAGGTTGAAAAATAGTTGAGATGATTTTGAGCCAACGGCGAGGACAATTGAGGGATGAAAACGGGGGAGTCTCAACGGTAAAAGAAGTTGTCGGTGTTATTGGCAGCCAGTGGTTCGCCCACTTATGTCATTGCCGTCCATACAGAAAAGAGGGGTATTAGGCAAAATGTGATGCGAAAAACCACACAAATGTGTGCAAGATTGGTAGGATTGGGTAACAAGATGACCGAGAATGTCTTGGGACCTTGTTTGTTTGTATGCTCATGTCATACCAGCTATGGTTTAACACTCAATGCCAGCATCAGCCCCAAGACGACCAATTGAGAGGCCAAGAAATAGACTGCCCAATACTTGAGCTCCAGCCTATCATTGAACAAATTGGCATAACAGTGATTTGTTTGATTTGCCTTGGTAAAATAAGAATATCAACTTGAAGCGCATTCATGTCCCGAAGCTTCAGAAGTCACTTACACAGCCCTTGATCTTTAATACGCCTGGTGGGGAAGAAGCGGGAACCAGGTATCGTGGAGTCGGTTTGGCTCCCTTCTCCGCGGAGTAGAAAGATCGCACTAATTAATATATTGAACCCGGGAAATTGTAGTATATTCGCTAAATTATGGGAACTGGAAGGCCAATACCGAATCCGACTACCTAACTGGCGAAAAAAGATACCGCAGACTCTCATTGCTATGTGTAGGGTATTCTTAGAACCATGAATGGATGTCAGAAGACGTACTCACCCTCCGATTACTATATGCTGGGCAATTGATTATTCAGTTAATCAAAAGTTCGCTAAGCTTATATGAGCCTTCACAAACCCTGATTTTTGAGATCTTGTGCTCTATTTCATGTCCTGGGCGTTCCGACAAATCGCAATCATGCTGCTGATGGATTATTCTCTACTTTTGATCACCCATGAATGTGGCAGCAAAGATTTGCATTTTACCCAAACGAGTAGACCTTGAGGCGAACATGTCTACTAGCTGTCAATCACCGGATCACGCATGGAAAAGAAAGACCACGAGGAGGAATGGTTCCAGGGCTACAACAGAGCCGCATCCAGCCCTGGATTTGAACCATTGGCCATCGCCAATCGATCCATGTAAACAGACATGACGCCATGACAAGGAGCCTGTACCAAACATACGCGCAAACCGAGATCGTGCCCGAGTTAATAATTGCCCAAGATATTACTCTCATCATAAATTTCCATAATAGGATATCGGTCAAATATTCCCCTTGCTCCGTAAACCGTAACTGGGCGCGTGCCAAGAGATGCCATCCTAGCCCATGATCTTGAACAGGGCTGAAGTGTTGCCCGTTCTGGCAAGTCTCGGCGCCGGCCACGAGCCTCAACTCCGAGGATCCAGGGCATGAAATTGAGGTCAGGGTTGCAATAGCCAACTTGTCTTTGTTAGGAAATAGGCGGCGAGCCTGTCGATTGTTGCAGCGACGGCGAAGCCAACCTTGTATAGTAAAGCGGATCGACAACTTCTCCAATGAAGCATTGGAGCTTATTCCATGGTGTATGATTCGCTCGTGTTCTCGAAGATCAATGTCAATGCCGCCAATTTCCGTAGAAGGAGATATATAGTTTCTGAACGTCATTGTCTCATATGAACCCCTGCCTGCTACAATTATAGGATGTATATCTCTCGTGAATTCGGAGAGGTATCCGACTGTTGTTCGCATAACTCGCCGTAACATAAAAGTATGCCGAGTCGTTTCAACCGACAATCAGTAGACAGTTAATATTACTCGGAAATGTATTGTAGAAGACAGTTAAGGGGTACAGGCCACTAGAGTCTCTAAAAAGAGACCAGAACAGCCACCAAGCTCAGTACAAGGTTGTCTTAAACTTGGAACGTCCCGCGTGGAAGTTGTTTTGATCAAGGCTAGAACTCAGCATTTCTATATTAGAAGGACAATGCTGTCTATGCAGTAGGCTATGGGACTATAAGCCGGAGCATGAGTCATGTTGCAATATCGCCGAGTAGATGAATGTCGATCATTCTCTGTCGAGGTCTAGCGTCCTGGAGATGAAACAAGATTCGGAGAAGAATACCACGAGGTTTAGACCTTGAGCTCCAACTCCAAAGATGCATCTAGATCCTTAGAATTCAAGTCAATTGCGAAGTATCCAAGTTCTAAGAGTCTACAGGACCTGACACAACGTTGAGAAGAGGCTAATACCTTTCCAAGCTTAAGGTGAAATGTTCCCTCAATCTCTCATCACTATCAATTCTGTATAAATATGATCGACGAATCCTAGCACCCTCTCTGATATTCCCCAGACCATACCCCAGATGATGAACTTTATTCCCCGCACACTATGTAGCCACACCCCATGTATGCGTACTCCTTCATGACAACGTCCCGTCATCACTCGGGTTCTCCAGATTTTGACTGTCCGGGTGGCGCCGTTGAATACAGTTAATCGTCATTGTACTGTCTGTGTTTGGCTTAAGGGCGTGGAGCAGAGACTGCCTACTTGAATTAGGTTTCGGAGCCAAGAGAATTTGAACAGCCACTCCAGCCGTTGAGCAGTTTCGGAGGTTTATTCAGAGAACTGTAGTCTTCTTGTCAGTATATAAAGCCTGTCATATCCCGATCGAGTCGTGCTTTTCCGTTTCAAACAGTTACAGTTCCATCAACACTAGTAACCCAACATCCAGCGCTCCACATAACCTCTTATTCTCCCATTGCCAGTCATGTCTTCCAAAGATGACAAAATTCTCCATGATGAGGATGATGGAACTATAGAAGACATCAACATCGTACCTACAGCAGACCTCCCGACAAGACTCGCAGACAGCGTCGCCTATGGCCCAGGAGGTATCCGAGGCGTTATACAGTCCCCATTTGTCTTTGGAGCTGCATTTCTCGCTTCATTAGGCGGCTTTTCCTTTGGATATGACCAAGGCGTTATTTCAATCATCAATGTCATGCCTCAGTTCCATGATGTCTTTCCTAGGGCAGCTTCTGGCTTTGGGAAGGGCTTCATGACTGGTATGCTGGAGTTTGGAGCTTTCTTGGGTTGTTTCTTCATGCCCTGGATGGCGGATAAGATCTCCCGAAAGAAGGCTCTAGCTGTTGTTGTTGTGATCTTCAATATTGGTGCCATACTTCAGACTGCTGCCGTCAACTATGAAATGCTCGTTCTTGGTCGCACAGTCGGTGGAATAGGTGTCGGAACTCTTGCATTGGTGAGTCTCAAACCCCTAACTTGAAGCACTTGTCTGAGACCTTTCGAGGGCGCTCCTCTTTACATATCCGAAATCTCACCCCCAAATCTACGAGGGACTCTTCTTGTTCTCGAATCCATATCTATCTGCGCCGGCGTAGTTGTTTCATTTTATATCACCTATGGAACTCGCCACTTGGAGGGCGAGATCGCCTTCCGCCTTCCTCTTGGCCTTCAAATGGTCTCTGCAACAATCGTCGGATTTGGAATCCTCTTCTTCCCTTACTCACCCAGATGGCTTGCCCTCGTTGGACGCACAGAAGATGCTCTCAGCAATCTATCTCGAATGCGTCGTCTTCCTCCTGACGACTCCAGAGTCCTTACTGAGTATCAAGGCATTATCGCAGAGGCGCAATTCCAGAAAACTGTGCTTGAGCGCCGCCACCCTGGTAAACAGGGCTTCAAGCTTGAAGTCTTGACTTGGCTTGACTTGTTTAGCCCCAAGACATGGCGAAGAACTGCCGTGGGTTGTGGAATTCTCTTCTTTCAACAATTCAGCGGAATTAACGCATTCATTTACTACGCCCCGACTCTTTTCCAGTCACTTGGCCAGTCTGAGGAGATGTCTCTCACTATGTCTGGTATCTTTAATGTTCTTCAGCTAGTTGCTGTTGGTGTCTGTTTCTTTATCATAGATCGAGTTGGCCGCCGTCCTCTAGCCATCTTTGGTGGTGTTGGAGGTGCTGTTTCGTGGGGAATCATGGCTATTCTTGTTGGTATCTTCTCCCACGACTGGAAGGCCAATGCAGCTGCTGGTTGGGGATGTGTTGCTATGGCCTTCATATTCATTCTATGTTATGGAGTTTCATATTCGCCTCTGGGTTGGGCACTGCCATCAGAAGTCTTTCCCAGTGCAACTCGATCTAAGGGTGTAGCCCTTTCAACTGCAACTTGCTGGATTTGTAACTTTATTGTCGGTGAGTCTTATAGAGTCCTTTCTTACAAGAAGCGCCACTAATTCACATGTATAGGTGTCATTACTCCTCCTATGTTGGAGTCCATTGGATTTGGCACGTATGTCTTTTACGGATCCTGGTGTGCTATTGCTGCTGCCTGGGCATACTTCCTTGTCCCTGAGACTAAGGGCAGATCTCTAGAAGAGATGGACCAAGTATTTGGAGACAACAGTGGTCAAGAGGAGAAGGATATTTTGAAAGCAACTGCTGCTCAGGCCAGGAGTGCAGGCAATCCTATTCATCATGTGTAGTTCGTTTGCTGCCCTGAAATGGTATAGTGAATCTAGATCTTGGTCAAGATATGAGATATTTATGATCATCACCAATGATACTGGAAAACCTATGCTTTTCTATGACATAAAAATTGTAATATTTGTGTAACTGGTGAGGACGTAGGGGTTTGTGCACGCATTCACTACCATCTCGCTATAGTCAAAGCCGCGTATTGAGTTGTTGACCTAGCATCACAATGAAATACTGGCAAAACCACTAGCTACTAGCACGGTATCAATTTTCTATAGTTAAACTAAATATTCTACCTTCCTTACCTCATATCCCGTTCTCCATGACCATTAACATCCCAGTAACCTGAACACCAAAATGCAAATTTATTTTTAATTTAAGCAACCCATTTACGGGCGTTCAAGAAGAGCTGGAACCAAGGACCATATTGTCCCCACTCAGCCAGCTGACGCTCAGGCTTCCATGAGCCAACGTCGGCCATAATGGTACGCTCGGGGTGAGGCATCATGGCGACGACACGGCCGTCCCCGCTCTGCACACCTGCGATACCCTGAGGGCTGCCGTTGGGGTTGAAGGGGTATCTCTCTGTAACGGAGCCGTAGTTGTCGACATAGCGGAAGGGAATAAGGCCTGAGTCGTTGACGGACTGCAAGTCGTTGGCAGAAGAGAAAGCTGCTCGGCCCTCACCGTGAGAAACGACGATGGGGAGCGAGGATCCGCTCATGCCACTGAAGAAGACAGAGTTCTCAGACTTCTCTTCGATGGTCACCATCGAGTATCGGCCCTCGAACTGGGTGCTGGCGTTTTCAACTGGAGATAGTTAGCTTCCGCTGCCGCGAATACGAGCAGAATGACATACCGAATGTTGGCCAGTGCTCGGCTCCAGGGATCAACTCCTTGACTAAAAATTGTTAGCATGATTTAAGAACTAACGAACGAGTTATGAACTCACGTCGAGTCAGCATCTGACAACCGTTGCAGACACCTAGTGAGAAGGTATCGGGACGCTGGAAGAAAGCCTCAAACGTCTTGCGAGCACCGTCATGCATCAGGATAGACTGGGCCCAACCGTTACCAGCACCGAGAACGTCACTATCGGATGTTAGTATGGCTTCAAGAACGAGCAAATTCCGGCACAGTGCCAATGGCGGATTGACTTACCCATACGAGAAACCTCCACAGGCAGCAAGACCTCGGAACCCGTCCAAAGAGAAGCCGTCAAGAATATCAGACATGTGAACATCAACAGCGTCAAAGCCAGCAGCTCGGAAGGCAAAGGCCATCTCGGCGTGACCGTTGACACCTTGCTCTCGAAGAATGGCAACTGCGTGATATTAGCGTATACCCAATTCGTTCAGCACTTTGTGATCTTACCTCTGGGCTTGTATACCAGGCTCTTGATGCTTGTGAGAGCTGGAAGGCTGACATCAGCGGGATCAAACTTGAGCTTGTAGTGTAGACCAGGATCCCTGTTATCTTGAATAGCCTCGAACTCTGACTGAGCACACTCGGGGTTGTCTCGGAGCTTCTGCATCTCGTAAGAAGTGCTAGTCCACCACTGTTGGATCTTGGCACGTTCCAAGTCGACGATGGTCTTTGATCTGTACTTGACAAGGAGAGACTGCTTGCTAGTAGGGCGAACATAGCCGATAATCTTGATAAGACCATGGGGAGGACCACATGTTGCGAAGCACCTCTTAAACTTGATCTCGTCACCTCGGCGGATCTGGAAGACAGCTCCCAACTCTTCGTTGAAGAGGGCATCGAGCACCTTGTCCTCAGACTCAGCAAGGTTGTCAAGAGAAATATCAGCGCCACATCGGCCAGCAAACATCATCTCGGCAACAGTTGTGAGCAGACCACCATCAGATCGATCGTGGTATGCGAGGACAATGTCCTCCTGATGAAGCTGCCACAAAGCATCAAAGAAGTCACGGATGATCTGAACATCGCGAACATCAGGAGATTCATTACCAATCTGACCAAGTGTTTGAGCAAGAGCGGAGCCACCCATGGCACGGAAGCCCTGAGCAAGATCAACGAAGACCAGGACAGACTCGCCAACCTCCTCAACACGGCGAAGCTGGGGCGTCCATGTGCTACGGACATCTTCGACCAAGCTGAAGGCTGAGACGACCAGTGAGACAGGAGCAGTGACAGTCTGAGACTCAGAGGTCTCCTTGTCCTTCCAGGAGGCCTTCATGGACAGAGAGTCCTTTCCGACAGGAATTGAAACACCAAGTTGAGGGCAGAGCTCCATGCCGATAGCCTGAACAGCATCGTAAAGAGCAGCACCTTCGCCAGGGTGACCAACAGCGGCCATCCAGTTGGCTGACAGCTTAACGCGCTTGAGATCACCGTTGACGGGACCAGGCTTGATGTCAGCAGCACCAAGGTTCATCAAACTCTCAACAACAGCCATACGGGCAGATGCGGCAGCCGAGATGAGAGCGAGGTTAGGTTTCTCGCCCATGGCCATGGCCTCACCACGTCGCTTCTTGTCGTCAAGACTGAAGCTAGTAAGGGTGACGGCGACATCTGCAACCGGAGTCTGCCAAGGACCAACAAGCTGGTCTCGAACAGACAGACCGCCAACAGTACGGTCACCGATAGTGATAAGGAAGTTCTTTGACCCAACAGAGGGAAGGTTGAAAACCAACTCTGTAGCTTTAGTGACCAAATCGCCAATGTCAGAGCTGCCGCAGTGCTCTGTGAGACTCTTGACAGCGTCAAAGGGACGAAGGTTCTTCTCAACACGTTGAACGTCCTTAGAGATTCGTCGTCCAGGAGGGAAGAGAACATCCATGGGAAGGTTAATGGGATCAACGGGAGGCTGAATAGTAGGCTCACGATCAGTGAGAACAAGCTTTGAAACACCACTCTCATCCTTGGTAACAGCAGTTCCTACAACGGAGAAGCCACATCGCTCTCGTCGACAGATGCTAGTGAAGCGGTTGAGACCATCCTTGTTGACGAGAAGAACATATCGTTCCTGAGCCTCGTTACACCAGATCTGAAGAGGAGACATAGAGTTATCGGCGCTCTCAACCTGCCGAAGTTCGAACTTGCCTCCAAACCCAGCGTCCTTCACAAGCTCAGGAAGAGCGTTTGAGAGACCGCCAGCACCAACATCGTGGATAAAGGCAATTGGACTTTCTGGTCCAAGGGCGACGCAAGTGTTGATGACCATCTGGGCTCGTCGCTCCATTTCGGGGTTTCCACGCTGAACACTGTCGAAGTCAAGATCCGCTGTGGCATCGCTGCCAGTGTTGGAGGAGGCAGCACCACCACCAAGACCAATCAGCATAGCAGGACCACCCAGGACAATAACATGGGCACCCTCTTCCACATGGCTCTCTTCCTTGAGAGCATGTTGGGGTCGAACGCTACCGATACCACCAGCAATCATGATTGGCTTGTGGTATCCTCTGTACTCTGGAGCGTCAGATCCGGCCTCGTTGGTGAGAAGAGTTCGGAAAGTACCAGCCAGGGCAGGCCGCCCAAACTCGTTGTTGAAGCGAGCAGAACCAATTGGGGCCTCCAGCATGATGTCAAGACTGGAGGCGTAGTGAGAAGGACGTCCAATGTCAAGCTCCCATGGCCTCTTGTTGCCGGGAATCAAGAGATCAGAAACCCAGAAACCGGCAAGGCCAGCTTTGGGAGAAGAGCCTCGTCCAACAGCGCCCTCATCTCGAATCTCACCACCACTTCCAGTTGCGGCACCGGGAAAGGGGGAGATGGCAGTGGGATGGTTATGCGTTTCAACTTTGATGAGAGGCTGGACAACCTCGCGGGTGAGCTTCCAGCTTCCGGTGGAATAGTCTGGAGCCCAGTAGTTACCCTCGTCACCGGAAAGGCTACGAGTGAATGTTAGCAAACAATCCCGAATACTTGATATCCAGCCGGAATTGTATTTGTGTAACCAAGACTTACACGGCCGCGTTGTCAGAATAGGCGCTGATGACATATTCAGGGTTTAATTTATGGGTGTTCTTAATCATGCCGAACAAGCTGTTCTCCTGGCTGACACCGTCAATTGTCCACGAAGCATTAAAGACATGATGCCGGCAGTGCTCAGAGTTGACCTGAGCAAACATGAACAGCTCAACGTCGTTCTACTGAAATCAGTAATTGATTTTCAACGTCGGACTTATGAGTCATACAGGAGATCGACCAAGAGCAGTGTACTGTTTAACCAAGTACTCCATATTGGGTTGGTCGAGACCAAGCCCAGCCTGTTTGTTATGGTCCTGGAGAGCGGCCAAGGGACCGCGCTCATCGGAAAAGATGTCGACGACGACGAGAGGGTTTCGAGCACCATGAGCGAACATGGTATCGAGGGCCGGTGGAGAAAGGCTGAAGAATTCTGTCATGCGATCATGCAGGATGTCCCGGAAACTCAAATCCTCCTCTCCCTTGAAACCATCCTCGAGTTCGATATGGATGACTCGACCTCGTTCGATGCGGTTAACGGTCTTGAGATCGCAGACGAGGGCGATGCTTGTAGCTTTGGAGCTCCATGGGGAAACGTTCCGGGGGCTGACGTAGATATCGATGGCATTCTTGTTGTCGCCAGTTGAGGGAGCATCTGCAGGCTGGTCAATGGCCTCGAGGATCTTCTGAATGCTGCCGAGAACGGTGGCATCCTCAGTCTCGAGGTCAAGGTAGTATTGCCAGGAGCCCGTGAGCTTAGCAACTTTGACGGGACTCTGATCATTGATGCGCTGAACGAGCTTCTGGACTTCAGAAGCCGTGTAGCACGACTCGCCGATCAGGACGTGGTGCATGGTGAATGGATTTGCGAGTTCAAAGCAAGATACGCCTTGACGCTTGTACGCCAACGTCCTGTAGCAGGAAGAAAAAAAATGGCGGGGCTAGCGGGGTTCCAGTCCGATAAAGGTGGGATGTCCAGATGCGGGACAAAGTTTCTCCGCGATTGCCCTGTTGCCCTCTGGTGCAGATCTATCTATGGCCACTGGAAATCCACTCGCGGAGTTCTTTTTCTAAATTATAGACACAAAATATTCTTTGGGGTATCTGATACTAGAAGCAACTGCTCACTGATACTCTATGTTTCTTTTCTATTGATCATAATCTTATCGCGACACGCGGGACAATTGAAAGTGTCGAGCCTGTGCAAGGAGAAATTATTTACCTATATGTTTTCTACTTAGAGAGCTAAAGTAGGTTGCTGAGATAAATCAATGTAACTAGGTAGTAATGCATACGCTACCCTAGTTAATAAATCCCGTAGATCGTCAAGCTATTCTAGCCAATGTGACTGTTTTAGGACGGCCCGGATATAGTGAGCTTCGGATATGGAACGGGTAGCTTACGAACACCAAATAATCGATTGACTTTGATATCTACCTTGCGTAGAGTCATCTTCTGGTGTATGCTTCTAGCTCATAACTGAAGGGAAATGAAAACTATTCACTCGGCATCCTTACGTAAAAGGTAAAGTGTTATTGCCGAGGTTTCAACTTAGAGAGATGTCATACTCAAGTATACCTAATTTAGCAAGAAACTTGGATTTCTTGATCATTCTTGGTAACTTCTTAAATTGTCTTTGGAAATATGAGTCGGTTTGATTACCACGAAATTGCGACAATCTGCTGTGGCTGGGCAACGTTTTCATCAACAAAGGTCTAGACTCAGCAGACACAACGAGGACAATGAACTGTATTCTGTTGCCGGAGAAAAATTGTCTTGCTTGTATCAGGGTAAGACATTAATGTGCAATGCTAGCGGACACATCTGAGATATGGAGATTATCAAATTTAGGCAATCCCGAGAACAAACTGTCATGTTTATTTCGCATTCTCAGAAAATCGCTCTGGTTTGGGAATGAGTTGGGTCTGATAGTGTCACGATTCAGCAAAACAAGGTCACTATCGGTCGGCCTTTGCCGTGGTGCCAGGAACATGTATCGAGAGTCAGAGGAAAAAGTATAAGCAAAAGGCGCAGTGGCAGAGTGGTCTAATGCGATAGACTAGAAATCTATTCTCTTCGGAGGCGTCTGTTCGAATCAGGCCTGCGTCGCTTCATCACCTTTTTGACTTCGCCACATTGATTTGTTGCTTATAGGGTAGGTAAGCTATTAGACTGGCTTTATAACCTTTTGCTATTTACAGCTTAGCGTAATCCTCACGCTAGACAAGTAGTTATTTACTTAAAGGATTTCAGTTTACATAAGTCAACAGCAGACATAACTGAGTGAGATGCTTGTAATAATTTAACGCTCTCTAGAAGTTAGATATTTTTGCAATCTAAATTAGAATATTAACTCTAGGTCTGGAAAGTTTTAAAACCTTGGGGTATGCTATTCTTATTATTTGTCAAGTTTCACTACTATATACCCAACACTTTATTGATTTTATTCCTTCATAAGACAGTAACGACGGCACAGAGAGAGCCATGAATCGATCATTGGGAATAAAGCTGTCCTAGGAATGACAAAGAGTAGACACAGGATTAATGAAGTAAATTGAGTTGAACTATTGAACGGCTACAAGGCGGGTGCACCGAAACTCTCACTGAGGCGTTAAGTTTCTGTCAAATATAGACTACACGACTGACAGCTCCAAGCTGCTGACTCCTGGTTCTTATATTCATCAATAGCTTACACCAACTACCAATCTTGGCAGGGCCGAGACTCATGAAGCTCCCATGAACCTGGCGCTCGGCTTGGAGGCTTACAGAAGGACACAATTGAAAATAAATTGACACTGAGTAAGAAGAGAGTTTGCACGAAGGCGAATAGTGCATTGCAAATTCATGGCTTGATTTGTAATAAGTCAATTGCCACATGGGAAGAATGTAATTGTTAACGGGAAAGGCTTCGCCTCTCTGACCGATGCAATGGATTCGGGTAAAAGAAAGTAGGATCCCCCTGAGACACGAGCAAGATCTTGATACTCAATATGGGAATTGTGGCGATTGAGACAGATTCTGTGTCTTGGCAACGAACACGAGCAAACAACAATGGCTAAAACGGAAATGTCTCTCAAATCCACAGCGAATGAAAATGGTTAACCTAACGATCACGTTCCTTTGACCAACATGAATCCATTGAGAGCGATGAGATCGGCATTATTCGACGTCATCCATTGACGATGTATTCAGAGAATGAAGTCATCTTGTGATCGAGGGTCATCGATCGTTGAAATTCGTGCAGACTATCATCTATGTCAACAGTACGTTGGTAAGGAATCTTTACAGCAGCCTCCTTGGTAAGTGTCTAGATACAGTTTCTATAATATGACCTGGCTTGACTCTTGACCAATCGGTTTCTTCTGTCATATCAACAAACTCTTTACGTGACGCCTTGTATCAAGTGAAGGTGAGATATCAACAGAGTGAAAGCCGCAACTGGTTAGATTGACCAGGCTTGGCATCCAGGCCCGAAGCAAACCTTACTTTTAGGCAACTCTAAAAAAAACGGATTGAGGGGAGATGCTTACAGTCCAGACCATCGCACGCGGTGTCTGGTGATGTTGGTGCTCACCTTAAGGCCCCGCAGTAGACAATATGTGGCGTGTGTAGCGCCTGGGGCTTGCACGCTCTTACCCAAGACAAACGCAAAAAGATGGAATCCCCCCTGACCCACACGATCTACGCCTGAGATCTCTATCCCGATCGGTGCGGCACGTTCCAGTCGATAGTCCCAATAGTTTGGATCCAAGCTGTCTACGTGAGACATGACCCAATCACGGTTCAGCACATGTAGGTCCATCCAGGGCGAAATTCTTCGGACCTGACAACCCGCCCAACGAGGCTGGCAACGATCGCCGCAAAGGACCCTCCAGGACAAGATGAGCTCCTAGCTCAATGACGACATTCCTGATTCGTCCCGAACGTCCTGGGAATATGGATTGGGAATGCGGACCTGTGGGCGAGAACAACTCACCGTAGAGACCGGCTCTCTGAACTATGGCGACGAAAAAAGACAGGCCGATGAGAGCCACGCGATGCAGTGCAGCCGTATCTGCTGATCGTGTCTGTCTCTCGAGTCCTTATAAACGATGATCATGCCTCGGATTGGAGCTTGAAAGCCTCATACGGGCTCTCTCCAACACCAAATTAATTTGCTAGCTGCGTCTCCGACGACAACTCACACCATGTTGTTGTCACGGGGGCTGCTAGCCTCTACATTCCTTCTCGTCGTCAAGGCACAAGATGGTATCGACCAAGCCGCAGTCAACATTGCTACAGGATTTGCGGAGACTCTCATTCAACATGCTTATACTACTCTGAACGGAGATTCAGGAGGTTCTGGTGATGCTGGAAGTGGTGGAAATCACGGCCAAGCTTTCGACGCGAGTTTACTCGATAAGCAACAGAATGCAGCCGACAACGATGCCATCGTCACTCAGGTCATACAGGGCCAAGTTACTGTCGAGACATACACTCGCCCCGGAGGAGTACTATTTCCCGTGACACTCCTTCCACACCCAAGAATTACGCTTGCTCCGACCAGTAATGACCCTTATGAAAGGATTATTCAGGCTTATACTGGAGGTAACGATGCCACTACGAACCAGGAAATCACAATTGCCGAGCCCTCGGGAACAAACCCGGGTACTATTCTCGTCGATGTTCCTGGTACTGCTTATTCTTCTTTCTCATCGGGCCAGGCCGGCGCGTTGACGATCCCTCCTTCAAACGACAACCCGACAGCCACGATTATTTCGGCGTTGCCTAGTGGTGTTGCCATTACTGGCGAGGCTACAAGGACAATTCCGGCGGCCGGAAATGCCCCTGCGACCGTTGTTATCCAGACTCCTTGGGCAGACGTGCCACCAAGCACTCCTGGTGTTGGAGGTGCTGGCGCTGGCGGTGCCGTTGGTGGCAACGCTGGAGGCAGTACATCCAATGTTTTGGTGATTCAAACATACACCGGAACTGAGTACATCACCCAGGCTCGAGTTTCCACCATTGTTGGTTCTGGAGGCGATCAGGGCACAGTAGTTGTCCAGGTCCCTCAAGGTAACCAGAACCCCGGTGGTGCTGTCACGATTCCCCCAAGCGACGGTGGCCATTTCACCACGATTCTCAGGCAATACACAGGAGCTTCTGCTATTTCAACTCCTGTCACAATCCTTGTTCCAACCTCGGCAGGCCGGGATGGAACAATCATTATTGAGACGCCTGGACCTTCCAGCACATCTGGCACTGGTGGAGATAGTGATCTCCCTGAAAACCAACCGCAGGTTATTCCACCCAGCGGCGATAACCCTTATTCTACGATCTTGAGGCCACACGCCGGTTCCGACCAGATTACTGAGCCTGTTACGTATACTGTGCCTCCATCTGGTACCAATCCAGGAACGATTATAATTGAGACTCCAGCTGTGCGCGCTGGTCAGCAGGTTATCACGCTTCCATCCGACCCTAACAGTGGTTATATCACCATTGTTAGACAACCAAACAGTGTTATCACTGCACCCAACACCATCACAATCGCACCCTCCGGTGATCAGCCAGGAACTATTATTATCGAGACTCCTGCCCCTCAACCCGGCGATGTCGAGATCACAATTCCTCCTGGTCAAGATGGTTCTTTCGTGACCATTATCCAAGGTCCTACAGGATCCAATGCTGTCACAGCCCCTAACACGATCACAATCACTGGAGCTCCTGGCCAACCTGGAACAATCATCATCCAGACTCCTGTGCCGTCTGTGGGGGGACAGACCACTCGAGGGCCTGGTGATCCTTTCACCATTCCTGCTGGATCGGGTCAATATATCACCATTTTCCGACCTCATAGCGGTGATCCAATTTCGGTTCCGATTACGCTCACCCAGCCAGGTACGAATGGTCAACCAGGCACTATCATTATTGAGACGCCTGATCCGACCACATCTGCACCAGGAAGTGGACCTATCACCATTCCTGCTGGAGGTAACAGCCCTTATGTGACTATCTATAGGCCACATAGTGGAAGCCCTATCAGCGTACCGGTCACGATCACCATCCAACCCAGCGGTACTCAGCCGGGGACTATTATCGTTGAGACACCAATACCAACGCTTGAGACCCCCAAGGGCCAGAATGCGGTGACTTCCCCTGCTGCGGGTGGCCAACCGATCACCATCCCTCCCAGCAAGAACAACCCGTATGTCACCATCTACCGCCCTCATACAGGTGACCCCATTACCGTCCCCATCACCATCACGCAGTCTCCCTCAAACGGACAGCCTGGAACCATCATTATTGAGACTCCAGCTCCGCCAGCTGACACCGTCACTGAGACTGAACCTGGTGCGACCGTGACGGTTCAACCTGATAACCCTGGTGGATATACAACTATATATCGACCGCACACAGGTGACCCGATCTCTGAGCCTATCACTGTCACAACGATTAGTGGTTCGAACGGCCAGCCGGGAACTGTTATCATTGAGACTCAAGGCCCCTTTACGGTCACTGCCACTGGTCCCGGCGGTACTGCCACTATCTACACCCCTGGATCAGATGTCAGCACCACAGTTACGAAGACCGTCACCTTGACAGCTTCAGGAGGTCAACAATCTACCGCGATTGTTATTGAGACTCCACCTCCAATTAAGGTTCAACCCACGACTGCAATGGTTACGGTGACTGGCCCTGATGGATATGTCACGATTACTGAACAGTACACCGGGACGAGTGTTATTACGGCCATCTTTACTACCACAATCACTGGATCTGGCACAAATCCTGGAACGGTTTACATAGAGACACCACCACCAATCAAGTTCGCTCCCACTTCAACGGTTTCTGGCACCGACAACTATGTCACTGTCTATGAACCGTTCCCCGGCCCAGGCATCATTACGGCACCCATTACCGTTACACAGGCCACTCCTTCCGGTGGGCAGCCGGGTACGGTGATTATCCAGACTCCTGTTGCGGACCACCCCGCGACTACACCACTGCCAGATCCTACCACTACACAGGGACCTGATGGTTATGTCACTGTGTATCTTCCGTTCCCTGGCCCTGGTGTCATTACCACGTCCTATACCAGGACACAGGCTCCCTCAGGTGGAAATCCTGGAACTGTGTTCATTACAACGCCAGCCCCTCTACCTGCTACAACTTCTGAGGCAAATATTCCTAGTACTACCTCTGGAACAGATGGTTATGTGACAGTCTTTATCCCATATCCGGGACCAGGCGAGATCACTGCGCCCATCACCAGGACTCAGCCACCCGCAAATGGCCAACCTGGTACTGTCTTCATTACCACGCCTGTCCCTGCGTTCACTACATCGAAGCAGATGAATGGGTTAACTTCCACGTCTCAAGGAACAGATGGTTATGTCACAGTTTTTGTTCCTTACCCAGGACCAGGCGAGATCACTGCACCCATCACAAGCACCCAGCCGCCTGCTAATGGTCAGCCTGGTACTGTTTTCATCACAACGCCAGCACCGCTGTCCACTGATCAGCAGAATGTGGCAACCACTACACCTGGTGATAATAAATATGTGACCGTTTTCCTGCCCTTCCCAGGTCCTGGTATTATCACTGCACCTATTACCCACACTCAGGCACCGTCTGGTGGCAACCCAGGAACTGTGTTTATCACGACACCAGCTCCTGAGACTACGGCCCAGCCCCAGACTTCTGCCCTTACTACGGATAACTATATCACCATTTACACACCTTTCCCAGGACCAGGTGTAATTACCGCACCTATCACTATTACCAAGCCGCCATCCAATGGCCAGCCCGGAACAGTTCTTATTGAAACTCCTGTTCCATTGAGCTCTAGTGCCGATACCTACGTGACGGTCTACAGACCCTACCCAGGTCCTGGAACGATCACTGCACCAATAACCTTGACTCAGGCTCCTTCCAACGGCCAGCCCGGTACGGTTTTCATCGAGACTCAGCCAACAGAAACGCCGACTCCAACAACGCAAACTACTGATGGTTCTGCCCCTCCTATTACCATCCCTCCTGATCCGACTGGTTCTTATGTAACAATCTACCGACCGTATCCCGGCCCTGGCCAGATTACATCTCCCATCACATACACTCAAGCCCCCGTTTCTGGACAGCCCGGTACAATTATCATCGAGACTCCCAACCCTGATGCCAATACTGCCACCCAGACAGGCCCAGTTACTGTTCCCACTGGAAGCAACAACCCATATATCACAGTATATAAGCCCTACCCTGGCCCCGGCAACATTGATCAGCCTATCACTATTACTGCTGCGACTCCCACGGGTGACCAGCCAGGCACGATCATCATCGAGACACCTACACTAGAGGTCAACACTAAGTTTGCCCCATCGCCAACTTCTTCGCTGCCAGTTACCGTTCCGGCCGACAACAACAACTTTGTCACTGTCTATAGGCCACACACTGGATCTCCGATTACTGCGCCAATTACTGTCACTACCATTGCACCTTCAGGAGGACAGCCTGGCACCATGATTATTGAGACGCCAGGACCTGAGTCTCAGTCCGAGGCCCAGTCTACGACCACAGACAGCCCGCCTGCTACCATTCCTCAGGGTAAAGATGGATACGTGACAGTCTACCGGCCGTATCCTGGTCCTGGTATTATCACAACACCGGTAACAGTGACTACTATTGCACCGACTAATGGTCAACCTGGAACTGTGATCATTGAGACACCTGCTCCTGACGCCCCAACTTCTTCCTCATCTGACGAGCCCCGGACCACAGCTTCTGCTGTCACCATTCCGGCTGATAACGCTGGCTATGTGACCGTATACAGACCTTACCCCGGACCTGGAACAATCACCGCGCCTCTTACAGTTGGAACTGTTGCACCAACTAATGGCCAGCCTGGAACGGTCATCATTGAGACACCTGGGCCTCAAGCCGCGCTGGAGACCACATCAGCACCCGAAGTTACTTCTACTCAGGGAACTGATGGCTATATCACGGTCTTTCGGCCATACACCGGCACTGGTCTCATTACAGCGGCTATCACTGTCTCCACCATTCCTCCCTCTAATGGTCAACCAGGAACCATCATCGTCGAGACACCTGTGCCTCAGGATCCAACGACTACAACTAGTGATGCTGCGCCTGTCACCATTCCACCAGGACCCGGAAACTCGTACGTGACGGTCTATAGACCTCATACGGGTACTGACATTATCACGGCACCTGTGACGTTTACTATTATTGAAGGAGTTAACGGTCAGCCCGGGACCATCATTATTGAAACACCAGTACCTCAGGCGGCAACGTCGACAGATGAGACTACCGAGGCTGCACCTGTGACTATTCCACCCGGTCCGGACAGCTCCTACATCACTGTGTATAGACCACATACAGGAAATGATGTCATTACGGCACCTGCGACCGTAACTACGATCCCAGGTGTCAATGGACAGCCGGGAACAATCATTATCGAGACTCCCGCGGCCCAGGATACCAATGCGCCTAGCACTGCCCCTGCAAGCGCTGGCAGTACCTATGTCACCGAATATCGTCCATATCCTGGACCAGGCAATATTGATCAGCCCATCACGGTCACAACTATCGAGCCCTCTAACGGGAACCCGGGAACTGTTATCATCGAGACACCTACTCCAGATGTCAACACGAAGGTTGCCCAGCCCCCTGTTACGCTCGATCCTGGTCCAGGCGATCAGTATGTTACTGTCTACAGACCTTACACAAGTACTGGGGTAATCACTGCACCTGTTACCGTTAGTACCATTGCACCTTCCGGTGGCCAGCCCGGAACAGTTATCATTGAGACCCCTGAACCAGAAACTCCTGGCTCTAATCCAACAGTGACTTTGCCCGCTGGCCCTAATGAGGCTTACATTACTGTGTTCCGACCTCATACGGGCACTGATGTGATTACTGGCCCTGTCACGATTACAACTATCGCCCCCGCCAATGGCCAGCCCGGCACTGTCATCATTGAAACTCCTGTCGAGTCTGAGCCTACCTCTACCCCGGCTCCTGTTGATTCAGCAACGAGTGCTCCTGCTCAAGCTACTTATGTTACGGTCTACCGCCCTCACACTGGAGCAGACCGCATCACTGCGCCCGTTACTGTCACAACCATTGAGCCTTCAGGAGATCAGCCGGGAACAGTCATCATTGAGACCCCTGACCAAGATTTACCTCCTGTGACAACCTCTGCTGGACCTCTTGCCACCTATGTTACGGTTTACCGACCCTACACAGGAGCAGACAGGATCACAGAACCTGTTACTGTCACTACTATTGAGCCGACCAACGGCCAACCCGGTACAGTTATCATTGAGACTCCAGGACAGCAAGCGCCTCCTGTGACGACCACCCCTGCCCCTGCTACTTACGTAACTATCACTAGACTCTACACTGGAACAGACCAGATCACAGAACCAATCACGACCACTATCCCTCCCCAAGGTGATCAGCCTGGTACCGTGATCGTTGAGACTCCAGGCCAGCAAGTGCCGCCGGTAACCTCAACGCCTGGTCCTGCTTCATATGTGACCATCACCAGGCTTTACACAGGTACAGATCAGATCACAGAGGCTATAACGACCACTATCCCTCCCCAAGGTGACCAGCCTGGAACTGTCATCATTGAGACGCCTGGTCAGCAAGTGGCCGCTGTGACCTCCACCTCTGCACCTCCTTCTTATGTGACAATGACTGTTCCCTATACTGGCACTGACCAGATTAGCGTACCTATTGTTACTACTGTCTCTCCCCAAGGCGACCAGCCGGGAACTGTCATCGTTGAAACACAGGCTCCGTTTGTGACAGTCTATCGTCCTCATACAGGGCCAGATCAGATCACCGGTCCAGTCACTGTCTCGACCATTGCTCCCACAGGAGATCAGCCTGGCACAATCATCATCGAGACCCCTGGCGTGGCCCCTGCTGTCACAACTACACCACCTGCGCCATCGTACGTCACTATCACTACTTTGTACACTGGAACAGAGATACTCAGCGAGCCCACTACCGTCACTACGATCCCCCCTCAAGGAGATCAACCTGGTACTATCATTGTTGAGACCCAGGGTCCTTTCGTGACAATTTTAACACTTTATACTGGAACAGGTGTAATCACAGCGCCGACTGCCCTTACAACGATTCCTCCTCAGGGAGGACAGCCTGGAACTGTTGTTATTGGAACACCAGGATCATATGTCACAACGACTGTTCTGTATACCGGATCTGACTCGATTACTGGTCCCACAGCTTTTACAACCATTCCACCCCAAGGTGATCAACCTGGCACGGTCGTTGTTGGAACTCCTGAATCTTATGTCACAACAACAGTTCTTTACACCGGCACCGATTCGATTAATGGGCCTACAGCTCTCACAACGGTCCCCCCTCAAGGCGACCAGCCTGGCACCGTTGTCATTGCCACGCCCCCTTCATATGTCACAACAACTATTCCTTACACTGGAACCGATCAGATCACTGCGCCAATCACAGCTACTACCATTCCTCCCTCAGGGAACCAACCTGGAACTGTTTTCATCGAGACTCAGGCCCCATTTGTCACGATCTATCGCCCTCACACTGGTATCGACAGAATCACTGCGCCTGTCACGGTTTCGACCATCGCCCCATCTGGTGACCAGCCAGGTACGATTGTGGTCGAAACCCCTGGCGCAGAACCTCCTGTCACTACATCGCCTCCTGCTCCAACATATACGACAATTTATGAGGAGTACTCCGGTACCGATGATGTTACTGAGCCTTTCGTCAAGACTACTATTGAGCCACAAGGTGACCAGCCCGGCACAATTATCTTTGATACTCCTGCCCAGCGAGTTGTGTCCACCAGTGCTGCACAGCCTTCCTATGTTACGGTTTACCAGGCTCATTCTGGCCCAGACAGAATCACCGCCCCTGTTACCGTCACTACCATCCCTCCACAGGGAGATCAACCGGGCACTGTCATCATTGAAACACCAGGTTCGGAGCCTGCTATCACATCGACGCCTGCCCCTGAGCCATCTTATGTCACAGTGTATCAGCCCCATACTGGGCTCGATAGAATTACTGAGCCTGTCACGATCACAACCATTCCTCCCCAAGGCGATCAGCCAGGTACAGTGATCATTGAGACACCAGGTGCAGAACCCGCTGTAACTTCAGGACCTGCTCCTGAACCTTCTTACATCACAATCTACCAGCCACACACCGGTCTTGATAGAATCACCGAGCCTGTCACGGTTACAACTATCCCTCCCCAAGGCGATCAGCTTGGTACCGTGATCATTGAGACACCACGAGCGGAGCCTCCCGTGACGTCGGGACCTGCTCCGGAGCCTTCATATGTGACGAGCTATCAGCCACATACTGGATCTGATAGATTTACTGAGTCTGTTACACTTACAACTATCCCTCCTCAAGGAGATCAGCCAGGCACGGTTATTATTGAAACCCCTGGCTCGGAGCCCCCTGTCACTTCAACCCCAGCTCCTGAGCCTTCGTATGTGACGATCTATCAGCCATACACTGGCACAGATCAGATAACTGCTCCAGTCACACTGACCACCGTCACACCATCTGGGGATCAGCCTGGAACCGTTATAATTGCAACGCCTGGGTCTGCGCCTCCAGTCACATCAGCCCCTGCCCCCGAGCCTTCATATGTGACAGTCTATCAGTCTCACACAGGCGCTGATCAGATCACTGCACCGGTTACTATCACAACCATTGGGCCTCAAGGGGACCAACCCGGAACTGTGATCATTGAGACACCTGGCTTGGAGCCAGCAGTGATATTTTCACCGGAACCTGCCCCTCAACCTTCGTATGTGACAGTTCACAGACCTCACACTGGTGTTGACCAGATCACTGCGCCGGTCACAATTACGACAATCGAGCCTCAAGGGGACCAGCCAGGAACCGTGATTATCGAGACACCGGGCTCTGAGCCTCCTGTTACCTCGACACCTGCTCCCTCATATACCACCATCTATGAGCCTTACACTGGTACCGGCGAGATTACAGGCGAAGTGACCGTCACAACCATTCCTCCTCAGGGTGATCAGCCAGGTACTGTCATCATTGAGACACCAGGTCCGCAAACCGCAAACAAGGGAGCGAACCCTCCTCTGACTATTCCTGCTGGAGACGATAGCTACGTGACCGTCTTCAGGCCGTACACAGGAACCCCTATGATAACAGCACCTGTCACGGTTACGACCATCTCTCCGTCTGGTGGCAACCCAGGTACCGTTATCATTGAAACGCCCGCGCCTGAAGCCGCAGCTACATCGGCACCCGAGGATGTTTACGTTACCGTCTACACCATTTACACTGGCACTGGTCAGCTTACGGCGCCAACTACGGTCACAACCATTGCTCCTGTCTCTGGAACTGGTACTATCATCGTTGAGACTCAGGCCGAGGCTACTACTCCTCCGCCTGTCACGATCCCCCCTAGTGACAATAGCCCCAACATCACCATCGTGCGTCAGTATCCTGGTCCAGGAGTCATCACTGCCCCTGTGACCTCTTATGAGCCACCAAGTACGCCTGGACAGCCTGGAACGATTATCATTGAGACTCCAGCCCCCATTTCTGAGACTACATCTGAGGCACCAGGCACCAATGTCACTCTCTATACCTTGGCTCCCCCAGGCGTCAAGACTCCCATCACCAGTTACGCACCCCCGCAAACACCAGGCCAGCCAGGAACTATTTTCATTAAGACGGTGGCCACTGATGCTGAGTCTACTTCTGAGGAGGGCAGGAACGTGACTATTTACACTGACGGTCCTGATTCTCTCACCGCACCGTACACTACCTACTACCCTCCTGGCTCCCCTGGAGATCCCGGAACCGTGCTCATTGAGACTCCTCCTCCAGTTCCTACTGGTCCTGCCTCAGTATCGGCAGTGCCCACTACTGATGATTCAGCCAGCGGCATCACAACATCTGCTTCGAGCAACCCCGATGCACTCACCTTGACTCCGAGCGATAGCAACGATGACTTTACTGTCATTGAACCCAACACGAGGTTCGCTGATGCTAGCGAGAATGTCACACAGATTATCCCCGCAACTGATGGAACCCCCGGAACACAGATCATCTACACACCTGTGGATACATCGGGAGAGTCATCCGCTGGTGCACCAGATACTGATAGTTATGTTACCATCAGTGCGACAGTCACTATTCCTGGCGATCCCTCAACACGTACCGGGTCCAACTCCGACGCCGGAAGTGACGCAGGTACCACTGGCGCGGAAACCAATGTCATCATCATCCCCCCCAGTGGTACTGAGCCAGGAACTGTTCTCTCGCAAACTAGTGTTTACTTGGATCAGGCCTTGGCTGAACACGGAAATGTGACGATCACCAGGACAGCACCTAGCGGTGTTACCACAAGGGTCACTACCTACTCGCCCCCAGCTCAACCAGCTGATCCAGGAACCATCATCATTGAGATTCCAGACTACAATGTCACCATTACGAGGGCAGCTCCTGCTGATATCACAACCACAGTCACAACCTACTCACCTCCTGCAACGCCTGGCGACCCAGGTACTGTCATCATCGAGACGCCTGATTATAATGTCACTATTACTCGTGAGGCGCCCGCATCGATTACAAGTCTCCGCACAAGCTACGCTCCTCCCGGAACTCCTGGAGATCCTGGCACCGTAATCGTTGAAACTCCAAACAACGACTACAACGTGACCATCACTCGCGGCGCCTCGATTACAGCGCCCTTTACCACATACTCGCCTCCTGGCGCCTCAGGAGATCCAGGCACCATTGTCGTCGAGACCCCAGATTATAACGTCACCATTACCCGAGAGGCACCAGCTTCGATTACTGATGTGCGGACGACATACAATCCTCCAGGCACTCCAGGCGATCCAGGAACTGTTATCGTCGAGACACCAAACAATGCCTACAACGTCACCATCACAAGGGCAGCTCCCGCTTCAATTACAAGTATATATACCACATATTCGCCTCCAGGTGCTCCTGGTGATCCCGGCACCGTTATTGTTGAGACACCCGACTACAATGTTACTGTTACTCGTGGTGCCTCGATCACAGCCCCTTTCACAAGGTACTCGCCCCCAGCTACACCTGGCGATCCCGGTACTGTCATTGTCGAGACACCCGATTACAATGTCACCATCACACGAGAAGCACCAAGAACCGTTACAACCTTGCGTTCATCGTATGCCCCACCTGGCACTCCCGGTGATCCGGGCACCGTTATCATCGAGACGCCTCTTGGTCCATACAATGTGACGACGACTCGCGGTGCTTCAACAATCACGGCGCCGTTTACAACGTACTCGCCTCCTGATGGGCCTGGCGATCCCGGCACCATTATTGTTGAAACTCCTGACTATAATGTCACTGTCACCAGTGATGCTGACTCTACGGACGCTGCAACAGATGCTGTTACCAGGTATAACCCTCCTGGGACCCCAGGTGACCCAGGTACCATCGCCATCATCATGCCGAACCAGAGAGTTGTGTCGACTTCTCAAGATCCATCCACTACCGATGACCTTGGACAAAACGTCACTGTCTACAGGCCTGGCCCACGAACTATGACTGGTCCTGTTACCTCATACATACCTCCCGCGAGCCGTGGAGACAACGGCACGGTAATCATCGAGACCCCCGGTCCTGCCACTCCCTTCAATGCGACAATCACACAGACTATCAGCACCATTACAGCGATCTACACTACCTACTCGCCGGCCGGTGCTGAAGATGATCCGGGAACTATCATCGTTGGAATGCCGCCTGATCGAAATGTGACCATCACAGAGGAGGTCACCACTATCACGACTCCATACACAAAATACTCTTCCCCTGGCTCGCCTGGCGATCCCGGCACTGTCATTATTGAGGTGCCCCTTGACCATAACGTGACTGTCACTGAAGTCATGAGCACTATAACCTCTCCCTACACAAGATACTCCCCGCCTGCAAACCGTGGAGATCCTGGTACAGTGTATATCGGGCTGCCCTCAGATTCCAATATTACTATCACAACTGAGGTGGATTCACGAACCGCGCCTTATACCACCTACTATCCTCCCGGTTCCCAGGGAGATCCTGGCACTATTCTTGTTGAACTGCCTCCTAGTCGCAACGTTACCATCACCACCGAAGTCGCGAGTCGAACTACGCCTTATACAACATACTCGGCGCCAGCTAATAGAGGAGATCCAGGTACTATCATCGTGGAGATGCCTCCTGACAGCAATGTCACAATCACCACCGAGGTCCCCAGCAGGACAGCCCCTTACACCACGTATTCCCCACCGGCGAATAAGGGCGATCCAGGAACCGTCATCGTGGAAATGCCACCTGACAGGAACGTCACTGTTACAACTGAAGTGCCCACTCGCACCGCTCCGTATACAACATACTCTGCTCCAGGATCTCCAGGCGATCCCGGCACAATTATCGTGGAATTGCCTCCGGACCGCAACATCACGATCACTACCGAGATCTCTAGTCTCACTGCTCCCTACACGACTTATTCTCCCCCAGGAAGCAAGGGCGACCCAGGCACAATTATCATTGAATTGCCTCCTGATCGTAACGTGACTACTACGGAAGAGGTCCCTACGTTGACCGAGGCCTATACTACTTATTCACCACCGGGTAACCGCGGTGATCCCGGCACTGTCATTGTACGGCTCCCACCTGACAGGAACGTGACTAGAACGACCGAGATTGCTACACTGACTGCTCCGTATACAACCTATTCTCCACCTGCAAACAGAGGCGATCCGGGTACTATTATCATCGAATTGCCTCCTGATAGGAATGTCACCACTACGGAAGAGGTCAGCACAATCACCCGGGTCAGAACAACATATATGCCTCCCGCCAATCGAGGAGATCCCGGCACAGTCGTTTTTCAAGAGCCTCCGGACACCAACACGACTATCGTTGATGTCGTGCCCACGATCACACGGCCGGCCACTCGGTTTGTACCCGCTGCCACGAAGGGTGATCCAGGCACTGTCTATATCGATGTGCCACCGAACCACAACGTGACAATGACCACAACTGTCAGCACAATCACTCGACCAAGCACAACGTTTGAACCCCCTGCCACTGAAGGCGATGCAGGCACCGTGCTCGTCCAGATGCCCCCTGAGTACAATGTCACCACAACTCAGACCATTGAAACAATCAGTAGGCCAGTCACTCGGTACTCCAGCCCTGCTGAGATTGGCGACCCTGGCACCGTGTATCTAGATCTACCACCCGAGTACAACGTCACCGTCACAACCACGATCTACAGTATCACACGACAGAGCACGACCTTTGCTCCTGGTGCTACACAAGGAGATCCTGGCACTATCATCATTGAGATGCCTCCTGAGTATAATGTGACTACAACACAGACTGTTGAGACTATCAGCAGACCAGCCACTCGGTACTCGAAGGCCGGTACTGTCGGCGACCCCAACACTGTCTATGTTGACCTTCCGCCGGAATATAATGTCACCATAACCACAACAGTCCCCACAATCACGAGACAGTCAACGACATTTGCTCCTGCTGCCACTCAAGGCGATCCTGGCACCATAATTATCGAAATGCCGCCCGAGTATAACGTCACGACGACTCAAACCGTTGAGACCATCAGCAGACCGGTCACTAGATACTCGAGGCCTGATACTATCGGTGATCCCGGCACTATCTTCGTTGACTTGCCGCCGGAATACAATGTAACCATCACGACTACCGTCGACACAATTACAAGACCTTCAACTACGTTTGCCCCAGCAGGTACCCAAGGTGATCCGGGAACCATAATCGTCGAGCTTCCACCTGACTCTAATGTCACAACAACTCAAACTATCTCTACGATCTCGAGACCTACCACCCGTTACTCTCGTCCAGGCACAGTTGGAGATCCCGGTACCGTGTATGTTGATCTCCCGCCAGAATACAACGTCACTATCACCACAACCATCGAGACCATCACAAGGCCTTCAACCACCTTTGCTCCAGCTGGAACTCAGGGAGATCCTGGCACTATCATTGTTGAGCTCCCCCCTGATTCTAATGTCACGGTCTCATCAACAGTCCCTACCATCAGCCGCCCTGCCACACGCTTTGCAAGCCCTGCAGCCGTGGGTGATCCTGGCACCGTTTATGTTGATCTGCCGCCGGAGTATAACGTCACCACAACTGAGACTGTCAGCACTATCAGTCGCGTCCGCACAACCTTCAATCCAGCCGCAACCGAAGGCGACCCAGGCACTATTCTAGTCGAGGTCCCAGGTGACTACAACGTCACTACCACTGAGTTGAATAGTGCGATCAACAGGGTTAGGACTACCTACATGCCCGCTGGTACGCAAGGTGACCCGAATACCGTCCTTGTTGAGATTCCTCCTGACTACACTATCACAACAACCGAGACTGTCAGTTCAATTACTCGTGTTCGAACTACTTACATGACTGCCGCGACGCAGGGTGATGCAAACACGGTTCTTATCGAGGTCCCCCCTGATTATAACGTCACGTCAACGGAGACTGTCAGTTCGATCAACAGAGTCAGAACAACGTATATGCCCGCCGGAACCCAGGGTGACCCCAACACAGTCCTTATCCAGGTTCCACCTGACTACACCATCACAACTACTGAAACTAACAGTGGTATCAGCCGTGTGAGGACCTCATATATGACTGCTGCAACACAGGGTGATCCCAATACGGTCCTCATTGAGGTTCCGCCGGCTTATAACGTTACATCAACCGAAACCATCAGCACGATCAACAGGGTCAGGACCTCATACTATCCTGCCGGCACCCAAGGAGATCCTAACACGGTTCTCGTTCAGGTTCCTCCTGATTACACTCTGACAACGACGGAAACCAACAGTGCGATCACTCGGGTTAGGACCACGTATATGCCTGCTGCCACTCAGGGCGACCCGAACACGGTTCTCATTGAAGTCCCACCGGATTCCAATGTGACGACAACCCAGACCAACAGTGCAATTAGTCGCATCAGGACCACCTATATGCCAGCCGGTACTCAGGGTGATCCCAACACCGTACTGATTGAAGTCCCTGTCGACTACAACGTGACCACCACCGAAACCAACAGTGCGATCACGCGGATTAGGACCACCTATAACCCGGGTGCAACTCAAGGCGACCCTGGAACAATTTTGATTCAGGTCCCAGTTGACTATAACGTAACAACCACTGAAACTGTCAGCACAATCAGCCGGGCTAGAACGACATATAATCCCGCCTCTGTTCAGGGTGATCCTAACACAGTCCTTGTGCAGGTGCCTGTTGACTACAATGTCACTAGCACCCAAACAGTCAGCACGATCAGTCGGGTCAGAACGTCTTATTATCCAGCTGCCACTCAAGGCGATCCCAATACGGTCTTGGTCCAAATCCCGATGGACTATAACGTGACAGTTACCCACACAATCACCACTATCAGTCGTGTCAGGACAACATATGGTCCAGCTGCCACACAAGGAGACCCTGGAACCATCTACGTGGACGTACCACCGGAGTACAACGTCACTGTCACATCAACTGTCAGTACGATTTCGAGAGCTTATACAACGTATTCTGCGCCTGGTACACAAGGTGATCCAGGAACCATCTGGGTAAGGCTGCCGCCTGCATATAATGTGACAACCACTCAGACTGATCCCACGATCACTCGTATGTCTACAACATATGCTCCTCCAGCTACACAGGGTGATCCCGGAACTTTTATTGTGCGGGTCCCCCCTGAACGTAATGTCACTACCACTGAGACTGTTCCCACGATATCTCGACCTGCAACCAGATATGTGGCCCCGGCTACTCAGGGAGACCCAGGTACAGTTGTGGTGCAGATGCCGCCGGAGTACAATGTCACGACAACACAAACAATATCAACTATCTCTCGCGTGGCTACTGCGTACAACCCTCCAGCTACACAGGGAGATCCAGGCACCATTGTTGTGCAAATGCCCCCTTCGTACAACGTCACGTCAACGCAGACTGTTTCAACCATATCCCGACTTACGACTGCATACTCAGCCCCTGCTACGCAAGGTGACCCCGGAACCGTCTGGGTTCGGGTACCTCCTGAGTATAACGTCACGTCCACGACTACAGTCTCAACTATTTCCCGACTCACAACCACATACGCACCCCCGGCTACTCAAGGTGATCCGGGCACTTTCATCGTGAGAGTACCTCCATCTTACAATGTCACCACGACGCAGACCGTGTCAACCATTTCACGTGTTGCAACAGCTTACTCGCCGCCTGCCACCCAAGGTGATCCTGGTACTGTCATTATACAGATGCCTCCAGCTTATAACGTCACTACCACAACCACTGTCTCAACTATTTCCCGGCTTACAACAACTTATGCACCGCCAGCTACTCAAGGCGATCCAGGTACCTTCATTGTGCGGGTACCTCCCAAATACACTGTCACGACGACACAAACAGCCAGCACTATTACCCGACCTACTACTGTCTTCGCGCCTGCACAAACTCAAGGCGATCCTGATACTGTTATCGTGCAATATCCTCCTCCTTACAACGTCACGGTCACTACAGCTGGACCGACAACGCTCACTGCACGATACACAACATACTCACCACCTGGCCAACCTGGCGATCCCGGTACCGTCATCGTCGAGATGCCACCGAGTCGCACAGTCACAATCACTACAAACGGCGGCACTACAATCTCTACCCCTGTTACCTCCACTTATGCTCCGGGTGAGCCTGGCGACCCTGCCACCGTGGTCATCGCAACCCCAGCTCCCCGATCTACTACATCTACAACATCTTCCAGGCCGCTCACCACTAGCAGCACTACAACTACTGCGCCGGCAGCCACCGTCTCCTTCAATTGTGATGTTTACGGTTATCTCATGCAGAAGACGGCTCTCTACCGTGTCGAGATCACATCTGGTAAGACGACTCTTATCAAGAGTGATGTCGGTCCGGGTGGTTGGATCAACGCCATCGGTTACAACCGTTTCGACAATTACATCTACGGTATGCATATGGACGACACGGGTTCTCAAGTTATCCGTATCGGTGGCGACGGTGGTTGGACACTGCTCGGCACTCGTACCAATGATCGTCTCGTTCAGATGGGTGATATCGATAACCAAGGTCGCTTCTGGATCTCGAACCAGGGTGAAGGCTGGTGGTGTATCGATCTCATGCCTGGCTCGTCTACTTACGGCAAGATTCTCATGAGCGGCACCGCCAAGAACCCCCTCAACTCTGCCGATTGGGCCTTTGTCCCAGGAGGAGGCGACTTCATGTACTCCATCATGTACGACGACCAGGGCAAGACATCAACGCTATGCAAGTTCAGCCGTACGACATACACATGGACAACCATCCAGGGCTTCGGTATGATTGCCGGTCAGAACGTATGGGGAGCCGCCTATGCCTCACAAGACGGAAACCTCTACGGTTCAGAGAACACCAGCGGCCAGATCTGGAGGTTCCCTATCGCCCCTTCGATTGGAACTCCAAAGTTCCTGGCAACAGGTCCATCGTCGTCCTGGAACGATGGTGCAAGATGTATCGACAGTCAGACCCTATAAAGCCAAGACGCTTAGGGCTTCGACAACTAATCCCTTTCCTATGTCTGTTTACAGTCGGACTCTCTAAGAAGTCACGACCCGAATTCGTTTCCTATGTGTCCACTGTCAGATCCTCGAGTCTCAGACCAAGAGGGACTGACACGAATTCGTTTCCTATGTCTGTATCTGTATTTGTGCCTGTATCTGTACTTGTATCTATGTACGATGTATAATAGCTAGTTATCGTTGAGTTTGTTAGTGTATTTGCTTCCATAGATTGACAGCACTTATCTTGTTCAAACATTCTGACCTGTGCCCATCATTTCACTTTCTTTAATTGAGGATATAAATGTCCGTTTTTTTGTTTTTTTTCCGTCAAACAACTACTCCGCTTCGAAGCCGACCATATCATCCTTAAGCATGTCTCAACACTGTAAAGATTGTCTGCACCAGGATATGTTGCCTGCCGCTTTACCTCGCTCAGTCGAGTAAACATTCCTACAAGCGAACTGCGAAAGGCTTCAATCAAAGCTTTGAACCTATTCTTCCCCCAAAGCCTCACAATTTCCCGAAGGGCAATCCAGGGCAGTGCAATGGAGACAGTGCCTTGAGCCTATAGACACTGTCACCGCAACAGACACTTCCTTATTGTAGCTTCAATTGCTCGCAGTACTGACGCTCCGACTTCACCTCTGTCGCCATCACCACTCAACACTGACTCGCTCATACGTATTCTGGCATTTTGTGAGAAGTTTATAATTAGGATAACACTCGAATGACGGGTACCTCGTGCTACCTAGATATAAGTCAAAAATTCTCGAGTGACATTCATTAGTTCATGTAGATCACATCACTACCCGCGTTTTAGGAACCTAATTATAAGCTTGTTATAAACTTAAAACAGGCTCATTATTCATTCCGAGATCACGTTTTTTCTCTAGGGCCACACGACAACCTCATCTGCGATAACCCAAGGGTTTTACAGCCATGGAAGATTCGACATTCTCATAATGATGTCCAACAGAGTTCAATCTGGGGCGTTAAGCTTTAGTTACAGAGCTTCAGTATGAAGGCTTGAACAAAGAGTCCTCATAGATGTCATATTGATACATGCTGTTGAAATATGACACACGCCTCAGTAGGTCGACTTGTTGGCAAATTCAATAATTACATCAGCGATACTACATTTTTCTTCATGGTCACTCCCGACGACATGTTTTACTCCCCGTATTAGAACATCGATCAGGAAAGGTTCTAGTTGGTTGTTTCTCCTCATTTTCAACTTAATTCCTCCCTCACTCTCCTTTTCCAATTTTCCACTAAATGCTTTCGAATTCTGAAATTTGATTCAAAACTTGTAGCCTTTGCCTATCTTTTGCAGCCTCGTCTGAGGAACTGGGCCTCATGTCTGAAGGTTGGCAATCTGATCAAGCCAACCAGGAGCGCATTTCCTTGGCTCCCAGCAATCTATGTAGCCCTATAAGCCATGAACCTGAGAGTGCCTCCTGATCACTTGCTGACTAATTTCTTGGCCATTATGTCAATACTAGTCCATCTGTTCACGAGATAGCGGCTTCTGGGCAGCTTGCAGGGAGTTCAAGCTTGTCATGGAGAAGCACTTTCGCTTGCAATATTATGAATAAGTAAGACAGAAAAACACCTCAAGCCTGGAAGTTCATGGCCGTAAGAGATCACGAAATTTGATACAATTTCGAAGCAAACGCTCAAAGTACAGATATTGTATCAATTTGCCTTATCAAAAGTCTATTCGTCTTTTATGCTTGATTCGGCGATATGTGTTACATTTATCAGCACTTGAGTCACAACTACCAAGGACATCTCTATGCAGTTTCGTCAATGAAGGTGCAGTAACGAAAAAGATATCAAGCTCTGTCTATAGAGATCATTGGCAAATCCTGTACCAGCTCACCATGGCCAGTTATACAAGGCCAACAGGTCAGATCGACACTTTCTGGTCTACTCACTATCAGCTCAAGATGCGATCCAACAGACCCCCGGAGGAGCTCTGGCGCTAAAAGACCTCCCGTACAGATGTACAGCATTTCCATTCGTGCCATGTGGTGAAATCTATGGGAGTCTCTGTGAGACTACATGTATTAGGTCGAGGAAGGCCAGCAGAGGTTAAGGGTTTCCTCCTGTCCACTGCATCAGAAGCTGGGGGATATGTGATCACTGATCAGAGCAACGAAACTTACATACTGGACGAAGGTTTCTAATTCTTTCGATCCCTTAGCATTCGGGAAGTTTTGATTGATATCGTTCTCTGTCAATTTGGTCAAGGGATGAGAAAGGAGTTAGAAAGACGTGTAATTATATAGATCATGGCAACTGGATCGCCAAGTAAGTATTCAAGGGGACAATTTCAAGGATAACAAAGAGCTCGAGTACCAAACCTGGGTTGCTTGCAATTTCCGTATTCTCCTAGTTTCGCAGCTCAGAATTTCGCGTCAACGAATTTCAAAATTCCAAAAGAAGCTCTGCAACCAAATTTCTTGTTGGAATCTTCCCTCAACTTTCTACTCAGCATCACCGTGAGTCACCCAGCTCCACGAGTCTACGTAACCTTCCGCAGGCAGAAGATCGATTAGCAATTCCACTCCATGAGCACAAGCTATACCCTGATGTGAATAGAGTAAAGGAGATGGTCCATCGGTGCGTTGACACGACACAGCAGATGATCAACAGTCAGAGTCAGGGGCGGAGCTTTTGCAGCGGCTCGATGCGATGAAGCTCGAGGAACAATTTACGAATCCAAGGACATGTCAGGAATCACACCAAGGATCCCCCTCTCAGAGAAATGAGCGGTGAATGATCAAGTTGACACCAGTACTTTCGTGCAGTTCCTGTCTCCATGTGGTCGGCAGTTTTCAAACGTAGTTGCTCATCATTTACAGTAACACAATCCAAGAGCTCCTTCATTTACCCGCAGACCCTGATAGCTAGAAATGGCATATTTGCCCCTTTCAGTGATATTCTTTAAGTGTCCTCTTGTTTCTGGAATGAGTCACTTCTCTCGTGATGAAAATACGCCAACAGGACGCGCAAACTTGTCTGCGTCAGCCGCGAGAACCCCCTTAGTCTTCAGCCTTTACCGCTATGCCTCAACTCCCGCCGAACTAGTTGTCTCTCTAACTTACAACGTGTAAGTCCCACTGCGTGAGATGCGCCGACTAATGGAGCTGTTGGTTAGTTACACCGTTGTTTGAGAAAGGTCCCGCTGCCCCTACCAACACCTTTCGTGATGAAGTCCAAGCCATCATAGTCACCTAGTCCTCGGACGGCTGTATTCCCTGCTGGAAGCGAAGAAACTAGAAGCTTCGACTCCTAACGCAATGGGTTTTGAGAAGTTTTCATTCCGAGAAGGGCCAAAGGATCCGCTATTGGAAAGACAACGAGGCTGAACAGGCTAGGACGTCAGCGTGTATAGATTGCGTGGGGGGTTCAACTCGTCTCGTCGCAGTTCTAAATGAATTCTTGTGGCTTGGCATCTCAACAAGGAAGCACAAGGATTGCCCTTGTGGCGCGTCCGGCGCCCGTGCTTTGTTGAAGAAACGGTTATGCATGCATGCATGATGTAGAATAGCTGGCTGATTGACTCTATGCTCAGAATGGCATAGCCAGCCGATAGAGGCCCTCAGGTGGCCCGACAAGTATTGGAGGTATCTGCCCAACTTTATGTAAGAAAACTGAGGACTGAGACTTGTAAGCCCCGTGGCTATTCGTATTCGCTGGTTCGTCAAATGCTATCGTGCGTACGCAACCAGTAGCCATTGTGGCAACAGTATTCAAGCCCAATCTTGACTGTCCTCGGCGAAAGTTATAGAATGTTGCATTCCAGTCGATCAGAACAATCGTGTTCTTCGTAGAATCTTCTAGCAAACGGCATTTGAGGATATGACGTCAATGAGGCATCTCGACACCATCACAGCCCATTTCCCCCCTCACTTGGTGCATACCAGCAGCACAGCACAGTATGAATTTCAACTCTTCACTAAGATCCATGGCACTGGGGGTATATGTGGCTGTTTTCCCCTGCAAAGCCAAGTATGGCTGCAGCAATGCGCTGCAATACCCGGAGATGGCTCCGGGCTGTTTTTTCTCTTGTCGATGTCTGATTGGACGCTGGACTCGCAGGAGTAAACTCTCCGCTTGGAGTAAGCAACAAGTCCCCTGTGAAATTGCTCGTATTTCCGCAATGCAGTGCGGAAATCGCATATCGTATCGTATCTTATCTCATGACACAGCTGATATGCATCATTTTGCAGTGCAACGATTTCCCCATTCTCAATGTCACGATCCACCCCGGAAGACCCTCTCCGATTGGATTTGACTTGACTTGCCTTGACCTGACCGCTGAGGCCACTTAAGCCGTGGATCAGCCTCATTGAAGCGATGCACCTAGAATTTGACCATTGATGTGATGAGGAATTCTTCCGGTTTGTCGTAGATCACTCACCGCTTAGCCTCCGTTCTCCTGCTTCTGTGGGTGTCTAGGCTAGCTGTCTGTCAGTCTCCAGAGGCTTTTGCAAAAAAATTCCAAGCCCAACCCCAAACCTGAAAGTGTCTGGGGCAAAAACTTAACGGCCGCTGATGTTTCACCCCCGAAATGGTAAACAGGGGTCCATTAGGTGACGCCCAATTCCGCCTTGTATCCGTGCCGTGAACACAAAAGCAAACTGAAGCCAATCCGAGCCCTAACAACTGATGCATCAAATTTTGAGCAACGAGCTGCGAAAGCGCTTGCCACTAACATACGTTCTTCAATCCGTTTCAACTCATTCAAGTTACCCCTGTTGGTGGCTGAAGGTGGCTCTATCATCTTGCAATTGCTTCCAGACTCTGGCCCAATTGACTTCGAGAACTCAACTGATGGGGATGTCGACAGCAACTACGCCACAGCGTGGCCCACCACCATCCGTTAACCACTGCCGAACCCAACCAGGTGATAAAAGAAATGTGTCACTTACGGTAACACCGAGTCCATCTCATTGCGTCGACCGAGGCTCTCTTGAATGTCCTATGGTTTCCTTCCGATCTGGAGACTAAATAGTTGCATTCTGCAGACCTTCATGATCGGGGAACGAGCTGCATGGCCATGTTATCTTGTTGGTCTAGACCCCGCGGCCGGGGTTCGGTACGTGGCTGACAAGCTGACCGGAGATGCCACTAATTCTGCATTTCAACAGGGTGCAGGGGTAATCCCCAAAAGACACACACGGTTTTTCGAGAGATGCAATCAGAGGCAGCTTTAAGCATTCGGGAACTTAATCCCTGTTCTGATCCATACACATGACCCTGGACTGTGGCGCAGCTGAATTGAAGCAGGCACATGTTCGTCCCATGAACCGAATACTGTGCAGCAAACAAAAGTATTTTTTGAGTGTTTTCAGCTAGTTTGAGGTGGATTTGAAGAGAGGGTAATTCGGCCGCACTGACGCTTGGTTAGCCCAGCCAGTAAAGTCGATGTCGTGACGTGACGCCGTTGGATCTACCACAATAATGCTCCATTCACGATCGTAGGTCCCGAGATCGCGGGCCACAACAAGGACCCTGACGGTGGTAGCGTCGGATCCTTAGCTCGGGCCAACCCCAAATCAAATGCCAGAGTCTCGGAATGGTATCAATCAGTCTGCCCTGTAACTGTTTTACCACATAGCTGTGCAAGACTTGCTATGTGACATGTTGTATACGCAAACAAGTCCGCTAGCCAACGGTGCCGTCCGAAGCTCCCGTACCGATTCCGAGGTGCAGAACGCCAGAGCCTGAATCTTGCGAGGCCCCGAACCGCTGGTTTTTTCTGGAGCCTTGTGTTGTCTGAGAATGGATGTCTCCAGTTGCGAATCGATGGCGCGAGTGTGACGGAGAGACACGTCCGATCTTTTCAGGCTGGGCGCATCAGCGGTTCCGGTCAGTCGGTCGGCCGATCTCAAGTGTCAGCGCCAGGGCCAGCGTCAGTTCCAATATCGATTCTAATTCTGGTAAAAACGTGAATGGGAATCGCGAGTCAAGTCATGGATATGTAAACTTCGAGTTGGTTCATGAAGAAACTCATGCTCTCATGTAAGAAAGGTGGACCCTGTTCGAGGTTGGGTTATCCATACAGTACGTTTTGTAAGCGCTGCATTACCGCCCCCCCGCCTACCGTGCGGGTCAAGGAGCAAAAGCTCCGGTTGCTTGACGGTGCTCATCAGACAAGCGTAAAGGTAAGGTAGTGTTTTCCACCAAAAGTCGCTGCTCGGCGGACGCACAGGATTTTAATATCTCCTTCTTCAAAATGCCTCGTGGTCGCATGCTCTTGTTCCCTTTTCCATTTCGTGCGGTACCATCCGCTCGTCACCATGTCCCTCTTTTGCCACGAGCCTTCCAGGTAACGTCGCCCGGGGCCGAGACAACCAACCTGACGTGGACTCGTCTTCTCGCCTTTTTAAGCTACGGTTGGGTACCTGTAACCCCCCTGAAGCCCCCCTGGATATACCGGACACACTGGACCTCGGTGGCAACCACGTCTTCACAGTACTGTACTTTCTTAGACGGCACGTTTGTTTCGACGCCACACTCTTTATATCAGCCCTATCCGGTTACTGCCAGAAGGTTATTTTGCAACGACTCCTGAGAATTGATCACCAGTATCTTTTGTCTGTGGTAATTGTCAACTTGTCCCTACTTACTCATTCATGCGCCATCTTCAACGTTTCAACGTCGTTGTCCATGTCGTTCGTGCGAGCCTCCCCCTTCTCAATTGTCGACTTCGATCATCACCCACTCGAACTTTAAGAACAAGCTTGAGTTCACGATAAATGTGCACGCAGCATTCGGCTGCATGCCACGTCTGCGGGAAAGATTATCTGGTTTATGTTGAATTCTGTCACTTCTTCCATCCGCCATTGCTTGTATGCCCACAAGGTCTGCTTTTCCTTCGGAATGGTATGCGTGACGGACAGTGTCCAAGCCCAGTTTGTCCGAATAGTCTGAGAGGAGGCTGTCGGGTCATGTAAAACGCCTGTTATATATTCAAAATCTCGAACAAGGGGTAGTTACTGCATACTTCCTCTTTCCGATCCGCCACCATTCCAACCATGTCCCTCAGAGCTTCTGTCCAGCTACTTCAACCTCCACGACTTGGTCGACTCCTTTGTACTCTGGGACCTCGAAGTCATATTTCTTTGCAATGGATGGAGTCACAAACCTATGCTGGGGGTTAGTTGCCTCGAGAAAGCGTTATTGACTGGTACGTACCGCCCGCCAATAAAGTGTCGACCTTTGAAATGCTTCACTAGTGGCTTTGGTGCCGTTAGGCTAATAAGTGCTGTAGGCATGAAGGAACTGCCGAGTCCCGACTTTGGTGGACCATCTTCGATATCCCAGGATGAAGGAGCATCAACTGCTGTGACTGGCAGCTTCGTGTCCTGAAGAGCTTGAATCACAGCAGGAAATGGTTCTCGAACTTCTCCTGAAAAGCTGAAACCTAGTTGAACGGTCAAAGATTGTCGCTATTGAAAAAGTACAAGTACAAACCGAAAATCGCGTCGACAACATGATCCGTCGAGTTCAGCGCCGAGGAGAAGTCATCGACGAAAGGGACCTCAAGGTCTTCAAGTTGTTTTGCGAGTCGCTGGGAGCAGCATCAGCAACTATTCAGCTTTCGGATATGGAAACGAGACAAGGCGTGTTTGAAAGGCTGGGTACACCGATTTTCCGGTGCACCGGTTGTTACCATTCAACGATTCCCGCAGTACTGGTAGAAAACCGACAAGATAATTGTGAGAAGCACATAGCTGCAAGATCGCAGCAATGTTACGAACAAAACGTCATGCGACTTTCATGGTGAAAAAACAGTGAACACCGGATTTTCTTGGTAAACGTACCTGGTAGAGATCGTTCTTGCTTCGTTTGGGATAGAAGACGCTCGGGCTGTAGCCATACTGACGAAGATGACGAGCAGCGACTAGTCCGTCACCACCTGATGCTGTTAGTGAGCATTCTTGGTATAAGCAGGTAAGCAGAAAACACCAACCGTTATTTCCAGGTCCACAGGCAACAAGGATCCTACGGCCACTCTCGAGAGGCTGGAGGCGGTAGACTTATGCTGTTAACAGTTCATCGTCATGAGAAATGGCATGGGCTTTGAGAGACCAAAGTGAAATCTTAAGGGCTCAAGTGAGGTAAAGTCACTAACCAGCTTGAGAAACAGCAAGTCCAGCGAGCTCCATGAGCTGATCAATAGAGAACGCTCCGGTACTCATGAGCTCCTGATCAAGAGCAGCAGCAGCTTTGGCTCCGAGGGTCTGAAACGGTCAGTGAATGAACGTAGAGTAACAATGAGTACTTATGACTTACCTTGATCGCCATAATGCCTTTGAATCTTGTGTTCTTGATAGTGATCGATGAATCTTCGCAAAAGTCTCAGCGAAAACTAGATGCCGTATGGGTCCGAGAGATGTAAAAGTTGGGTGATTTCGAAAATGTCGTCAGTCAGGAATGGTTGAAATGTCCACGGAGTCACGGACTGACATCACCCGGCAAGAGCTGCTTCATCAGCCGCCGTTGGAGCTCCATTTGGAAAGCCACACTATTCCCGGTCGATCCCACCACCTTCCAGGTGATCAAGCCACATCGGCGAAAATAACCCCCGGCTCCGTGTCGAAATTGTCCCAACCTTCAGGATAGCAGCGACAGCTGGTGATTGCTCTAATTCGTGGTCTTCAAGTCCCCCATATCGCCGCCATGGTTGTCAAGATCCGTCTCGCCCGATTTGGGCGCCGAAACCAGCCCTTCTACAATATTGTCATTGCCCACGCCCGGTCCGTCAGCCCGTGATATATGTTACAATTGAACGCACCATTAACAGGTATTAGGACGGCTCGTAACTCCCGCCCACTCGAGGTCATTGGCACATACGACCCAATTCCTAAGCCCGACCCTTACGACACATCCGGAAAGCTTCATAAGGATATCAAGCTCGATAGTCAGCGCGCGAAGTACTGGATTGGTGTTGGTGCACAGCCCACAGACACAGCCTGGAGGTTACTTTCTATGGTGGGTATTCTACCAAAGAAGCAATTTGGTCCCAAGCAAGACAATACAAAGGGCGTCATAGACCAGGAGAAGGTCAGAATTCGATGAGTGGCTCGAGGGTTGTACGATATGTATGAAAAGGCAACTCTGGGCGTTGGTTCCACGACGATATCACGAAGTTCATTCATATGGATTCAAAAAACCCAGTGTCATATCAAGAAATACTGGGGCTGGCGCAGGCTACTGGACCTTAGACCTGTGCAGCAATTGGGGAAGACTGTATGATATTTGTTGGAAGGGTTCACGTCACGACGGTCAATCCATTTTTTTCGCTATTGTAATTGTATTGAAGCGCTTCCCAATACCATGTCTAACTAAGTTTAAGCCATCTATTAAAGCAGAGACGCTGAGAAAAACATCATGTGGCCCTTCTAACAACGCCTGTATCCAACATTTGTCATCCATGAGGCCGTAAGAGAAAATGATATAGTTAATGAGTGACAGCAAAGAAAATGTTCAGAACAAGACACACGGTCATGACGACGGATCCATATATCGCCAGTGCGAGGGCGAGTCTACGCAGATGGTGATGTTCGATATGCTCGAGATCCCATCGCCACTTGCGTCTCCAACGCCACGAGTTTCGGTTACTGCGGGTGCTGGCATTGCTAGCGATGCTCAAACCACTGCGAATACTAGTTGTGCTCTGAGCCAGTGCAGCGGACTCTTCAACATCTGAGGTAGGTGTGTCCTCATCCATATCATCGTCTTCTTTGGCCAGTCGTTGGTGGTGTATGCTATCTGGGTTACTGATCTTGTAGTAAAAAAGACCAGGGAGAATAAAGCTGATAGAAGTTGACCCAGTGCTGCCAACGAAGGCCAGGACACGATCAAGACTAGTGACTGAGAGAGCAGTCATATAGGCGAAGGTGAGAATGAAAGTAGTGATCACAGCAAACCGAAGGTCAGACATCGGGGCAGTGCTTCCATGATCGCCGGCCGGGGATGCTGGGAGTAATGGTGCTGCGGTTCGTCCGTTGTTCGACGAGTTGCGGTTTGGTCGCCATTTCAGTACAGCATCTAGTGAAGCTCGGCATGGGTGAACCTGCAAAGGAACCGAGAAAGTGACTAGTACAACAATAGCGGCTTTTCCGATTGTTGAAGCAGCTCCAGTGGGATCTGCCTTGGTGAGCTTGTGCAAGTATGAGGAGGGGTTAGAACGTACACATTGAGACTATGTTTCCCACAACAGCATTGCCAAATGTGAGGTAACCGGTAATAGCCACAACAATATAAATTGACGCAGCAGAGCCAATGCTTGTGCCAACAACTCCAATAATGCTTGATGGTGAGTTATCCTTCAGTTCGTTGAGAATGGAGAACATCTAACTGCGTTAGCTGGATCATGAACTTGCAGAAGTTTGACATACGTTCTGATGGCAAGTATATGCAAACACAACGACTGGTAGGGCGCTCAATGTCTCGATAGCTCCACCCCACTGGATCACTCTGATACTACCAGGGTCGGCGTGCTTGTCGGATGCAAAGTGATAGATCACCAAGACAATTAGATATCCGATGGAGACCAGCGCAACAATGCTGGTGTACTTCAGTGAGTCCAGCCTCCTCAAAAAGCTCAGAGGAATGATAATAAGCATAAACGCGGTGATCCAAAAGTTTCGATCGACCAGATACGGAGCGCTATTAGCGTTGCTAAGGAAGCCCAATACCACACCAGGCATAAGGTCTCCAATGATAATCATGTAAGACACGCCAACTCCGAAGCACTTGATTGCAATCGCAGCATCGAATATAACGGCGGCGTTGGGATAGGTGATTTGCGATAGGGCGAAGAAGGAAGAGGTTCCTCGGTCGAGATATCGAGCGCATCGAGATTGTAGGTAAAGACCGAAAGCGGCAGTCAATCCAGACCACAGTATCAGCACCACTCCCAACATGATACCCATATGTGACATAACTGAGGGCATGGCAAGAGTACCAGCTCCAACAACTGCATATCCTGTGTCAGCACGCGCCCAAAGAGTAAGAGAGATGTCCAACGTACTTGTGTTTAGCAGGTTTACGACACTGCTGATCGTAGTGGCTTGGCCTCCATGGCCGCCATCCTTATGACCGCGACGTCGAGGTCTGAGAAAGGTTTCGTCAGTGATCAGGTTTCCTAACCGATTTCGGCAGGCGAGATCTCCTCACCTTGACATGTCGCCGGCACTTCTAAATAAAGAAGCGTTTCCATCAGATATTGTAGAGTAGTTCGTCATTACACGGCGATAAGGCGTATAGAGTCGTCGAGGATTCGGCGCGATCGCGAGGGGTAAAGCTGGCTGTATTTAGGTTATGCGTCCGTCTGCTGTGATGTAGAGTCGTAGATGTTGAAGGTATGTATGTTCGTTATCGCTGCGTTCCTCGGAATCCTAAGCCGAATTGCTGACTACTTAGGCGCGAGGCGGAAAGGCGGTGGTAGGCCAGCAGCCCTAGACGATTGCGTCAATCTGTTCGCTGGTTGGTACTGTACCGTCCCGCGGCACAAAGGCCCCTGGCGAACAAACAGTTCAACACTCCCGTCCGATCACAACAGACCAAAACGGTAAGTCACGAGCGAAATGCCAACGAGGCTGTTGTGGGTGATTGAGATGCAGGAGGAAGAAGACACAGTCAGGAGACGAGTTCCTGACAGGCCCTGGTATCTTGCACGATCCTTGAAATAACCTAACGACGGGAGCTGCTAGAGTGTTATGCCGAACTCATACGGCCAATCAGCGCGCGCCAAGATCATGATTTGGCGAATCATCAGGCTTTCTGATCCTAATCTGGGGAATAGCTTCAAGGCATGAGACGAAGAGCATACCAACGTCCTTATGATAAAGAGAAGTAAGTGGCTTATCATTTAACAAATTCATATTAGTAGATTAACTATAAAATCTCTACAATGCAATTTTCCATTTTTCTTCTCATATTCTCTGAACAAAATGCACCGCTTGCGACAACAAAGACCATTCTGCAGGTCTCACAATTTCATGATCCTGCTGACTCCACTTTTTTCTTCTGGCGGACCTACTATACAGTACCTTAGTTACCTTACCTCACCTGCTTGTGCCGCGCGCTCTCTGTCACGATGGCCACCAATATGGACGAAACAACTCTCTCTACGCTCGATTTGTTGGAGTCACGGCTTCTCCGAATCGAGCATCTCCTCTATGGCCAGAACCAATCACCATCGCTGGCTCAAGACCAGTCGGCGGCTAGCCAGCTCAACAAGCTCGAGCGACGTTTCTCGATGCTCCTGTCCGATGTCCGCGTTTACCACGAGCTCATGAGGATATGTATGTATCAGGAATATTTATTTTGAAGTCTCAATCCATACTGAACCCCTGTTAGACAGGGCTCACCCCGATTTCTTTCATTCGCCCGACCCATCAGAGCCACCATCGCAGCTGAACATCGATGCACTCCAATCCATTGTTCTAGCCTCAGCATCCGCCTTTCCCGCGACTCTATCGTCCCTTACCGCGATCAAAGACAGTCCGATTCCGGATCCTGCGGATAGCGCAGCACTTGTGGCATTGCAGGATAGAATGAAAGCAATCGAAGCAACCCAAATCGCACAAGCAACTGAAATGGCCGACCTTCGACAAAGGAGCGAGATCGCGGTTCGTTCCTGGTACGAAACAGGTATCCTTAGTAACTCGAAAGCGATGGCCAGTCTCGAGTCTCGAGTGAAGGTTGTTGAGCGCCAGGTGAGGAGGGCAGAGCGAGAGTTGGAGGCTGAAGAAGAGCTATGAAAACATGTTCAAAGATACCCTTGAAATTAAGGCATTGGTTGATTTAGATCCGTTAGTTCTGGGCAAGTAGAACTATATACAGCGCATACCTATAACCTGCCCCAGTGACCCAATATATCCACTCAACGGTGCATTGGAGTTCAATATTGGCAAGTCAAATATTGGCTATTTGTTTTTGCTGACCTCTTTCAAAGCCAGTCTGTAGCAAGGAGTTGTGTGGGACATGGTTACAAGTGAGGCCGAACTGTATCAACTCATCGGGTGCACTTGACATCTCTGTAGGAGGACATCAAATATTGATCTCCTCTCCACTTTGCAATAAATTATACTGCGATAGGCCATGGAATTGTTCTTGGAAGTCCCACCCTCCATGCCAATACCAACCTTATGTTGACCAGAGCAGTGGTCATGAACATCGCAATCTTATTGCCATTTCTCGTGTAATGCAACTAATATTTTGCTGTAATTTCGTAGTAGTCCACTTCCAGGATGTCCTGGCATTCGCTTTTGTAGCCATCATATTGAACCTATTCTTTGTTCTTGGTATCTAATGAATGAAAGGCTGTCTTTGTGCCTGAGTAGATAGTAAATGTCATCGAGGACTGCGAAAGTGTAGGAGGATTGTTTCAGAAGTTGATACGCCGACTTGGTGTCCACACTCGTCGCCATCACCGTGATCAGACCTCTTTGCAGCTTTATGTGCAAGACGATCCAGATACCAGATATACACATCTTGAACTCCAATCTTTTTAATTGCCTGCTAATGAGAGCTCAGTGCTGCGTCGCAAATACCTTATAAGTGTTTCAATATTGTTTTGCTGTCACATGGCGGAATTGATAAGTAGCAGTGTTTGAACCAACGTGCCTTTGGACAGTCGTGATACTACATAAGATGGCGGGTTGTGACCTTCATTAAAACATTTTGATGAGATATAGAAATACACAGTGACAGGATGAGGGTGAAGAAAGAACTTGAGGTTTGGCCAGTTGGACATGATACATATCTTCTAACTCGAACCAATTCCAGCTTCGTAGATATGTGTTCTAGCTGCTCTACCGAAACAGTCCATAGACTCGCGATTGGTTTGGCAGCCAGTTCATACGTCACCCTTTGTGAAGCTTCCAATGATCATTGCTACCAAGACTGTCAGAAGCGGAACACAGCTAAAGCCCGTGTAACAGGTGTGTTTAGAAATCCTCGGATTTTGGCATTGCCAGCTTGGAATTCCTATCTAACGTGTTCTCGCGTCATCCGGCTTAGCCCTAGGCTATACTACGCAGCTTCTTGGTACTATGCATCTGTCAAGCTACGACTCACGATGGCTAGTGGATCGTGGATCCATATGAAGCTTTGAGCTGTTGAGTCGTACCTGACGCTAACTGCATGCTACCTTAGGTGGTCTAGTTTCATGTCATTGGATGTAATCAGCTCCAAAGAACAAGTGCAAGCCGTGTAAGTACTAACTCTTGTAAGAGCCAGACTTCACCATACAACAAATACGATGAGCCTCAAAGCAAGAGATATCGCAGGGCCCTTGGCCATAACTGGCCCTGATAGACAAATGCTAGCCCCAGAAAGTCCAGATGATCAGCAACGCGACCGTTGGGACCCAGCCCAAGCTTTTTGGTCAACTGGAGCAGCTCCACAAACAATGCTGCGCTGTCATCAATCGATCTGCTCTGTAGCACAGCCGATCATCAAGACAAAGAGAAGCTACGCGTCGATGGACATGGCAAAGCGAGACTTTCACATTGAACGTCATGAAGATCGATCGGAAGGGAAAATCCGCGGCTGTGCGGCTTATCGTTCGTTGAGTTTGGTGGTTCCAGGGGTAAATGCCCTCCCGTGACAGGGGTAAGCCAAAGTTTCAAAGAAAAGCCCTTGGTGGGTTTTCGTCGGCACAGTTGAGTAAAATGGGATGAATCGAGACACTGGGCCTGTCAGAGCCCTTGGCGGGAAGTGAGGCAGCCGGTCACAAGTTAGGTTTAAGTGTAGGACAAGACCTGAAGATTCAGGTTTGACGTTGTTGAAGATACCTGAGGTGGCGCGCTGCTGGCTTGAATCAGGTAAGTATCACATCAGGGGCTAGCAGGGCATTGCAACTTGAATATAGCGAGAGAAAGAAATTGAATGGTTGAGGATGATTACCTCGTGACGTTGTCAGGAAAGAACAAAGTCCATCGACAAAAGATGATACATCCGCAACGGTAGCGATTAGCTGTGCCGATCTAACGGAACTGGTTTAGAACGATCAGCTGTCGCTGGGGTCTGATGCAAGCAATTGCAAGGCATCAAATATCAGATCTTTTTGAGAAGAAGACGCTCGGACAGCATTGAATTGAAAGTTCAACTTCTGTGTTGAAACGGCCCGAAAAAGTCTACCACATTTGAATGGTTGTCATGAGGCAGAGCGTAGTCAATGTTTCACATTAGTGCTTTATTCGAGTTAAACACCAGCCACTCGATGATAAAAAGATACAATGTCTTGCATCTTTTAAGAAGGCGCACGCGAGCCTTCTTTGAGCTGAGTTGATCTGCCTCTTGTCAGCATTTTTCTCTTGTATGAATGCCTAGAATTCATGAACTCTGGCCCTGTGCTTGACCAGATGGTATCGATGAAACTCCAGCAATGGAGTCAAGACCTCACAACCAGCCAATAGCCCGCATTAGACTTGACCCTAGTCGAACCTCAAACAAGACGGGGTAGAATAGGTAGGTCAATTTGCAACAGCACATGGACGGTGTTGCCGTAGATCGAAGTGTTTTGCAGCCACAGTATATTGAAAAGGGCTGACTGCTTTTGAGACGAGTCAGATAGAATTCCTGTCCAGGGCGCCGTCAACTTGATGATGTCGGCTGGGGTAGGTTGGGGTTTCCAAGACAGTGTGTACTCTAACCTTCACTGGACAACAGTCACAGTATCATCCATTCCTGCAAGAGCTTGAATGGGTGATGGCAGCTGAACATGTCAGAATAAGTTGAAGGCTGCCTGCACTCTACACCCAGCTTTAGCTACTCCCATTTCTCATCTTCATGAATATTGAACGCACTGGAACGAATATCGATACCAATAAACCATCGCCCACAGGCAAGACATTGAAACGAAATAACTGCTCTCTATCGTCTCTAATCCAACCACGGACTCGGCTTGCTAAAGTTGTCCGGCTCCTCTCCCTCTGGGCAAAATCCACCCTGTCACGGCCACGACAGCTTCTCCAGATCCCAGAACTTGGGCCCGAGCCAACGAGCGGACGAAGCGCCACATTTAACAAGGGGCAGGGCGAGATTTGATTTGCTCAGAGCACTCGGAACCATCGTCTGCCTTTCATTTCCCTCTGTAGTGGATTTGAGGCCCTGAACCTGAGCGACACCCACTGGACAGCCACATTAGCTCTGCATCGGTTCCTGCCCGGAATCTCATCGTCTTATCCTTTTGACGAGTTCTTTTCCTTACAACCACCTAATTCACTCATTTCCATATCATTGATTGATATACCTCCCTCTTCAATTCGTTACACAGATTCAATACGAACCGGAATCGGGCCAAGACTGGCAGTCCCTCATCTCCCTTCCCCTGAAATTGTGCCCTTCCCGTCTGACTGTGACCGCGTCAGTGTGCCGCTGCGACGCTACACACGGCGGTACCTTATTACTGGTCTGGTTACCAAGAAGTACAGCACGGCCATCACTTCCTATTCGTTGCAGCGCTCATTGGGGTGGCAGTGGCTTTCATTCAGCACAGAACTGCCACTTGTTGTTCCTCATTACAGCCGCGCGCATTTGTACTGCATCTTGCACGAGCGGGCTATTGTTATTGTTATTTTATTTCCTCGACCACGTTTATCGACTTGGGCTCCTCGCAACTTTGTTCACGCCGCAATATCTACTATCTCACGCGTACTGAACCTAAGGTTCTGTGTGTGCCCGTTGAAATAGGTCCCTGGTCTAGAACTGAACTGGACTGGACTGCCCCCTGCATTTTCCCCCTTCTCTCACCAGCGCATCCCGCTCATCCATCCCATCCACTCAATCTGTCCATCTCTTCCCATCTCAAACCGTCCGTTCAATTCAATTCAATCATTTCCACCCTCTCCTTCTTTTCTTCCTTTTCCTCCCACTGAATCCACTCACCTGAGGTAATATTATATCGCAACCACAGGCTTGGGTCATTCCACTCCTTTCTTTTCCATCTTCTATTATTACCTACCTATTTCCTGTCATTCGACTTTCCTCCTCTGTCGCGACTCTCGCTCGTCTTACGCCAACCGAAATCCTACAAACGATCGACACTATTTTGCTTCGCTTGACTCTGCACAGCAACGAATTGCATCGATTCCGGCACAGCCTCTTCGCCTTTACATCGTTCTTCTTCCGACGAATGCTCCGGTAGCAATCGACTCTGCTTACGCCTGTTGGTCAACCGACCATCACCAACGAAGAAAGCGCGTGCCCTCACTCTAACACCAGCCTCGATCGCCAGCTCGTTCGACACCGTTGCTCCTTATGCCATCGTATTCTCTTAACTCTCCCTCGCTTCAGAAAATGGATCACTCAAGAATGTATGGCCAGCGCAAGGGCATTCAGATGAGCAACATCCTCGGCGACCCCTTCGCCCTGGCCACGCTCTCCATTAGCACGGTGCGTTCTTATTGCGCTCTGCCACAGCCCTCCCACTAATTGACCTTTACAGCTCGCCTGGTTTATCACCTTTGTCTCTTGTATTATTGGACGGATACAACAAAATAGCGATGCCGACCTTGCTAAGAACGACCCTTTCCCAACTTTCGTGTGGTGGAGCTGCATCTACTGTCTATGCCTCATTGTTGGCGTCTTCGTCGTCATTGGAAGCGACGCAGTTCACACCTACCACGTTGCTGTGACTGGTTATCTCGCAGCAGGAATTGTTCTTGTTTCGTCCGGAATTAACCAGCTCCTTTACTCTAACAGCGGCGCCCGTGAGGCTGCCTCTGCTGGCTTTATTCTGCTGGCTATGGTTATCGTGAGTTGCATTCAAGATTGACTTCAGACGTAAATCTAATAGCGATTTAGGTTATTTGGACGTTTTACTTTGGATCCAGCCCCTCTTCAACTCCTCGAGCTTTCCTTGACTCATTCGCCCTTGCCAAAGAATCCACTACGATTCATCGATCTACTATGAACGCCTACGGTGGCCGCCCCGAGACATCCAACTCGGTCCAGCCCCCTCAGATGTACACTTCTGCTCAGCTTAATGGTTTTGAGAACCCATCGCCTGTGGGAGGTATCTCGCAAGTCGGGGGAGCACGCGGATCAGCAGTTCCCCAAAGCTTTACCAACTCAGTCATGCAACAACAACCACCGCAAGCCAAGCCAAACAACTCTCCCGGCAACGACACCGAGGTCGTGCCACCCACTGAATACCCCTATAGGGCAAAGGCCATCTACAGCTACGAGGCCAACCCGGATGACGCCAATGAAATTTCATTCTCCAAGCACGAGATCCTTGAAGTGTCGGATGTTAGCGGAAGGTGGTGGCAAGCACGCAAAGAGAGCGGCGAGACGGGTATTGCACCCAGCAACTACCTCATCCTGTTATGAGCAAAGATCCATGCATGGATTCCCTGGGATACCCGTTCGGCGATGTGCGATATATCGCCCGTCGAACACCGTCAGACCCACGTACGGGCTGCTCGTTCATTGTTTGTCGCATTTTAACGTTTTTAGAGTTACGACTCGGCGATTCGGTTTCTGCACTGGGATGGGAAATATGTTGGATGGAGTATATTTGGGACGAAAAACCCCCTTGTGTTATACCTCGGACCACGGCGCCTGCAACTAGGCTGTTCTTTTCACTTTGAATGTCTTCTTTTCTACTGTCCTCACTTATTGTTGTTCTTCGCTTTATTTATTACCCTCGGGAAAACCGCGAGATTTGATTCGAATAAGGTTTCTCAGCCTCTGGCGAAGTGGCATAACGCCCGACGACCCGGTGTGGCTGTGGGCCTGAGTTTACGAGGAAACGTGCTCGTAGACCTGCGAGCAGGCTGGGCTTTGTGTGGAATGGGTTGTATTTTGTCAATGGATCTGGGTTGGCCAAGTGCAGATATGAACAGTACCAAGCAAGCTGTAGTTACAACGACGAGGGATAACATATCCCTTTGACTTTGTGAACACGATGATTATTGGAATGCAAGCTGAATCCTAGAGTTGATCAATTGTGAGGTTGAGCTGAGTCTAAATTTAGGATCTGCAACTGGCGGGACCATCCAAGAGCCATTGAGACCAATGCTTGTGGTGTTAAGGTTTTACTCAGGAACGCGTGGCAGTTTCTTTGAAAAAATGGGTATCAATAACATGTCGAATCTAGCTTACATGAGACTAGACAATATACCGCTATGGAGCTTGGGTCGCGTTCAAGTTATAGCAATCACTTGCCAAGATAAACTCAGCATATAATCCTCCGGCTGGGTTCCGTATTTGTCGCTGAGGAGGATTAGCATGGTTCGATAGGTTGGAGAAGCCAGCATATGTCCGGTGCCGATCGCACCTGGCTTGCTCATTGATCGGTACGACTTCACGTCTCAGCCCCTGGGCAAGATGTGTCGCAATGGAGGTTTTGTTGCATCAAAGGGCCTTCTCCATATTGCCTCCGTTGAGTTGTTTCTCCGTTTGTCGTTGAGTGCGGTTTCAATTCCGCCTTCACTTTTCATCCTTCCAATCTCTTCCTGAGCTCCCTCTCCTTCTGCAACACCTCCAGCTCCAATCTCTCGACACCATAGCGCAGAGCCTCCTTGCGCTGTCGAACTGCTCGTGCGCGGAGCTTCTCCTCTGCAGTCAACTTACGACTTCCGGTTCGCTGCTTCTTGGACTTTCCACCGTATTCGTCGTAATCATCATCTGGGCGGGATAAACGACCCTGCTGAAGCTCTGCGCGGGCTTTGAGTGTTTCGATGCGACGCTCCTGACGCTCTATCTGGGAGTCTGCGCGGGCGAGAAGGAGAGCGATATATGGTCCGATTTCGTCACGTAATGAGGCTTCAGCTGCAGCGAGAGTGGGCTGTGGGATGAGTTCGTAGTGCTGCGAGGTGTAAGTAGAAGCAGCGTAAAGTGAGTGGAGAGACTTACGCGGACGGTCCTGAGGACGTTGACTAGACGGGGAAAATCAGACACTCCATTATCAAGAGTCTCAACGGAGGATTCGAGGAATTTGAGGGAGGTGCGGAGAGAGGTGACGCAATCGGAGTATGTCGAGAGGTTGCTGGCGGCCATGATGACTACCGTGGGGTAGGCTGTTGATACGAATATGTGTGTTACAGTACAAGCCTATGTTCAGTGGCTTGTCGAGTCGCTGGGTGCCATGGGTTCCGGGTGATTTCCTTCAATTAGTCATGCGCCTGGTATCATAAGCGACCTGGTATTGTTTTGATTCCACTTGATGATACGGAGCGCGAAAGTTGATAAACAATGGCGATGGCGCACGGACCAATCGCTTAATCGTCTTCAATTGCTGTCCCGAGCTTCCTCCGACTTATAGATTCAACCTCATCATATTAAGTCAGTTCAAGATTGGGTTGAATTGGTTTCAATAAAGATTCTTTAACTCTATCTTTGGGATTCGAAGTCGAGACTAAGCAGGAGTGTATGATTTCATTTATAGATAAAATCTTCGTCATGAAAAATCATCCCAACTTCGCCCTGAGCTTTCATGGCTTCGAATTTATATTGATCCATAAGCACATCTTCAAACAAATAGCAGGCGTCTGAAGAATATGTCTTGAGCTTATTTTGTCTCTCGTATATTTTCATATCTCCCGTTAGATTCAGAGACCAGCTATTAGATTCAATTGGAAATCTGACGAGGAACGAAAAGTACAGTCTCTGGATAGATTAACACAAAAACTTGGAAAGCATTATTGACCCTGGACTTAGAATCCGCTTACTCTTGCATGAGTCGAGGCATGTCCTGCATCTCATTAAGAGGTCCCGTTATCAATTCTCTCTTACTCACAAAAGCGAATTCACGATCATAGATGAGAGATAATACCTACAAAGTCTGCTAGACATTGCTCAGCTGTATGATTTTTCAGCCCAAATCAAGATTTCAGCACCATCCAGACGGATAAATTTGAAATCACCCCTTGTCAATTAGATGCTGGATGTATCAGATCAATGTCTCGATATGTACCGTTCGGCTCTCTTCAATATTTGACCAAAGCTAGTTACCCCAGCCTGGCGTCATGGCTCAGTGTTTCACGCCAGGGAATTAGACCATACAAGTTGTACCTGCCCAGTAATCCCTATTTTTTTTTTTTACAGCTAATCAGACTTTATAAAAGATATTGAAGGAAGCAGTGGTAGTAGAATAGGCATGCCTGCTGTGGAGTCAGACGACAAGCAACGGGGCGAGCCCCCCATTCAAATAGCAATATGAGGTTCTTGAACCGCACTTTACTGTGTCTCTAGGTTGTTCTGGACCTCAATGTGAGTTTATAAGGGGCACAAACTGGGTTCGGAATCGGTTCATTGGGAACAGAGCCAGCCAATGTACAGGTTGATGACTAGGATGTTGTGAGCTATGAGTTGTTGGATCTTAGCTGCATATAGTGCGATGTATTTGGGCTTGGACTAGAGTCTGTCACGAGGCTGATGATATCTCGCTCGCCCGCCAGAATAGCAGCCTTCAATAATATGAGAGCGACCGTTGTTCTTGGGATCAGATTAGCATGTATAGTCTTGTGAGAAATGCAAAAAGAAACCTGTAGAGTTAATCTAAATTTTACATTTTAGAATTTCTGTTTGTTGGCTTTAGTGAAGCGATATCCCCTGCTTGTACTAGCAGGTGTCATCCTGTAGGCCTGTGTGTCAATATGAGCGGCTCCTAGGTTTGGCCCTTCTCAAGTGATTCCGCACTGGACCACCTGTTGAGTCTGTTTATGTGTTTTTCGGACTCTGGAAGTAAGGTAGTTCTATAGTCCCTGAAAAGACTTTAACGATTATGTCTCCTTCCTCAGGAATGTCTTACATGAGCATCGCTTAATTATGGGCTTTCTCCAACTTCGAAGCTGAGAAACCGTGTTGGAGGCCGAATATATGGATATATTACTGACATTCTTTGATTTGAGTACATATTGTCGGATGTACATAATCATTATAGTCTCAGGTGTATCTCTGAGCCCAAACCTACAATTATTGCCAACATTATACCGACAGACTTAAATATCTTGAGTATGAGGTGAAACTAGATCTTAATGATATATCAGCAGTACAGAAGAGAGCAGAATCCAGAATCATATAGCTATACCGTTAGGCATAAGGGGTTTAATTAACAGACTTTGATTAATTTCAGCTATAAACCTATAAGAGGACTAATGGCGCAAGTATGACAGGAAGTTTATTTCAAGCTAAGGGGATAGGTCGTTCTAGACGTATCTCTTCTCATACTCTCTCACTTTCCCCTTCATATGGCAATTCTTACTGACGACCTTATAGCTACTATTGCAGTTCACTGACGAAGCAAACATCCTGGTAGCTCATTGGACTGAGTGAGCTTGGATACATAAAGACTTCAGCCAGGTTGAGGTCGTACTCAGCAGATGGCGTCTACACATATCGACTGGTATTTAGGCAGTTATGTTCAGACTTATTGCACCCTCTTATAGAATCATATGATTCAGTGGAAATGAATCTGCACTTATGGCTAGTCTACAATACGTTGTTGAGATTCTGTTTCGTTTGGAGGGCTGTAGACACAACTTTGTGCATTAAAATCAAAACATATCTTTTACTTAGTTCTAGTCAACCATTGCATGCATAGCCTTTCCCTGAAAAGCCTCACTTTCTTAATATCTCCCTAAATGTTCTCCTAGGCATAGTTTCATATTTATAATAGCTGTCTGACCCTGATCTTATTAATTGGCTTGGATAAATACGGTTAAGTCTAGGTTAGCACTGCTCTCTATAAAGCTTGGAACCTCGTTCTAGTAAATCTTGAAAACAACTAACTAATACTTCCGAACTGCAAGCCCTTTACCATCTTGAAGTAAAGGTACTTCTGTCTTGGTATAGCTATAGTTATAAACATGCCCCAATCAAAAGATGTGCAGAACAATGTCTTACCATGACTCGAATTTCGAGCTTGGTGGGTTCAGAAGTTGAAAGCACTTCATAAGTTAGAAAAAAATACAATAAGTTATTCATAATAATTCAAGTCTCCTACCGTACTATGACAGATTCCTTGTTGCAAGTTGGTCTTCGTATTCACTTTAGTTGCGAACACAGAGTACATGCAAGCTTCCATTAGTAGTCTGTTACCCTAGAGCGAAGAATGAATATGCTCTAAAATGTCTAATTTTACCAGCACCTGTACAGTTTCTAGCAAGAAGCTCTTTTAAAGCGCTATTAGAGCTCATGAATCAAGCTTGACTGAGTCGTGATATTGCCTTTCAACCCAACCTGAGTTGAGGTCATGTTGGTGAGGGTCACGTGCCCCGGAAGTTGGATGATGGAGAATCCGGAATCGGTCCCACTAAATTCCAGGCCCGGCCCTGCTTCGCTTGGTGGGGACCTAGCGACAGGCAGGCAGGAGCCTCTTGCGTGAGCCTCGTCACTGAATCGACCAGCTTGGACTAAACCAAACACGCCCCCACGACCTTAAACTTATCGCAACAACATTACACACCAACAATCCCTGAACTCGAACCCTCCAATTCAAACCTTGGCCGATAATTACAGATCTTGAGGGGACTACATCGCGATCACCGCTACCATGTCTGACGGAGTTTTAAAGCCCGAGAAGGACTTCTCGAAGGAGGTTGACCAGCAGCTTCCCGAAGCTGAGAAGCTGGCTGCGGTAGGTTTTTGAGCTTTGAGCTACCGATATTGAGCTTTTTCTGACGCTCTTCTTAGTCCGGTAACCTCCAAGGCGCCATTGAGAAGCTTGCTGCGCTCGAGAAGCAAACCCGACAAGTATGCATTGGTACACCCTGCTCACTCCCCTTTGCCGCTAATCCAGTACTAGGCCTCCGATCTTGCGTCCACATCACGAGTTCTGATCGCAATCGTCACACTATGCAAAAATGCAGGCGACTGGAGCTTGTTGAACGACCAGACCTTGGTCTTGTCCAAGAAGCACAGTCAACTCAAGCAAGCCATCACCAAGATGGTTCAGACCGTCATGGGCTTCCTCGACGACACTCCCGACCTCAAGACCAAGCTGTCTGTAATCGAGACCCTGCGAACAGTAACAGAGGGAAAGATCTTCGTCGAAGTCGAACGAGCCCGTGTCACCAAGATCCTTTCCGACATTAAGAAGAAGCAGGGTGATCTAAAATCCGCCACCGAGATTCTTTGCGAGCTGCAAGTCGAGACCTTTGGTTCCATGGATCGACGGGAAAAGACCGAGTTTATTTTGGCGCAGGTTGAGCTATGCATTGAGAGCGGAGACTGGACACAGGCTGCTATTCTAGGTCGCAAGATCAGCACTCGCTATCTTTCTCGCAAGCCTAAAAAGACGGCCGAGCAGCTTGAGAAGGAGCAAAAGGAGCTTGAAAAGAAGAAGGCCCGCGGCGAGGAGGTTCCCGAGGAGAAGGAGGATGACACAACTGATCTGAAGCTGCGTTACTACGAGCAGCAGATCATCCTTGCCAAGCACGAGGAGAAGTACCTGGATGTGTGCAAGCATTATCGGCAGGTTCTGGACACAGAAGCAGTTGAGGAAGACCCGGCCAAGCTTCGACCTGTACGTTGACTGCCCCGAAGTACCGATCTTTCTTGCTAATTTCCTAACCATAGGTCCTGCAACGCATCATCTACTTTGTCATCCTAGCTCCCTATGACAACGAACAGCACGATCTTCTCCACCGAATCCACAAAGACACACGCAACTCCGAAGTTCCAGCCGAAGCAGAACTTCTGCGACTCTTTACTGTTCATGAGTTGATGCGATGGCCAGAGATATCTAAGAGATTCGGTCCTCACCTCTGCAGTACCGATGTCTTTGACGCCCAGCTGGGTCAATCTTCGGACGACAAGGCTCACCAGCGATGGCAGGATCTGCGAAAGCGAGTGATTGAGCACAACGTTCGAGTTATTGCCAAGTACTATACTCGCATCCAGATGAGCCGCCTGACTCAGCTACTTGACCTTGCCGAGGACGAGACAGAGAAGTACATCAGTGAGCTTGTAACTTCCAAGACTGTCTACGCCAAAATTGACCGACCCGCACGAATTGTAAGCTTCGCAAAGCCTAGAGATGCTGACGATGTCCTCAACGAATGGAGTCACAACATGAAGAGTCTCCTGGGACTATTGGAAAGAATTGATCATCTCATCACCAAGGAGGAGATGATGGCACGAATCCAGCCTGCTAAATAAGACTTTGGAGTATAGGATAGAGCGGTTCATAATTCATGACGGTTTGGGTGGTCTGTAATTATACAGGTTAGATAGTCCTCGGGATGAGGATGTATGACAAGGCATTTGGTGTATTTCACCAAGTCTATCTATTTGTATGCGTCTTAGTCTATATGCGTTTTCCCAAATCTCAATGAGAACGTCGTAACAAAAATCATCCCTTGACAAGATTCTTCATTACAACTCTGCTTTAGGCTCATTATTCTGACCATGCTCCTTGATGAAGCCAGCCAGGGGCGCCGCCCACTGTTTGGACACGGGTACGTGGTGACCTCCTGGGTGAACAAGTACAAGAGGGTCTTGACAACGATCTGTGAGAGCCCGGCTTCGACTCTCGTCAACCACTGTGTCAAGACTACCCAGGAAGTGTAATGAAGGAGTCTTGATCTTTGGCTCATAGCAGAACTGGAGTGAGTCGGGAGTAGCCCAGAATCCGGAGTACGAAATGACGAACCTGAGAGCCTTTCCAGAGTTTGCCTCTCTGAGGCCTCTCGCCCAATCTCCCTCCTTTCCTCCAGGCAGAGCGCGTTCTGGCTCAAGAGCAGCTGCTACAAGAGCAGCCATGGCACCACCTTGGCTGAAACCGCACACTGCATCGATGCCCTCTGCCTCTCGAATGGCCTGTCCAACGGTAGCCATACCCTCGTCGAACAGTCGATAGTTGCCGGTGGCTTCATCTTTGCGGAACCATGCCCAGGTATCGGGTTGGTAGTCCTCTGGCTGAGGCTCCTCAGGGGGTTGATAGCCTGGGATGTCTTCTGGACTTAGACGATTGGGACCAGTGGCATAAAGGAAGACAGGGAGGAGTGAGATAGGGTTGAGTAATTTGACGAGTGTCTTCTCCAAGGCACGAGTTTTGGCTCGGAATAGAGCGCCAGATTGTGTGTAGCCTGGTGATAAATGTCAGTGAGGGACTGGTGAGATTACGAGTGAGTCCAGAGTATGCTAAAGATGACCGAGAGTCATTCGGAATGCATCTCTTTGCATGAACCTCATGAATACTTACCATGAAGCATGAGAATTTTGACTTGATGTTTTCCATTGCCATTCGGCTTGGGAGCTGTTGTAGCGGTCATTGTAGATAAGCAAACTTTGTATGAAGAAAAAGTGAAAGATGAGGCTCGTCTAGTCGTAGTTACAGTTGGTCTAGCAGCAGAAAAAATACTAAGAAGAAAACGCATCTACAGAGGAGTGATGGAATGTTGGAGCGGACTTAGATCGGTGTTGATAACAAGGTTGTAACCCGTGTGAGTCGAGCGTGGAGAGCAATAATGGCAATTTTAGTAGAAAGAAGCTCTTATGATTTGTCAGTGGGAGAAATCTCTCTCAAAGGGCGTCGGGCCGTTGCTGAACATGACGGCACTTTAACCCCACCACAAACGTTGTCAACAATCCAGCAATGGCTGGCTAATCAAGGTCTTTAGACATGTTCTCTTAAATGTGTAGTTTCACCTGGTGAGGTCTATTATGAGAGACTATCTAGTCATATCTAGTATAACTGTTGTCACCAGTTTCACGTCTTGACACATAAGTCTCCTTATCGGAGGATTATATTCAGAGGCCTGTGGAAGAAATTGGATGCATCTGCCTGAAATAGAGGCAGACATGGCACAAATTAAGTACAGAAACGAGATATCGTGTGGCCATGATGATGGACCGCTACATCCACAAGAGCTTGACAGCCAATATGTCGCGGTGAGTATTGGGCCATAGTTCATCTCCCTTGCACAAAAATAGAAATAAACCACGGAGCATGATGGTAGATTTCAGAGTGAGTCAAGGGTTTGTACATGTCACATAACCAGACCAGACTTTGGTCTTGCTTCCCACAGAATCGGACACCCGGAGTTCGAGGGCATTCGTCGTTCGCAGTTATATCCATGGGCAACTTTCGTATGATCGTTGTATAGGTCAATTAAGCCCCTTTTCCGATTCTATGATACAATTCCATCTCGTGAACCATGGCCTCGCGTTCGAACGGGTCGATTATGCGTGCTAGCTGGACGAAATCCCATTTCCTTTCCATCAAACTTAGTGACCACCAGACTTGGCGTTGGGGTTGCGGGGGTCGTTCTTCCACTCGGCGGCTGTTATATCTAATTAGTCGTCGCTCTGTGCTCATCTTATAGGGGCCGTACAGTTCATCATGGCGGACTGGGCGGAGTTGACGCCGTAGGCAATGACAACACCTATATCAAGAATCAATTGCTGTCCAAAACTCATCGAAAGATCAATCGAAGTCGGGCGCGGCGGTATATGATCGAGAGAGAATCGTTTCGTCGAATGAATTGTGCAATATCACGTACCGGCAGCGAAGAAGGGCCAGTAAGGCTTCACTATTGGAGGAGTCAGCGGGACACGTTCACGATGGCGCAGATGGACGGGTCGCAATTGAACATACAGAAGGGAGCGTTGAACTTCTTGAGGGGTTGAACACCGAGCCAAGACATGATGACGGATTTCGTGGGTATCGTGGGAGGTAGGTTCGGTTTGATGGACTGTATCGCTTCAAGATTGAGATTGCTACAGAACGAGCCTTTTTGCGAACGATACAGCTCCGAGCGGGTTCTGCCGAAGCCGAGCCCGGATGGTATTCTGTGTGCCTTGAGGATAAGGCAGAAAGAGTTTGAGAGCTGCTGAGTAAGATGAGTACGTACCTTGCCAGAGCTGAGGAACAGCAGGCCCAACCGAACCCCGCATTCTTTGACGCGCTAAGCTTTTACACGTGACGACTAAGCTGGGGTGACATCATCAGATAGCTCCCCAAGCTCCAGCTTTAAGAAGGTAGTGGACATACTGTAAACCGTCTGATCTCATCACTCCCGTTTCCCTCAATCAAATCACTCTATTTTGTTCCTGTTTCTCTGTCAAAGGCTCATAGAGTCTGTACTCGTCATCCTCGTCGTTGAAAACAACCAAAACTCACCCAAGAAGTGCGGGGTGAATTATACATTCTCTGGGCGTGTAACCGAAAGCCGTTCCGTCCCTCCAACTCTAAGCTGTCCAATCGTCCACGCGCTTCGCCCTCCTCCTTAGGTTTGCCAGTGCCAGGGCAATCTCAACCAAAAGGTGCTTTGATACCACCTTGACGCTTAAACGCCTGCCTTCCCGCTTCTGTTGTGCCCTGCCAGCATTTGATTGCCACCAATCCTGCCGCATCTGACCTTCTGCTTCCGTTTCCTCGGTGTATTTTCTCCTTTCAGCATCTCCCCTGTCCGTCTCGGTCCCTCCAAGATCTACAACCGCACAACTCCAACGTTTGACGTTTTAACGTTGTCATCTGCAAGATCGCCCGCAATCTCTCCGCGCCCGCGCCAGTGTCAGCTTTATTAGACACCAATTGCGCCCCATCCACCTCGAGACTTTGCATCTCCATTCCTCACCGCACCTCAATCAAAGCTCTAAGCTCCAACAATCCTCAAAATGCTCAGTCGTCAATTTGCACGCGCCGCTGCCGTTACTCCTCTCGCAGGCGTGCGAGCTCTGAGCTCGACTGCTGTTCTTAACGGTCGCACACCTTCGCTGGGAGATGTCAATCCTACACACGCAGAGGTCGATAAGTTCAGTCAGAAGCAGAAGGAATTCCGCGATCACCTGGTCGAGGCACAGAAGAAGCGAGAAGCCAGTTCGTTGCCCTCTCACCCGCAGTCTGCTAACGTTCCTTTCAACGCGTCGGTCGAGGGCTCACAGAATGACCATGTAGGACGCTCTGAGGAGGTGAAGGAGCCTGAACCTGCTCGTAAGGCGGGCCCTTTGACGAACCTCATTTACGGTACCAAGGAGGGTCGTGAGCTCGATGCTCAGCTCGAAGCAAGCTTCAGTCAAGTTCTTGCCCGTGGCAAGTACGTCCATTCGATCGTTCTTCACGAAGTCAAGCCTGAGAAGGTTGACGAGTATGTCGATCTCGTCGGGAAATGGTATCCCAAGATGGCGAACGCCCCGGAGAACAAGGTGAATTTGGTCGGAAGCTGGCGGACAGAAGTTGGCGATTGTGACACCTTCGGTAGGTTATGATTAATTGCATTATGCTTTCTGACTACTAACCATTTCAACAGTCCATATCTGGGAATACCAAAAATACGAAGGTTACCATCAGTCCCGATACTCAATTACTCACCACCCCGAATTTGCCGACTTCGATAATAAGCTAAAGGGCCTAATTAACTCCAAGAACGTCTCTCTCATGCAAGAATTCTCTTTCTGGCCAACCACTCCCCCACGATCGCTCGGTGGCATCTTTGAGTTGCGTTCTTACACACTGCACCCCGGCAACCTGCTGGAGTGGGAGACACACTGGCGACGAGGTCTCAAGGCCCGCCGTGAGGTTATGGAGGGTGTTGGTGCTTGGTTTGTTCAGATTGGCGATCTTAACACAGTCCACCATCTGTGGCAGTTTGCCAATCTTGAGGAGCGTCGAGGCCGTCGTGAACAGAGCTGGCAGGTCGAGGGCTGGAGCGACACAGTCCACAAGACAGTGCCTCTCATCCAGAGCATGAAGTCAAGGATCCTCGTCCCAATGCCTTGGTCTCCTGTTCGATAAATGCTCAAGCGACAACACTGCCGCCGCTCTCACTTCACAGTATCCTGATCATCTCACCCATCTGGTCAAGTCCAGGCTGAACATACCTCCTGTACGAGATAAGAGGCTGTCTCTTTGCGTTTTTGCAGCATAGTCCATTTTGTTTATGTCAAGAGTCTTTACGGTTTTAGCAGAGGAGCGATTGAATGTGGATTATGGATTGCATGGATAGATGTATTATCTAAATTTCTACAAATTCATCTGAAACCGAAGAACCAGTATTCATAACATCGCGGCATACAGTGATGTCGATTTCAACGCTTTCGAAACCTATGATAATTCAAAACAAGCTGGGGAGCGGAAACCCCGCCCAATAATAACCATTGTCACCTCAACGCCAGGGTATCCAATCAGTCTACATGCAAAGCCGCTCACATGGCCTTTCCCCTCACTTCTAAGAGTCAACACTTAGGACCTCAGCAATGTTCCTTCGAGCTTGGCCAAGCATGTGACTGAGGTAACTAAGTTTGGACTGAATGGATATGAGACTCGGATCTGCGCTTTCGACGCGTACCTTTTCCCGGACATAGACTTCCTGAATATCATTACTATCCACTTCTGCAGCGGACGATCCTGGCTCCGGGGTATGGCGGGCACTGCCCCGCTTCGAGCCACCAGTGTTGGACCCCTGTGTGTTATACCGGAAAACGGTGTCCATCTCGTCATGCTCCAGCCGACGTACAGTTCCAAAGGCTAGACCCAGCTTGGTGCCAAAATGAACATGCGCATGAACAGGTTCTAGAGCACGCAGCCACAGAATTATGCAGCTTTCTTGAAGACCAAGATAAAAGCTCAGGTTGGGCCCAATTGATGGCACAAACTGATCTGGTGAACATGAGCACATCTGCCAAGCAGGATCAGAGTCTGTCAGAGGAGGTCCTTTGAGAATAGCTGATGAATCGGAGAGAGAATCAGCAAGAATACTGAGAGTAGAGGCGAGCGAGCTAGCGTCCTGTGGTTTGGACAAGGTGATAGCGAGGAGATCTATGGACTGGTTTAGGTAGCCGTGCAAAGCATCGAGGCCTTGGATATGAATGGCTTTGGACTGCGATAGGGACAGGGTTTGTGGGGGTATCGTTCGAAGCTGGAGATGTATAGTCTGCGATCGAAGGACGTCAGCATGCAGAACGAGGCTGGAGTTGCATGCAGGGGAACATGAGCTCAACAGGCAGCCTTACGCCTTTAACAATACGAGTGCCGACACGAGTGAGCGTGCCCTTCACTTTTTCGTTGCGCGGTGTACTCATGACGAGTGTACTGCCCGGATCGATAGGCGCGAGGAGCGCATAGCAATCCTCGAGGCCATGTTTAAGATCGCGGCAGACCTCGAGCGTTTCATCGACGATCCAATCGAGTTCGCGCGCCTTGTCAAAGTAGATCAGCATATTGTCTTGACTTATTTTCTCTCGTTTCGCTTCGTCGCATGAGGTCGCAGTACCTGGGTTTCCGAAGCTTTAAGTCTGAGCTCGGCGGGCGAGACAGGAGGCCAGATTGCAATGGACATTACGGAATAGGTGCCTAGCTGGTCGATACTACGCGAGTAGCAAGGTAGGCAGCCATGAGAGAAAACGGCGGCGATGAGGTTATGGCGATGGTGGACCGAGACTAATCAGGAACGAGTTGGAGATGGACGAGTAGCTCAAAAGATATTGATTGACCTTTCAGGTGAGCTCACCCGACAGCTTCAAGGTGACGTCTGTAGTGGGCCGCTAGGGCGCTAGAAACGCTACATTTGGTGTGCATGAGCTGCGCCACAGATCTGTGGCGCTCTCATCCTCAACTTTGGAAGGAAGATTTTGCGATAATGATATGAAGTTTATTGACATCTTATAATAATTGTTCTCATCATCTATTTCAAATTCTTTCAACAGGTATCGATTTGAAGGCTGTCGCCGCGGTTCATGAAAGCAACGCGGTAGTGGGGTGTCTGTATCAAAAAGAACTTTTTTACTCTTCCTTTCTATTCATGTCTTCTTCTCATCACTTCGACTTCTACTCACGCTAGGCATCATCCATACTCAAGGGTGCTTGAAAACTGAGGTGGCTAGAAACAATCGATTCAAAAGGAGGACTCGTGGCATTTACAAAGTAGGACTTGTTCGAGCACGTTCCTTCAAAACTTGTCGGAAAGTTCTTTTTGAAGATTCATTTGCCGATCAGTATCAGGCAGCCAAATCTCATAAAAACGACAAGATGGCTTCGACCGAGGCTTCCAAGGCTCCAAACAAGGTATATGGTACCTTGAGTAAGCTGCCTGCTATTTCGGAAGGTACAGTTTTCACAAAAATACTACGAATATGCGACTAACACTTCCCAGGCGCTCGTGTCGAGAAACGCCCCCTAACTAGGTGTCAGCCTCCGGCATCATCCAAATCTCGCATCATCTACGTGTCTTCAAGGACACCATTCATGGCTGTGGTCAAACGCGCCCGTAAACAGCTTGACGACTCACTCAAGACCACCGGCGCAGCACCCAAGTACGCGTCCCTACATTCGCGTGTTGAGGCGCTGCAGCGAAATAGCGGTGGAGATGCGGACAGTGCTGCCGTGATACTCGCTGGAACGGGTAGAGCCATTGAGAAGATCCTCGCCGTCGCCAGTTGGTTTGAGCAGGAGGGAGACTGCGAGGTGGAGATCACGACAGGAACCGTCGGAGCCGTGGATGATGTGGTGGCCAGTGGAGACGAGGAGGACCAGAGTCGCCTGAGGAAGCTCAGTTGTCTGGAACTCCGGATTAAGCTCAAGTGAGATAGGTCCGTAGGCACGGCGATAAGGATTCAGGGACACGGCAGCAAGACTGTGTTGCATCAGATCTACAAGGCAAGTAACCTTGCACGCGAATCCTGGATTAGCATTGTGTTTTGCTGACACTTTCCCCATAGAACAAAGTCCACGGCGTCCGAGTCGGAATGCGCGGGTATGCACAACGGCCACACAAAACAAGCCAATCTGACAATATCGAGATCTAAGTTGGCTTCGATAATTGAGGAGTTGAGGGCTTGGGTGGGCCGCCGATCCGGATAGTTTGGGTCAGCTCGAGAGACGGTGATTATGAATCAATCAGCCAGAGCCAAACCAGAGGCCGTCTGACCCTCGGGCATATTCCTAATAAGCAATAGAAATTGGTGTGACCGACTGAGCAAGAATTGGTCCATAATAGCCGCCAAAGGAGGAGAATGAATGTTCTTGCTTGATAATGATATGTCGGAAACCCATTCTCATATATCATGGTCCGAGCAAGAGACCGACGTGGGTACAGGATGGAATTACATGCACCAAAATTGAGATAGAATGTCAGCTTGTCGTTAAATAACGTTATTTGGTTTTGAATAGGCAGGTCATTCAGTTCATCACTACCCAAACAAATGAGGATTAAGGAAGAGATGGGAAAGTCTCAAGATCCAATGTCTACGCCGCTCAATGTATTGTCATCATCCGTCCATTTCCTCCTATTTGCTAACCGGGTCAAAAATTGACTCGGCTGTTAGAGACCAACTCCTGTGGTGCGCCGAGGGATCCGCTATCCAGTCAGGATCCCTTATGCAATGCTAAATATGTCGTTTCTGTCAAGTCAAGTCATTCGGATCTTTCGCTTGCTGGTGATTTGTGATTTTTTATGTAACACGGTAGGCACTGCGTCTTGTGATTAGGTACGGCCTTGTAAGATGGGGACCATGACTCAAGAGAGGGACTTACTCGATGACCAAGTGCTCGCCACGCCAGGCACCACTGGCCACCCATAATCCACAGTTGACGATTTCGGCGTAACGCTTGTCGGATGTCTTGAACGTCGCGAACATGCGGAAGCCATATCGTCGTGGGTCAATGTCCTTGGGGGCTCGAGGGCTTAATAGAGTGTCGAGAACATCTGCAGGTCCTGAGAGAGAACCGCGAGTGCGCATTTCGAGACTGGCCAATGAGTTAAATCCAAGTCTAGTGACTTATAAGAATGCTGAAAACTTACAGCGCAGGCTGTTCGTCACTTGTTTGGACGACAAAGGCGCCCTCAACAAGCCTCATGGGCCTAAAACCGCGTGCCTGGCCAAGATCATATCCGCCTGCCTATACACCACACATAAAATCCTCATCAGTCAGCCACGAATTGGATAAAAGTGTAGAATTCGAAAAGGGTTTTGGGGGCGTGGTAAAAAAAAAAAAAAAAAAGGGAAAACGCACAATGACGCGGCCGTGGCCAAAAGATCCGGACCAAACGCCCGCGGCCACAGTAGTGATCTCTTTGGTGTTGCCCGAGTCAACATGGACAGCCTCTTGATTTAAACGAACAGCGATTCGAAAGTCAAAATCGAGGGCTGGCATCGGAAAGGCGAGTCCAGGGCATGGGAAGTGGTTCAGAGAGCGTTGGCAGGCCTCTTCAACGGTTCTAAGAAGTACCAGAATATAGTCAGCAATTCAACGTCCGGTCCAATTCGGTAGGTAATCTGAGATGTTCCATCCAACTTACTTGCCAGGTCCCTCTCGACATTCGCGCTCAGCCTGAACTCTATATAAAAGACCCCCGTCGTTGAAACATCCACCTCCTGATACAGAATCTTGTGATTGTGCGGTCGGTTGCAGTGGTGGTATTCTAGTATCCCACTCGGCTTTGTTCTGTTGTTGCGGGCAATCCGAGGCCTGGTAAAAGGGAGTCGAGTGAGGCATGCATGTTGATCCAGAAACATCGGTCGGAGCAGTGCTCGTAGGTAACGAGAATGAGAGAGTATCGGTTTCGGTCGCCATGATTAAGTTGTTCTTGGGTAGAGATGTTGAAGTTGAAGCGAGTATTTGAATGAGACGCCTTATGGCAGTCTAATGTCGCAATATGAGAATTCGGGTGTGTTGAGACCTTATGATATCATCTGAGTACTACCGTCGAATAATTGAAAGGATTGAAGGCTTGTGAAATTGATAGGACGATTTGGGTTGATATATATAACGTTATTGCTCGCGGATATCGAGGCGGATTGATGGCGGGAGGCGGCAACTTATATGGTCCTGTCGGCTTGGCTTGGCTTGTGTAAGCGGTTTGTGGATGCTATTTAAGTGTCGCAATCCCCGAACTCCGAAGGAAGTTTAATAATGATGGTCGACTTTAATTATTTCAAGTGTTGGTCAGGTCGTGTTCGTGAAATATTGTAAAGTCAATATACTAGAGATGAAATGATGAACTGCAAACACACAAGAAGGCCAGGGCAAGGCGGGATAGGATCAGCCAAGGTATTTATTTAACATGGAGGTCAACACCACGGATAACGAGATCCATCCATTATTATTACCCAACCCATGGCATGCCGTAAAAGTATTCAAGCTAGGGGGCATGTAGGGCGAACTGTATGTAACTACAGACCCAAGGTACGCTACATCTCAGCTACAACTTGTACAGTACAGCCAAGTCCAACAAGGGCGTGGCTTCTGGCCCGTTTTGTCATGCTTGCAAATCTCCAGATTCCATGGACGGGTTTAGGCTTCAATGTACTGGAGCTTGCGGACAAGGCCAAAGTTCCAACTCACTACTAAGCAGAACCCCTACTGTACAGGTGTGGCTGACTTGTGTACCTCAGGGTCCAATTAGAGAGCAATTCGTACCCGTACAGGAGACTATATCCGCGGCTTTAGAGGGCGCGCCCCGGACGAAGACATAAAAATGCGGGTTTCATCGCCGATCCAGGTGGAGATCATGTTAAGAATCAGACCCGACAAGACGGAAGGCTTTCGTTTTGCAGTTAGTGCACTAACTATTCCTCGAGGTACAGATATCAGTACATGCACCTATATGTGACCCCAGATCTTGACATGGCGAGTTAATCTGGCTTTGGAGGCATTCTCTATTCCACCCACAGCGGTCGAATGCCTTACAAACAGTGCCTACCTGAGCCGAAGAGCCCTATTGATTATGCATTGTTGGGACTTAAGGCGTGTAAAGTCCGCCCAAGAGCGGGCCCATTCGGTAACTTCGGACAATCCGAGAGGGCCGGGGTGTGGCAAGCGAACAACGATAATTAATCAATTGAACTCTGATCCGTGGGCATTTGTGAGAGTAAGCTAAGGTTGGTCTTTCTTTTCTTGGAAGCTGTTGCTGTTGCTAATATCCATTGTCTATCTGTATCTGAATCCCTTTCGTTGTGGCGGCTGCTGGGCAAAGAGCAAAATCCGTTGTGTCAGAATTCGAAGCTTGGAGATGTTGGGCTGACAAATTGAAGGGTCGTCAAGTCCACGATTATTACCCAAAAAGGAATAAGATCATGATGCAGCTGCTAGGGCTGTAGGATCCGTCATCATGAGGAGGATTGGCCTTGCAGCCGATTCCGACGGTATCGGTTTGTTTGTTTGTTTTGTTTCGTCGCTATGAATATCATGCTGTTGGTGTACAACACATCGTCCACCCGTCCACCAGTTTATTATTACGCATGGTAGCACTCCATAACGCACATCTGCACGTTGTCAATCTACGTATTATGCAGATCAGAGCTCCTTGAGCTCTTATGCCGTACAGCATGCTCTTCGAAATGGGGGAGGGGGAGCTTGCTCATGGCTGGGGTCATCATGATTACTCTGTGCCAAGAAAAAACTTGCCCTCCATCAAGGGTGACATCCAATTGCAACGTGGAGGGCAAAGAAAACTTGAGACTTTTATCCTAAGCGATGAAAAGACTTGGGCAATTTAGTCTGAGTTTAGGGGAGTCTTTACTGAGCTTATTTTAGCAATCTCTTCTGAAGTCTCATATTTTCTTGCTCCCTGAGGGAGGGCTAACCTACGTCGAGCTGCATACGGAAAGGGAAGACGGGATGCAACATGATAGGTTGGTGAAGATCAAGTTGACCTAGTAAGATCTTGAATTCCGAAACCACCAAAAACCAGAGTTCATACCGATTCACAGTTCTGTCCAACGTAGTATACGGATTTAACAAGAACGGTGCATACGGGCCGCTGGTCTCCATTACGCTAAAGTTCATGATACTAGACAAGGCACCAAGACAACTAACTAGGGCGTCTATTACCGGGCGCGCGCCCTATGACATGTCCTGTAATAGGCGTAGACATGGCTTGTCAAGAACATGACTTTGGTTCCGAACTTAGGTACTCCCTCGGCAAGTTTGTAAGGGAACGGAATTTTCGGATTCGTAAAGAGTTCGCCGCCCATAACGACTTAATCCCGGGCTTAGAATCGGCTTTGCTCTAAAAGCTAAGAATTCTTGGAAATCCGGAATTGTTTCTGCGCGCGTCTACGATGAACTCAGGAAGTTGCTGAACAATCATCACGGATCTAGTGCTTCGTCAGCAAGCATCGGTGTTTAAGTTGAGCTGCATATGGATTTTAGGCTGACGCTATGGATTCTATAGATCCTACGACCACCATGGATATGTAAGTATAATTTACAGTAAGTCCGAGCTGGCCAGACACAGCCTGTAGAGGTCATTCTCACAGATCACAAGATGAACGAACTGCTTAGCAATATTGGAAAAGCCATGTTGACCAACAACCTCGAACGGCATTGTAATCAACAGTTCCAATAATGTAATGTCTCGCTGGGAAGATGCAGTCCATGACGCTTGGCTACGGCTTGTCGGCATCAAGTAATGAAGTTGAGCTTGGCTGTCCTGCTATCATTCCAGTTCGTATCTCACTCAATCTCATCTATCACAGTGTTAGACCGCAAACAAAAGCCAAGGTGCTGTGAAGGGGAGATAACTAATAGAATTCTCACCCTTTATCCCCAGTGATGAAAATAGTTGATCTCAAGGCCTCCTAATTCTAGACTCAATGCTCCTAATTCTTTTATCCCATAGACTATCTAGAGCCATGCCTCTTCAATGTTCTGGAACAAACAATACCACTGTTGCTGCCATGTGCCGAGTCTCCCGCAAGGAATGAAACAGAGGAGCTCGGCACTTGAGACCGAGATGAGAACTTTGTCAGATGTTTGCTCACCTATCCGAAACGCAAACTGCTTCGCGAAGTGCACACAAAATTTCCCGCTACACAAGATTCAGGAACGGTCGCCAAATCACGTTGTATACCCATGCCGAAAGCCAAATATTTCCTGGTTCGCTCATGACGAAGAAGCGTTAATTTTTCCGTCCCTCAAGGGGGGCGGGTTCTTAATCTGGACCCCTTAACAACAAGTCTCCGCTCTTTTCACGATGATCTTGGTCCTTTGATCGCCGACACGCAAGCAGGTTCCATTGTAACAGGATTCGAGGCAGCGACTGAGAGTCTGTAACAGAGATGCTCCTCGGGGAGCAAGAAAACATCAGACCTTGATATATGGTGTCAAAATAAACTCAGCAAAGGGTATCCTAAGTCTATACTAAACTCATGCTAAGTTACCTAAGTCTTTTTGTCACTTAGGATCAAGGTCCTGAGTTTTCTTTCCTCCCCAGCTCGGCGGACAACCCCTACCCTCGCCTGTTTCGAAATCTCCAACGTAACGCTAGAAAAGGCTTGTTCTGCAACCTTATTCGAAAGTGGCACTGTATTTCGCGATCAACAGTATGCGTCACTTGGTGAGACGAATTGCGATCCAGGATATATGCAACCCGGCAAACGGCAAGCCGCAACTCCTGACGGGTTTGATCTTCTGTCTGGGCAGGCTAGCTCGCTCTGGCAAGTCAAGTTATTGCACCATCGTTGCACCTTGTCCTATCAGCGAACCGTCCAGGTAACATATCTGAATCGAGATGAGGGTAGATCTCAATTGGGTCAAATTGGTTGGCGGGCGCATTACTGTGTCAAAATTGTGATTGGGACAAACTTGTTTGACTCAATGGACAAGGATGGACTCTGTTGAAGTCGGGTTTGTTTATCTCACAATGTCTTGGCGATGATAGCCTCGTTGCTAGCAATATGTATGTATCATTTTTCTAATCAAATTGTATTGGCCAAGAGGCGTCTAGAACCTTACTCGCTACTGCATAGTAACCCCTGTGGCTGCGCATGTTACAGTGTGCTCACGTCGTAAGAAACGGCTTCTTCCAGACGGTTACTCCTTACAGATTCATCCACCATGGCAAGTTACTGATCACAGTATCATCAAGTTTCAGGGGTAACTTGTCCTCAACGAGACTTGTTGGTCAGCGCACGAAAGCGGGCCGTTCGTGTCACTTCCATCAATAGTAACCTCTGGGCTTGCGCTGGGCAAGACTGACCTGGCTGGGCTTGCTGTCATCATCACCTTCCTCGTCCCATCTTAGCTCCTATGTTAGATCCCATGTGGGAAACCCGAAAAAGTGAGGAAAAGATGGCCGCGTACTCCGTGCCTTCTTCCGTTGCAAAGGTACTTATCCAGTTAGGATCTCTCCACGTTCCACGTAATTGACGACGAGTGGAGGCTCAGACTTTCCCTTACATCCATTGCAATATCATCCTCTCTTCAAAACCCTCATCAGACAACCCCCATTTTGTACCTTTCTTATTCCCATTCTCCTTAATAACTACGGCATCGAGCCTAAACTTCCTGATACCAATCCTTGACCAGATAAAGGCCGGTTCCTCTTCCAATTGCAATTCATCTTCACCTCTCTCCTTATTGGCCGAACCTACTACCAGTATATCAGCCGCTCCGCTTTGCAACCGCGCCGTTGGCGAGCTTACTGCGCAGCTACTGTAGCATACCGAAATAATTGGATTGCGCCGCGACCTCAATTTGTCCAGGGTCCATCCAGTTTCTTGACTTATCCGCTGCGATACCTTAGTTAGTAGGTGTCAGCTCCACCGTCTTCCAACTGCGGGCCCCTGGCTTTGGGGATTCATCCCTCGCTCGCCTCAATTTGACTGTTGTCCACGATCAAGTTATTTGGCCGACACACATTTTTCCAAACTTCTTCTTCTTCTTCTGTCGCATTCAGCTGCTTGCTTGTGTTTGTTCCCTTGTTGATACTGGCTTCTGCCTGGCCACGCTCGCTTTTCTATGCTATTATAGCACAGTCCTTTCGTTTCTCGACTTTCGCTTCCTACCCCTGTCCCTTATCCTGGGCATCGCTCCTTATCGACGAATTTCCAAAAAAGACTGCGACTTCGTACATACCTGGCGTTTCGATACCACAGTCGCCTCGCAGCCGTCGTCGCCATGCTCAACTCTCGCCGCGCCATCGTGGCAGCGGTTTTCATCCTCACTATCTTCTTCCTATTGACAAGGTCTCATACAACAACGCCTGTCGCCCCAGCCGCCAAAGATGCTGCTGCCACCGCCGTTGACACAAGCAAGAACGATGCCCCTGCCTCGAACCAAGCCGTATCACCACCACCCGAACAACAAAAGGAGATGGAGGTAAAGGAGCGTCGCACGCGGCCTCGCATTGACATGTCGGGCATGTCAATTTTTGAGAAGCTCGAATACGCCTATCCTTACGATGTTGCGACCAAGTTTCCAGCTTACATCTGGCAAACATGGAAGCAAAGTCCTGATCAAGGTGATTTTCAGTTCAAGGATCACCATGCGTCTTGGAGGGAGGAGCACCCTGGCTTTGTCCACGAAGTTATCACCGACGACGTTGCCGTTAACCTTATTCGCTTACTCTACGCCACGGTTCCCGAAGTCGTTGAGGCGTACCGAAGCCTCCCCATGCCTGTTCTGAAGGCCGACTTCTTCCGTTATCTGATTCTCTTCGCTCGAGGCGGCATCTACTCTGATATCGATACATATGCAATTCAAAGCTCGGTGAAATGGTTGCCTGAACAGATTCCTCGCGATACTATTGGTCTCGTCATTGGCATTGAGGCAGACCCTGATCGCCCCGACTGGGCTCAGTGGTACAGTCGTCGTATCCAGTTCTGTCAGTGGACGATACAGGCCAAGCCTGGCCACCCTGTTCTTCGCGATATCATCACGCGCATTACCAAGAAGACATTAGAATTGAAGAATCAAGGCAAGCTGGAAAAATTCATCGACAGAAACGTTGTTGAGTTCACGGGCCCTGCCGTATGGACAGATGCTATCATGGAATACTTCAATGATCCAAGGTTCTTTGACATGTCACAAAGCAAGGGCACGATCGATTACAAGAACTTTACTGGCATGGAGACGAGTAAGCGAGTGGGAGATGTGGTTGTGTTGCCCATCACAAGCTTCTCACCTGGAGTGGGACAGATGGGCGCAAAGGAGCCCGACGACCCAATGGCTTTCGTCAAGCACGACTTTGAAGGTAAGGAATCTCCTGCTCATGATAGATCAGCATTTGCTAACCCTAGATAGGAACATGGAAACCTGAGAGCGAGCGCCACATGGGCGAGCAGCAGCAACAAGAGGGACAGCAGGCGGCTCAGGCACCCCAAGCACCCTTGCAATAGCATTATAATCCGAAGCAGAACCACAACCATAACCACGATACTTAATGTTTAGCAACGACTATGAAGATTTACTTCTCGAACCTGTACATTTCAGCTGCTACTCTTTACTCTTTTCTAATGACACACTCGTGTCCGTTTCTGGGCTGGTTTCCGCATTAGCTGTTGTTCGAGCCAGAGGTCCATCAAACTCTGGCAGTTGCATTGTGATGGAAGAGATATAAAAAGTTTGAGGGGAACGGTACTAGACTCTATTTTGTGTGTGAAAGATATCGCTAGGAAAGTCATTTGTTGCGCTTTGGGATAGATTTGTTTCTTGATCTTTGTTTTTACCGCATCGTCGCCCACTTGTAGGCAACCACATGTCTCGTGAACATCCAAGGAGAAAGGAGTTTCTCAGGACTGTCGATTGAAGGATGAAGCGAACAAGCACATACCACCAAATTTCATACAAGGTTGAAAGAACCAGATTTGTTCAACACATTATATTTGTAGCTGTGACATGTGATTGAAGGTGCTGACTTTACAATTCACAGCGGGACTCGGACCGGGTATTTCAGTGCAACGCTACTGCTGCGAACCAGACAAGAGACTGCGAATAGCTATTCCAATTGGGTTCACGGCTCAAATATAGCCGTTGTTTCCGCGGTCTCGATGCTGAAATGAATGGGCTCCTACAGCGATAGCCGTCCCCGCATTTCCCCAGGTTTTAGTGGAAAAGACGGTACGTGATTGGTTCATTCTGTTGAGCCGCTGAGGGGTTCGGACTCCCACTCCCGCTGCCGTTGGCAGTTAGTGAATAGAATGTGGAGAACTGACGGAACTTGAAGGAGCAAGAACAGGAGAATATCAAGGACGGTGGATGTGGATGTGGAAGGAGGGAGGTCCTGGCGATGATAGCCGAGGATCATACGCCTCAGGGAACATCCTTATCCATACTTGGGTAGGTAGTTTCCAAGACTGAAGCTCTCACAATAAGTCAAGCTCAGAGCCGGTGTATGTATGCATGTCCCTCGCCTCGCAATTGCAATTGTACATTAAACCGAGAACCCGCCTCTCCTTGTTCTACAAAGATCTTCTAGACTCCACATCTACATCAGGCGAGTTATCACAGCTTCCACAATGCAGACCGTAATACGCCAGAGCTTGAAAAGAACACATCTATCCTCAAGAACAATCCTCAGAACATGTCAAGTGAGAACACTCGCTACATCCCATCTAAGCATTAGATGGGGCCCCAAAGAGGTACGGCCTCATCAATATCCCCTGCACTCAGAGTGTATTGCTAACACATCATAGCCTCCTCTTTATAATGGCACAATCCCAGAACATTTTGCCGCAGTTGTTTCAGCCCACGGAGATCGCGAAGCTGTCATCGCCCGTTCTCCAGGCCCTAATTCCCATGAGTCAACACTAACATACTACGCCCTTGACTCGTTATCAAACAGCCTCGCACATTCTCTCTCTTCACTCGGGGTGCGAAAGGGAGACTGCGTGGCCGTATCTCTCGGCAATGGCCCTGAATTCGCTGCTTTGACATACGCCTGCTTCAAACTTGGTGCTATTCTCGTGCCGCTTAACCCAGGCTTCAATGAGCAACAAGTAGCCGCAGCGCTGAAGCATCTATCCGTGGAAACGCTCATTATCGGTGCTGTAACGGATCTGGCTTATAAGCCAGGAAGAGGCCGAAGTAACCAGCACTTGCTCCAGAGCATTGTGGGAGACGTATCCGCGTCCAAGATCCAGAGCGAGGCGGTCCCCTCTTTGCGTAACGTTGTGGTGCTGGACAACCTAGCGAGCCATCCAGAAATCAAATTCGACCTTAAATCATGCCAGGCCTTCACTCCCTACCAATCTCTGGTTGACGGCTCAGTTCATACAGTAAAGCCAGACTCTCCTCTGAAACCAAGCGATGTCATCAACATCCAATTCACATCGGGCACGACCTCGCTCCCCAAAGCAGCCATGCTCTCACATCGCGCAATTCTCAACAACGGTGCTTTGATAGCGCATCGAATGGGTCTTCACGCCGATGACCGTATTGTGGTCCCTCCCCCGCTGTTTCACTGCTTCGGTTGTGTGTTGGGATACATGGCTACAGCTACGACAGGCGCTGGTATTCTGTTCCCCAGTCCTGCGTTTGACCCCGAGGCTACACTTCGCATGTGTGTCGACCATGAAGCTACGGGTCTTTATGGTGTGAATACCATGTTCGTTGCTGTTCTTGAGGCCCTGGATCGAGGCAATGTCGTCTCACAACCACCTCGTCACCTACGCAAGGGCATTGCTGCTGGCAGCAGTGTCCCTCCCTCTCTTATGAACACATTATACGAACGTCTTGGCCTTCAGGATCTAGTTATTTGCTATGGTCAGACTGAGACAGCTCCTGTGAGCTGCATGACCAGCCCCTCGGATCCTTTCGAAAAACGAACTTCATCCATAGGCCGCGTCATGCCTCACACAGGCGTCAAAATTGTCGATCCCCTTGATCACAGCAAGATCCTCCCTATCGGAGAACGAGGCGAACTTGCTGCAGCAGGCTATCTTGTCATGGAGGGCTACCACGGGGATGAGGCTCGAACAGCTGAAGTCCGTAAACCAGATCCAGAAGACGGAACAATATGGATGTACTCTGGTGACGAAGCTGAGATGGATGAACAAGGCTATGTACAGATCACTGGCCGAATCAAGGACCTTATTATCCGTGGCGGAGAGAACATTCACCCGTTAGAAGTGGAAGACTGCCTTCTGACGCATGAAGGTGTACGAGAAGCCAGTGTCGTGGGAGTCCCTGACGAGCGTTATGGCGAGGCAGTCGCTGCATTCGTTATCCCTGCGCGAGGATGGACGCCTCTAGATCATATGAAAGACACAGAGGAGGCGCCCATTGATAAAGCAAACACTGAAGAGCCGGGGACTTTGTCAAGAGACGGGTTAAGACAATGGGTTGCGACAAAGCTGTCCAAGCATCTCGTGCCCAAGTATGTGTTCTGGATCGATGAGTATCCCAAGACACCAAGTGGAAAGGTGCAGAAGTACAAGTTGAAGGACTATGCGAAGGAAATACTAGGCGACGAGGACAACAAGGCGGCGCAGTGATGAAAGGTTCAATTAAAGTAATTCATTGCATTGACAGCGTTATAATGGAGGTATCATTCGCAAATGGGCTATTTTTCTTCTCTTGAAAAGCCAAGCAGACAGATGATCAAGTGTTCCCATCCAAAGCCTTTAGAAATCGTCAAAAAAGCACTTTTTATCGTCGTCTCTAATGGCGGCCGTCTATTCTTTAGCAGAGCTCTCCAATGCAGACCCTACGAGGTTCTTGGCCTCGGCTGTTTTTCGTTAGCTCCCATCTACCAGTCGTTGTGATCAAGACAGCGGGCAAGATATCTTTCTCCCATAAATGCAAGCCCAAACATAAAATAAAAGTAGCAAAAAGGTTCAAAAATGCGAGCATCACTCGGATGTGGAACGAGAAAAATGCCGTTAAACTAACTCCCAACACATAGCTTCGTCTAGTCGACCTGCTTCTCGCAGCCAATACGACCTAACAACTCCTTTCGATCACTGTGGCCAGGGAGGCTGACTCCTGAGCTGCTGGCTTGTTTCTTAACGCCTGATCGTCGCTCCCAGTTTCGGAGGTCGAGCTCTTCGACGCCAACCTCCTCCTCCAGGGGCTGTGCCTCTTCGTACACAAACTCCTCTTCCTCCTCCTCTTCGCCACCCTCATCGTCACTTCGGACATCTTCAGCATCGCCTCCCTTCAGGACCTTGATAATGACGCGAACGATCATGGTAAACCAGCCGATGGTGATGACTTGGAGGAAGAGGAGGGGAGCAAGGAAACTCCACTTGATGGTCTCATTATAACAAACAAGGCCTTCAGGGTTGATGAAAGGGTCGACCAGATATTTCCAGCCGGCTGGAGGGTCGATGGGACCAATCATATTCTCGTTGTTCCCCTTGAAGCAACCAGTGGGCATGATCCGGGGAGTGTCTGAGTAGATGGACCAGCAGACCGCAATGTATAAGACATGGCGAGCAATGAACCACGAAACAACAAACAGGCCAAACATGACATCACAGACTTTCTTGAAGCCGCAATACTTGAGGCACTTGGCGAGCTGCACTGAATTAGCAGGCAGACTGACAAATGATGCAAGGAAACTTACGGGGAGGAATAGATCAACAACGTCCATGATGACCAGGATGAAGTTACCGACACGAGTGTGGTGGTAGCTGTAGCAGGCGAAGATAAGAGCGGTGGTGACAATGTGATGGGTGAACATCTGCCAATGGTCCTTACGGCGCTCCTCAATGTTAATAACAATCATCTGCTGCAGCCAGAAAGCCCACTGGCAGAGGAGATAGGCCTTCATGAGCCCGTCGAGCTCACGGTTGGGCCAGTCGGTCCAGAGATTCTCCATGCTCATGTAGTGAGGGGAAGTGCAATAAATGTACTATACAGACGTCAGTGCATGCTTCGCACATCTTTGAGTAACATCAAACTTACCACACCCCAGGGCCAGAAAACGGTATAGTACACCATAAGCCAAGCTTGCTCGCTGAATCGGGTCAGGTTCTTGCGGTTGCTGATGCCTTGGAGTCGACCAATTGGTGCAAGAACGTATTCCATGGTGGCGGCGCGAAGACCGGTGAAGAGAATAACACAGAAGGTGATGAAATAGGCATCATCGTAACCGATGCGATACTGGCCGGATTTAGAGCTGTAGTAGCTGAGGTGGAAGAATTTGTGGGTGTGTTCTCGAGCTTTGGGGATAAAAGTCTGGGCGAGGAAGATGAGAGCGAGGAGGTTAAAAGAGAGGCCTAAAGTGGAAACCAGCTGTCAGCTTGAGTTCGGCAGAACAAGATAAGATGGCCAAATCAGTGCACACACACGGACGCGCACCGGCAGGTGATCAACCTGTCAAGTCATGGGAGCGAGGCGTTTTAGGTACCGTAGCGTAGCAGGAAAGGACCCTGAGAGGCCTGTGATGGTACTGTAGGGATGCCGTGCCACGCGGGGTGCTGCTGAGGTGCGACACCCTCCTATTCCCAAAGTGTCATAACCAGGGACAAGTCTGGATTTTGACTTGACACCCTTGGCAGTTGACACCCCCACGACAACGGCATGTACGTCGCCCGTTCGCTCGCAATCCATGATCGGCAAGAAAAAGAGGAGGTTGGAGAGTGACGTACCAATTTGGTTCTCGACAAACCAGCGCGAGAGATGCTTCCAGGTGCTCTCCTCCTTGCGCTTAAGTCGGCGGACGAGTACTGTCTTGTTCCCGGCAGTCTGCATGTAGAGTGGCCCGTTCATGTTGGGCGTGCTGTTGTCCTTTTTGAGTCGTGGTCGCGGGGCAGCAGTGGTTGGTGAAGTGGGATTGGTGGTGCTGCTCAAGGCTGAATTGGGGCCTGTAGCCTCGTCTGTCGTTGTAATAACAGTCACATCTTGTCTGATGACCGTCTCCTCTACAGCTGTCTCGTTGCTGGCGACAGAAGGTCCGGGGACGATCTTGTCCTCGACCTGCATGACTGGATGGTCGCTCATTGTTGAGCGCCCGCGGCAGAAAAGATGTATTCTCGTGCAGTTTTCGCTTCGTCTCGTGTAAGAGGATGCTGAGTTCTTTGTCTTATCTTTAGACCAGGTCCGTGGTAGGGAGGCGTTGAGCTGTGGCTGGCTGCTGCTGCTGTGGGTGGAAAGAGGGAGGGAGGGGTCCGCGGGTCGTAGTCGGAGGCCACAAAAAGATGGAAATTTGGGGGAGAGCAAGAGACTCTTCAATCAAGGAATTGAGTTGAGCTGAGTTGCGTTGGTAGAGATCAGATCAGATAATGTACCTGAGCTCTGAATTCTTCTCGTAACGTGGGGAGGAAACTTTCGGTTGAACGATATAGCGATGCAAGGTTCAATCGAGATCCAAATCATACAAAAAAGTTAAGCAAAGATTCCCCTGTCGCTCGCTTTTCGAGGTTGCGCGCAGCTAATCAGATGTCGAGTAAAAGCCGCCGTTGGAGTTCACCAGAGGCCTTCGTTCTCAACAAGCAAAACTGAACACAATGAACAGCGAATGCAATGCAACGCCTCAAGGTAATGAGTATGGAGAAGGAGAAGGAGTATGAGTAGGAGGAGAGGAGAAAGGGAGGAGGAAACGAAAAGTTCAAGGATCGGGCAGAACCTCAGAGAATGGGATCCCGATGAATTTTGAACCCCCGAGAATTAACTTGAGAACTGCCTGGGCTAAGAGGAGAGGAGAGGAGAGGAGAGGCTCGTAGGGGGTAGTCTAGGTAGCGCACTGCACTACATCCATGGTAGCGGGGGTATTTACGGGGAGTAGGCAGGCCAGTTCCAGCTCCAGTGCCAGTGCCAGGGTGTCCACCTTCACTGTACGTACCCACCTGCTGCAGAGCTGTTGAGGGAGGGAGAACCTGAGTACCCCACCTCACAGTGAAAGCGGTGAGCAAGAGATGCAGCTGGACTGCATTGGTACTGGATCTGATCTGAGATTGTTTGATAGAGGACTTGAGGTATTGCTGTTAACAAAAACATTTTACAGGAGAGAATTGGACCAAAGAAAAAAAAAAAAAGAAGAAAAAAAAAGAGATTCAATTGACCTCAATTGGTTAAATAAGGGTTCAGTAGAGCCATGAAAAGTTTCGTATTAATGCCTCTCAGTGACAAGAGAACAGATCCTCTCATGAATCAATCACCTTGGTTCTCCTTTTGATCAACAATATTTCAGCACATCATTCATTGCAGCCGGCGCTTGTTCCTCTTCTCATCCCTGCATCAGCCAGAACATCCATATCCATTTAACTTAAGCAGTTCCGTTCCGAATAAGAATAAGGTGGATGGATGTCACCCTCCACCAGTAGAAACAAACAAATATTAATTATATACAGGGACGTACCCAAGTTACCACTGTCCTGTCTGTCCCGTCCAGGCCTCACTCATTCCAAGGAAATTTCGAGATTCTGGATGGCCCTGGACTAGATGGAATGACCCTAGCTCCAGGGGACGGAAGGGGTCCAGCCAGCCACCGTTGCTCAAAGCTTTCCATTTCGTTGAGACGGAGAATAAACCAATGAGAACAGACCATTCTCGCGTCCCCTTATAATTTATTCAGTCTGGTCTTGCCCCTCTCTTAACTTATCTTGTTCTTTCTTATTGACAGCCAAGGTTTCTTAAGCTTTTAGCTTGGCTAGTACATAGCTAGCACCCTACCTAATCTGAGGCGAGGACCGTCAGAACTGCACCGTAGATCTCTCTTGGTTCAATACCCGAGTTTACCCCTTTTCCTTTGTGCCAATTACATTCACATGCGGGCCAGTGGCGGCTCACTCCCGTAAAACCCTAGTTTTTCGCATTGGTTAAGTTTGGTGGGAAGCGAAAAGCCAGACAGGCACCAAATTTTATACTTTGTACCCTCAAGATGTCATTCTCGTGTGATTTTGTAGATAGATGCGTACTATGTACGCCTCTGCAAGTCAAGCAAGCTGTTAAACTTAGGCTCCTTAAGTGGAATGGATGGAACACAGTCCTGCCAGTGAAATGCCACTGCAAGGCCCTTGTCAGGTCGCTCATTGATTGACCTATCCCCCGCTATGGAGCCTGTTCTGCCGTTGGCTGCTTCAGAACCAGCATCTTCTGGGCTGATGATGATTTCCTCAGAATCGATTGGCCAATTCATGCAGTGGGCTCATGCAACCTCGGTACAGAAGCACGGGCTGCAATTGAGATGGATGATTTGACTCTTTTAAACTCTGCCCTTGTCACTCACTTGTGTTCAGAGATTGCCAGTTTGAGTCAGAAACTTCAGTAGCGAGCTGCATGATACATCACTCACTCACTGGTGACGAACAGGAGAGCTTCTTGCAACGTCAATGCAGCCATTCACGTAGGTTAGTACTGTATGCACATGCAGTCGCGTTAGCTTATTTACACCTCTTGGAACATCGACATCTCGATCCACTGTCGAAGTCTCCTCCACCGTCTTTTCAACACGAGACGGATCAATGGGTATCGTTTCAAGTTATCTTGCATACCCCTCCTTAGGGGAGTCAGGAAAACTTAGGTTCTATATCCTAAGCTACAAAAAGATTTGAGTAAATTTATTAAGACTCACCTAATTTTAGTATGACTTGGTAGGCACTTAAGCTCGTTATTTTGGATACATGATGTACAGGTCGGAGGTTTTCTTGCTCCCTGAAGCACTATTGATCGCAATCACCAAGGTTCTTCTAACTTTGTCTACCCGTGGCTGACATATAGCTGATATACTCTACAACCTATATTCTCACAGCCCAGTGATTGCGTCTAATAACTGCTCTATGACAGTAAAACCCTGTGATCTGATCTATGTTTCATCTGCCGACTACAACTCGAACAAGTCGGACATAAAGCTGCAATCTTGCGGAGTAGGTACTCCACATAGCCTCCCAAATTAAGCTATAGATCGCTTGTTGGCCACGACATGTTTCTATAAGGGTGGATATGAGATTCGGCGTCGGAGTAGTTCACTCCGCAATCTATCCGCTGACCATTTTTGAGCAAACTCGCAGTTGGTCATGAAACTACGCTGATAATTGCCATTTGCTGAATTTATGGTTCTTAGCTTTACTTGCCATTACAGTTACCTCACAAACATCCATCCCCTTCAACTCAGGCGGCCGTTCTAAGAATGAGGTAGAAGCTTCCGTTGAGGCAAAGAATAGCCTAAACTTCTACTAGTCCACGGCAGTCAGGCAGTCCTTTCCTAATGTTATGTTCTTAGTTGGAGAACCCGGATGTTCAATATCTCCTTCTACTATAGTAAGTCATGCAGTCGTGAACTGTCTATCCTAGGTAAGAGTTGAGCTGGCTCAAGGAATGAAGATACGTCGTTTGCTGGTAATCATAACAACGCCCCTTCTTCATCACCTTCATCTGAGATTTTGACGTTTGAAACACGGTAGCGAATGATGTCTGAGTCACTGTAACCCTATCGTCTTCTATACTTTGCAGGTGGCCAGCGTTTGTCATCTCATTACGGGTATTCGTCTTCTTTTCCTCTTCATGGCTTTTCGAAGTCATGGCGATTATGAGAACGATCATGGAATAGCCTACGCCTGTGGATAAGATGAGCTATGACATGGCCACAATTATACAGGCCTCCATTCCAGACCAAATTGAAGGCATCTTGGAAGCAAGCAAGCATATAGACCATAGAGCTGGTCTTATTAAACGCACTAATTGACTCGTGAGCCCTTTGACCTCGCCAAGGAAGCTCTCTTCTGTTGTTGTCGTTGTGTGTTGGGTTAGCCCCGGCTGTTAGCAGCAGTCTGTGGGTGTTTATATGCTAAAGCCCTCTCTACTACAATCATGGATTACACTTGTCGTCCGGAGGCAACTAAATAGCAATGCTGGTTCACCAACTATCGACTTATAAGGCACGAAGGTGGTCTGAAAATACCACATGATAGAGGGCGAGTACTCACTCAACTAGACCTTACACATCTCTGGCTGCTCCCCGAGATACTCAGATCATTGACGAGTCGCGGGACGACCCGATGATCAAATTACATATCCATATTTACAAACAATGATACATCACGTTGATCGTGGTCTCGTGGAAGGCCTAGCCGCCCCAGAGCAGTTTCAAAAGCTCTCATAGCTTGCCGCTTCCCAAGCTTGAAGGCTCGCAAACTTGATGGGAGAACTTTTCTCTCCTATAATCTCGACATTGCGCGCAACCTGCAATACTTTTCTCTTTGGATGAATGAATTCACCACCATATGCTGGTTCGGTTTCTGTTTCGTAGGTAAGTCACCGACATTGTGTGGTCAGTCAAATACCCTTTGCCCAATGACGTCCCTTTGAGACCATCGTTCGCTTCCCCTTATGAATCATAGACTGAGTGTGCCATGTCCTTCTTCGTGATCTATCTTCTGGCACAGAACGGTGCCGACCCAGAAACTTCTAGTATCTATCGAGTCAGCAAAATTGTGTGAGTTTGTCCAGAGGCCATAGTTGACATCCTTTGAGAGGTAATAAACAGTGCATTCTGGTTGAAGAATCGAATGTCTCGATCGAACTCCTGCTCCGCGCTTTCTTGTAGCTTGTGATTCTTTCTATCCAGGGAACTCGTCGAAATCACCTATACATCGGTTTTAACTGGTTCCGTTAACTCAATATCCTCAATGTAGACATCAACAGTGTCAGGTTCTCGTCTATCGGGCCACGGAGGCGGTTGATGCCCTCTGAAATGGTCTATCTTTTATTAGGTCTGTTTGTGCTTTGTTCTCCCTGGTTTTCACATTCTTATCCCTTGCCAATTTAATTGCCCCTTGGAATTACGTGGTTCTTATACCATTGAGTAATGAGGGTTCGTGTGCAGAGTTCAAGTTGCAAGCGGGCGAGGTCGAATCGAATGTCTGTTGAATAAGCGACAAGCTGTTTCGTGAAACAGTGTCTTGGTCACCATATTGAGCTGTCACATCATTTGCCAAGCTGAGACTCTTCATTCTGATGAAAGTTGAGCATCTATCAAAGCATTACTCCATTACGTCTGTTACCACATCTACTAAGCTTCATCTCCCAAGCTGGATATGACATTGCTGTCTAACACCAGTGATCATCTACTATAGTCAATACATTAACATATCATTTTGCTCTTGTAGAACCACTATTACTATACTAACTGTAAGCTGAATTCCAGAATCAATGCTTTTTTTTTAACTCGAGATAGGCTGTCATGTCGTTCTTTGAAGGTCGAAGCTCAACCCTGGCCTACTTGTTCCAAGCACAAGACATACACATCAGCTTGCGTTCATCATCACAGGGATAAGGACTGAAGTAAAAATTTCGATCCGGGGTATCTAGTTAAGCCAAACCTAGGCCAAAGGTTCGGTGTATGCGAGAGCCATCATGAATTCTGTTGTCCGGTATTGTGTGTTTCTTCTAAAATTAGAAGTCATATCTCCATATTTACATATAACAAAAGTAAGAGCGGTACAACGAAATAGTAAAACAAACCGATCTGCATCAGTAGATTTAATCCAGCAACTTCGACATTACTATAACAAAGTGTCAAGAGCAGATAGAACGATACCAGTCATCTCTGCGACTACCTTGTTCGAAGCTTCAATTATACCATCTGTCATGCTTTCCGATTAGTTCATTGGTCATATTGATAGCAATGCCCCACTAATTGCGTCCCATTACTTCCTCTGCCACCCTAAATCACCATCAATGATTCAACTTCAAGTTGTTCATCAAATTTTCTACACATTTAGCAAATTTCTCAATGGATCCATCAACTCTTGATTTTAGTCAGGCCTTGAGCTTTGTAACACTATTTGAAGACGAAACATCTCGATGGGATGCAGTCACTTCACGCAATACCAATGCGGATGGTTTCTTCGTCTACGCAGTTCGCACTACCAAGATATTCTGTCGACCAATATGTAAAGCTCGTCTTCCCCGCCGAGCAAACGTCTCATTTTTCACCAATGGCTACGATGCCCAGAAAGCTGGATTCCGCCCTTGCAAACGCTGTAAGCCCGAAGTAGCAGGGTTCATGCCAGAGGAAACAGCCGTACGAAAGATCAGGGCGTTTGTACAACAACAAACTGAGAAACAGGGCGATGCGGAAGTCAGGCTGAGCCTCAGTCAGATGGCGAGGCAGACCGGGTTGTCTAAGTGGCACTTTCATCGAGTGTTTAAGAAATGTGTTGGTGTGACACCAACAGAGTATTTGAGAAAACAAAGACAAGGTCAAGGTGTCCAGAGCTTGCTGGAAAATGGAGAAACAAGTTGGATTGACAAACTGGACTTCGAAACTCTGGGCCAAGAAGACTTTGACTTTGCTTCTTGGGATGAGTCTGTGGTTGGCTCAGGGTATGCAACTACAGAAACACCACCAACAACTCTCAGTGGCAGTGGTGGCAGTCCATGGCCTATCGAGGAATTCTTGATATGGCCAGAAGAGAATAAACCGACGCTTGTATAATGATTTCATGTCCTGCTGGTCCTTCAACGTAGGCTCGTTGGGCTTGCGTTGTCACTTCTCTATGATACATGGAGCAACTAAGCTTCAAAAGCAAATGACCAAAGCTCACGATAAACACAAACACCGTCCCAGACTGGCGGCGCTTTGCACAGACATTTCTGGGGGTCTTGCACGTGTTGTTTCTGGTGACCAAAGTTGAACGGCGTGGGTGGTTTCGGCAGCGTTTCACATCTACAACACATTTGGCTGAACTATTTACAAGGATGCTCAAGCGAGCCTCAACCGAAACCCCAAAATCACGGCTCCCATCTGTGCCGGTCGCAGTCTATGCATGACGATGGTATCGACTAGGCAATTTCCAACTGGAATTGTGTTGGATGACTGAAAAAATGTTAGCTTCACAGCCTGACCAGACAACTGAGCTGCGGTATTCTCCATTCCATGGCGGTACTTTTTGTGTGGTTGAGAGTTTATCGACATCAACACAATTCAATGATTCTACCAATTACCAATGGATCACTTTTCGAGGCTCTATCTCAGTCTTGAACCAATTTCGATGGCAGCCGCCCATTCAACTATTTACTATCTGAAAGACTATCTGATGCGACAAAGGACTCGGGATTTCCGTATCCGAGACCTGCGATGCCTCGGAATCGCGGAGGAGACTTTTCGCGACACATGCCTGTCACTTGGCCATGGCCAAGACGCTTGGAAACTATAGGCTATCCAGTTAAGCACCTATAGTCCAGACTCTATTCTTCACCAGCAACACTAAACAACGAGACGCCAACCCTATCCCAGGCGTCTCGTCAACCCTGGGGAGAACCTCAAGTTGGAAACAGCGCTTACTGATATGGTTTCGTCAAACAATATCGTAGCAGGTCATGTATGATCGCCGTAACGAGGTTCAGGCTGGTTGCCAAGTTGCATTGATTCAAGCTTATTCAAATTTAACTACTCGATAATGTTGAGAGAAAGATCTATATAAGTGAGACGATCTATCATCCAGAGTTAGAGTTTCCCTTGATCATCATCATCACTCACACAAGCCTCTTCTCCTTCCCTTCTCCTTTGCTTCTTTCTGCTGTTCTGTGAACGCATTCGCTTCGACCACTCCTTCAAGTTCAATACCTTCTTTTTGCACCGCTGGTTGGTTGCTTTGATACTCTTTGTAAACCTTCCAACTTGTCACTATCACTTAAATCCATACAACATTCATCATGGCTTTCTCAAAGTCTATCATCCTTGCCGCTCTCCTGGCCTATGCCGAGGCCCGATTCGGCCAAGAGCAGGAGCCTGTTGCTGCTGTCCAGGCACTTGGTGATGCTGGATTCGGTGACCCTGGTGTCGCTGCCACTATTGCTGGCAGCATCCCTAGTGCTTTGCTCGCAGCTGCTAGTCCTTGTGACAAGGTATGATGTATTGAGTTGTCTTGAAATCACATCAACTGACATCCTCTAGCTTACTATCGCCGATCAGATGATCACTGAGTTGGGAACTGACCAGCAAGTTCTCGATGCAGCTATTGGTCTTGTTGCAGCTGAGACCAACTTCAACCCTTCAGCTGTTGACAGACCTTTCGTCTGCGCTGACCCTAGCCTACCAGCCACTGCTGCTCTTCGCGGCATTGTCCCTCTCGTTGACCCTGCTGTTGATGGTGCAGCCACTGAGAATGCCAACTCGGCAACCTCAGTCACAACTCCTTTCGATGCTGCTGGCTTATCACAGGCTGAGGTGATGATTGCTCAGGGATTCAGCACATTCACAGCCGTCGGTGCTAACGGCGACCAAGTCGAGCTTGATGGCCAAGACGGTGCTGCCGCTGGTGGTGCCGGCCAAGACGATGGCCAGGATGATGGCACCGGTGCTGGTGCTGAAAACGGTGCTGACGCCGGCGCGGATGCTGGTGCTGGTGCTGGTAATGGAGGAGCTGCCAACAACGGCACTGCTCCAGCTGATGGCCAGCAGGGCAACAATGGCTCGGATAACGCCCAGGATGGAAACAACGCAAATGACGACGAGGATTGCGAAGAGGACGATAACAACAACAACAACGGCAACAATAACGGAAACAATGGTAACAACAATGGCAATGCCAACAACGGTAATAACGGAAACAACAACAACAACAACAACGACAACGGAAATGGAAACCAGAACAACCAGGGCGGAAACAATGGCAACAACGACAATGCTCAGGATGGTCAGGATGATGCTGCAGATGACAACAATGCTGGAAATGGTGCCGGTAACGGTGGAAACGCTGGAGGTAATGCCGGCGGCAACGCTGGTGCTCTCGATTTCGGTGTCTGCCAGCCTACAATGGCTCGCGTTGGTGGCCTCAACGGTCGCCCAGCTGACGAGTTCACCTTCATTCCCCAGGATCCTCTCATTGCTGAAGGCCAGCAGGAGGCTCTTAACCCCAACATCATTACCAACCGTATCTGTGACCAGCTCACCAACGTGTGTGACGCTAGTGCCGATGCTGTGGCTGCTTGTGAGGATGCTCAGGCTCAGATTGAGGCTTTGGGAACACGGGATCAAAGCACCGCTGACACATGGAACGCTCTACTTGGCTTCGACGGTGTTGATTCTACTCAGCAGCAGGTTTGAGGAGAGGCTGTGAGAGATGATCGATCGATGGGTGCATGCTGGTCATGGGGGGTGATACAGGGGCTTCGAGTTGAGCAAACATATACGAGGAGTATCTCAGCGTTGATTTAATACGAACTCGATTGCTAATAATCATACTTTATCTGTTGTGTGTGTGTGGCTTCGCTGTGTAATTTTGAAAATGATGATGTATCTGCTGCAAATGACCAGTCATGCAACATCAGGCATGGTGGTAGCAGAAATCATGCATACCTGCCATCATACGCATGCTGTCCTATGCTATATATGTGCCAATTCCCTTCCTTTCGCTATTTTACATGAAAGCCTTCAGTAGCGATGCAGAAACTCCCCGAACTACCCGAATGTAAAAGGATAAACACCATCTCAAGCACACATTCACTATGGAGCCCTATCAGGAGGTTTTCGAATGCGGTTTCGATGCCGTGCCTAGGGAATACAAAAGTCTATCCAGCTTCCGAGATAATCGAGTCTGTTGCCCTGGTGCTCCTGGCTCTTATAGATGGCCTCAAACTCGTCAAAGCTTAGTTTACCCCACCCTCCTCTTTTGATCGCCTGGGCCTCAGCAAGACTTAGGCGTTTCCAGTGTCGCAGCATGTCTGATGTTGGAGGGCTATCAATGGTATCCTCTTCTCGGGGTACGTCGTCCTCGGGCGTGTCTGGTAAAGGCTGCGTAATGGGGTAGAATACGTAAGCCGGAGAGGTAGGTGCATCTTCGAGTGTGTTGGGCCGAAATTGTGGAAGAGTGGGATCTTGTTCTTCGTCTTCGGAAACTGGCATGGTTGCCTCAGTTTCTGACCCTGAAACAGGCTCTGCCGTTCCATCCCCGTGGATGATTTCAACCGTAGTATCAATTTCGATGGCATTTCGTCCCTCTGGCAAAGCAATAGTATATCCAGTTTCGGACAAGAGCTCCTCAAGGGTCTTGTCAGCGGCGGATCTAACCTTGGAATCACCCCGACTCGTAGGCTTAGACTTATCATCATCCCCAAGCTCGATGGTGTCTAGTACGTCCTTGTACTTTGCCCGTTGTTCTTTGGTTTCAGCTGCTTGCACAGCAAGGTCCTCGGCTGGCTTAAAAATGGTATCAAGCAACTCATTAAATGCTTGCTGAGTGACCTGGTAAAGAATCTCCTTGCCAGCATCTCGCTCAGCGTGTGGTATTCTCCATCGCAGCACGTGCTCAGAAGCACTGCTAGGAGAAGTCGTTTCATCATGATCCTCGTCATCGGTGAGATTTCCGTTGGTGAATCTGACCTTTGAACTAGTCGGTGTCGTTGTCGAGTCGTTTTCTTCGTCATCACTAGAGGCCTCATCCATCTGGCGAAGATCCATCAGAATATCTTCACTGCCTGCCCAGTCATCAGGGGCAAGACCTCCTTCTTCCTCATCGAGATAGAACTGCCGCCTCTTCCATCGTTCATGTAGTTGATTCCGTGCCATGTCTCTTTTACGCTTTTCCAGTTTAGGAGCCCTGCTGCGATCTTTGGCAATGGTCTCGGCTCTGATCTCGTTTTCCGTTCGTGACGGGCCTCCTGTATCATCATCTTCATGGATTCCGTTCATGCCATCTGCAGGTCTGTCACCATCAACCTCCTCATCCTCATCATCTGTAGGCTCCTCAATCTCAGGATTCAAAGTCTCCATTATGAGGCCTGGAAGCTCCTCCAAGGTGGATGCCGGTTCCAATAGCGTAACCCAATAAGTACGATCGGTCTCACTCCCACTCAAACGGCGAACTGTTCTCCAGTTGCTATCTGTGTCGTTTCTGGTGATGAACTGCCTCCTGGACCGGAATCGATGGTCGGTTTCACAAGCAAACAGGTTTGTTAGAATATCGCCACGAGCTGCTGTGTCCCCGCGATCTGGCGCAACAACGTGTTCGTGCCCATCGGAAATATCCACACTACCATCTCGTTGATATGTCTTGCCCTCGTGCCGAAACTGTCCTTCACCGGGAGGAACTCGACCCTCACGTCCAAATAGACTGCTAAGTGGTTGACGGCTGGTAACGAGCTGTTGAGCTTCGCTGCTGGCGAGTAGCTGATCCTGAAGGCCGTCTAAAATATCTTTGTGCATCTGCTTGTATAGAACATAATACGCACGGAACATGCGCAAAAAGTCTTTGCGATCAACAAATCCATCGCCATCCAGATCGTAGCCAGAGAATATCTTTCGCAGTTTATCCTTTCGCTTTCTGTATGATAATCCATGGAGAAATTCTGTAAAGCCAATTAAGTCATCGTTGTTGGAGTCGTAAAAAGAGAACATTCGATCGTGGATAAGATTTGGTGCTGCATGACGAGAGCCTCCTGTAGGAACAAGGCACCGCTCGAATGTCTTCCGATCCATTGCGACACACAGCTCATCAGGGTCATCTCTCCATTCGGAGTTGGCCATAAAAGTCCACTGTTCCCAGAAAGCCTCTAACTCTGGCCGTTCGAATCCTGTATCTTGTGACAGCTTAGGTATCAAACTGCGGGGCAGAGTCCGTCTACAAGTGTCCGGGTCCCCAGTGTACCAAACTTGCTGCATTTGTCGCGGGCCGAACGGCGGTGCTGGGATTCGAATTTTGTAAAAGATATGAGTCTTGATGTGAACTCCCTGGGCTTCGCAAGTTTCGCAAAGATCAAAGTCGGCACAGTTTGCGCAGCGATAACGAACCCCGCGGATGGGAACCATGCCACATGAATTACATTGGCAACCTCTGTGAACGCATCCATTTCTGCGTGCATTGTCCTCTGAAACGCGAAAGAGAAGGGTGACGATGTTGTGGCCAGTTCGTTGATTAGAAGGGAATCCGCTGGGATCGTTCCACCACTCGTCTCCGCCATCAACTATGGTCTCTCCATCGCCGAGGGGCTGAACTGGATCAATATTGGCGTTTTCGTCACCCGGAGCCTCGGATGAGGAACTTGAGCCATCCCCGTTTCTCCGATTCCGGCGTTGACGTCGTACTGCGTTACTTCTGTGTAGGCCACCACCGGGCAGAGACTCGAAACTTTGCGACCGGACCTGATATGCATAGTATCCGGCTGAGAGCGCGGCCACAGCAGAAACTACGGCCACAGCCAGTCGCGGCCGGGTGATACTCTCGACGGAAGGCGTCGGCAACCACATCGTGGGCTATATCATGGATATTGCATGATGTTGAATCTAGGCGTGTCAGGGGAAGTTGAAGGTTATAGAGTCGATCGACGGTAATCGTCAAGGGATAGATCGGATCGGATTCGCGTCTGTCGTCGTTTCTGTTCGGTATCGAGGTACAGTAGATTTGCAAGGCAATGTTAGAATGAATAACAGATCTGTTCTCTGTTTTCGATGATGACAAAGCTACGGATACATTGCATCCCAATAAGCTCATTAATGCGATCAGAGCTGTGAAGTTTCAGTGGAGCAGCGGCTAGGCCGAACACGGATAGCCCAATCGATTGGATGCTTGGGACTCGGGGGGCGTTGGCGGTTGGGCAAGGTACGTACCTGCCTTATGTCCTTGGATAGCGGAGCCCACCCGTCAGCGAGAAAAGTGATGATGCTTGTACAGATATGGATCCATCCAATGGATGCGATCATGGGTACTAACTAAGGGTAGGGTCCCTCTGTAAATCCTCAGCCCACTTCCTCACGAATTCAACTTGACTTCCATTCTGCGCCAGCAATTGGGCTTTATAACAAACAAACACAATGGCTGATGCACCCCCCTCCCTCCCGGGCCCTATGCCCTCGTCCTTTGACGGCGACCAGTATGCTTCAATTCCAACTTGCTATACCGTGCACTCCCCGCTCATGCGATAGTCCAGGGAACTTCAGAATGAAAGACCAATGCAAAAGGTCCTCCGCAAGATCAAGGAGGAGCCATTGATCCCCTTAGGTAAAGAAATCATCTCGGAAATATTTGCCGCACGGGACAGCTTCTAATAGCTATAGGAATGGGTCTGACCACTCTCGCCTTTATCAATGCCTACCGAGCCCTCCGTCGTGGCGATTCAAAACAGGCGAACCGCATGTTCCGAGCCCGAGTTGCAGCCCAGGGTTTCACCGTATTCGCCATGCTTGCCGGCAGCATGTATTACCAGAAAGATCGCGAGAAGAGCAAGGAGCTCCGCCAGCTCCAGGAACAGAAGGATGCTGAAGAGAAGCGACAAAAGTGGATTCGTGAGCTCGAGGCCCGAGACGAGGAGGAAAAGGCCATGCGTGCGAGACTCGAGAAGAAGAGACAACAGGTCCAGGCCCAGCGGGCCGAGGAGGCCAAGGCAACTGCAGAACCGCAACTCGAAGGCACCGAGACTTCCAGTAATGGAGGTATTCTGAGCCGCATTGGTTTATGGCCACAGGGCAGCAAGGAAGAGAAGAAGGATGATGACAAAGCTGCCGCAGAAGCTGTCGAGGACGAGGCCAGCGTGAAGAAGAAGAAGAATCCCAAGAGTTCTCTGGGCGATCTTGGCGAAATTATCTCAAAGAGGAAGGACTGAGAACAAAGAATGTACATTAGGAGCAATTGGCCATGATGGAGGTTTGTATAAAAGTTTCGTATGCTAATTTGTGGCAGAAAGACATTGTGTACGATAGACAACGGGCGGTACCTTCGAGTACAACGTGGCTCTACTCCCAAGCTAACAAGGCAAATGTTAATGATCGTTTATGTTTGTTGAGCTTGAAGATTGTGAAGTTTCAAGACAGGCAGTTGCTAAACCGATGTGCTTCCAGGCTTAAGAACATATATTGTCTGGTAATACTCAATTTCTTGGTAGTTGCGTCATGTCATAGATCCTCCACTTCGGTTTCCTCCAATTAACCCCGCCATCTCAAGCAACGCCCGATCAGCCTCGATATCACCATTTCCAAGGTTAATCTTGCGGCGAGCTTCAGCCTCTCGTTCCTCCCAAGCCCATTTCTCGGCTTGGGCTTGGGCTTCTTTATCACCGCCACAGCCCCAAACTTCGAGACACTCGATCTGGAATCGGTCCTGGAAATCATACTTTCTCACCGCACTCGAGTGAAATGCACCTCCTCGAGATGTGAAATCGTGGTTGAAGACTGCAAACTCGAACGAGTTGTCAAGTGATAATGATACAGGGCCTAGGCGTAACATGTCGGCCTTTCTGTGAGCTTGAGATGGGTGTGGATGAGGGCAACCGAACGACATCATGGGATGGTGCGCTGGTGCTTTTGTGAAAGTAACGTAGTCTTTGTTGATAGTTGATGCCGGGAAGACATCGTGAATTGGTTCAAGTTGAAATAGTGTTGTTTCTGAATCGCCGAAGCATTCCCGGTGGGTGTGTTTCCAGGGTTCACGAACGTAGACACCAAAAGTGAGCCGATCCGATTTGCTACCATGAGGGAACCGCTTCGGAGGCAAGGATGCCGCAAAACTGCTTTCTTGGCCACCCTCCGGCTCATCTCCCAGCCGTGTTCCGCTCACCAGGAGCAGTGTTGGAGCTTGCCAGTTGAAAACCTTCGTCTGGAAACTTCCCATGGAGAAGCCGGCATCATTGCCCGAGTAAAGGAGCCTCACTCGCCGAAAGAGATCTGTTCCAGGAAGGAAAAGTGAGATCTGGGACAATGTGTTCTGATTAAGTATTTCGCCCGTGTCGGTCAATAGAGGCTGTGCTACTTTTTGAGATGAAGTAGTAGCTGGGGTATCATTTTGATGTTTGGAGAAATCTAGATTTTGCGAGAAAAGAAAGCGCTCAAAGAGACCATTGAATCCACGAAAAAGATGAGGGCAAATCACAGGTATGATGGTTCTGAAGTGGTTGTACTTGATGCCAGTTGAGATCTCAGCATTAACGAAGGAGGCAAGAATGCTTTCAGCGGCGCCACGGAGGCCCTCGAGTTCTTGTCCAACAACACGGCTTGAATACATCGAGAGGCTTTCTTGAGGATCAAGCGGGGCGGCAAGGAGAAGCAGCATGACAAGTTTTCGGAAATTGTCAGTTGGGATCGTTGCGCCATGGAAGACTGGTGCATGGCCCTGGTCCACGGCATCCTTGATGTCAAGCAATTCAAAAGCTGTCAATACGAGGTCGTCGTCCTCACCGTCTTCATCTTCGTCGCCAGCTGCGTCAACCGCAAAACCAGCCACAAGGGACGTGACCTTTTCTTTATCGTCTTTGGACTCGATAGGTGCGATATGTGACGTGTCTGGATGGGCTCCTGCTTCTGACATTTTACGATCAAAGACAGCCAAGCTCTTGAACAGTAGTTTGGTCCTATCTGAAGAGCCCCGCGCCAATACGGTTCGGTAGCGCTCAGTCATGATGACGACCACCATAATCATCCGCTGAAACTCCAGGACTGTAGGTGCATCTTGAAGAAATGGAAAAGCACCGATATAGGATACCATTTGGAAAATGACTGGCGAGGTGCCGAGAATGTCTGGTATTTCCAGGTACCGGGCGATAGTGTCCTCTTTCAGGTATTTGATAGAGTCCTGCTGATCGGCAAGGCTCTTGAAAACATCTCTGAGGGAGTATAGTTCAAGAGAGGTGAAACATTTCTTCATAAACTTCTCCGTCTATGAGCTCGTGTTAGCGGTATTTCAGAATTGGCTCTGGTAACGTATGATAGATGGACAGGAGGAGCTCACAAGTTGTTGGGTTAGCTCTTCATGCGACCGCCGTTGCGGATGCTCATCCGAAAGATTCTGACCCATTTTGCAAAGGCCACTGCGTTCGCATCACTCTGATACTAACAATTAATGATAATGATGATGATGATAATATGAAAAATGTGAAGTTGAGAGTGCCTAAGCTAAGTTAAGGTAGACGACTTCATGACATTCCGGACACTGAGTGAGGTGAGGTAAGGTAAGGTACCTTAAGGTGGGTGATTGCTGACACGGAAGGTACGTACACACTTTTAGCTACGTAATGATTCGTTCCTTCCCCTGTCCTGTCGCTCATCCTCATCCTCATCCTCGTCCAATGAGATCCATCCCAATGTGCCAAGCATTTAGGTAATGACGGCGTCTTGGTTCCAATGATCGACTTGACTTGATTGACACGTGAATCGGCGGCATCGTCGGCCCGGAGTTTTAGGGCTTCTACTCGTAAGGTATCGTGGAATTTGAAGCTATTCCCAGAAACCAAGATGCCAATGCAACTAAATCAGGTCTCGAAACAAATATGTTCATTAAACAGGCAGGTGTCTAGATACTGACTTGGGTCCAGTAAACAGACCCCGCGAACAAAACCAATAGAGTACTTTTGCCTCTAACTACCTTACTCATCTCCGTATGTCAATCTGAACAACTCCCACTTGAGTACCCCTTCCCACCGCTCTCAGTTTCCGTCTTTCTTCTTCTTGGGGCCCCAAGCGTCCTCAAGCTCGCTGACGAACTCATCGCACCAACCGTTCGCTTTTGTCTTTTGGAGCTTGTCCTTCATTTTCTGCTCAGCCTCGGTGAGCTTCGTCCCATCAGTGCCCTTACTCTGGAGATCATCACCTTGTTGGCCCGCCTTGTCCAGGGCCGACCCGAGAAGTTTGTTTATAATCTCAGAGTGCTTGATGTCATCATTTCCCTTCTCTGCGTTCTTCATCCTCTTGACCCCCCAAAACTTCGCGACCTTGTCCAAGAGTCTGCCCTCCAGCTCCTTGGCCTCCAAAAACTCATCCCTGGTGAATTCGTCGAACTCCAAGCTCTTGGCGATTTCCAGGCGCACTTCCTTCTTGATGGATCCCAGCTTTAGCTCTTCCTCTTTGGGCTTGGGGGATTCCTTACCAACAAGCTTGAGAAGTTCTTGGTATTGAGGAGTACCGACACTCTTGGAGACAGCCTCGTTGAGTTTCTCGAGGAGATCAGTGTTCGGCTTAGATGCGTTGATGAACTCACGGGCGAGTGACTGGTCTAGCCCAACCCTTCTCGCCAGGGCCTGGCGCTCGTATCTGTCCAACTCAAGCATACGTTCAAGTTCCTTCTCGGTAAGCTGGTGTACGGATCGCTTCCGTATCTTGTCTTCCCTCGGCGTCTCGGCTCTCGCCCTGGCTTTGTCTTCGGCTGCGTCCTCGACTCCCTTCTTTTCTGCGTCTTTTTTTTTCTTATTTAATGTACCGAGTGACTTGAATTCCAATGCCTGGACCTGCTTGACAACGTGTGCATATTCAGGGTCTAATTGAATTCGGAACCACTCCTCGTTCAGTCGCTCCAGATTTTCACCTGTATATTCTTTAGTCTTGGTGAACCACTTTCGTAAATCTTTAGGCATCTCCATCTTCTTGGCTAATTGACCGCGAACAATTTTAGGCATAACCGAGATGGCCCATAGCTGGTATGGAGTGAGCCTTTTCGGCTTACTGGCCTCGAGTTCCTCCCTCTCCTGCTCCTTGAGCTTGGCCTCCTCCTTCTTCTCATCTTCTGTCAGTGGCCTGAGCTCGTCCTCGGTATTCTCGTCCTGACCCTTAGATCGCTTGGACTTGGTGTTGAACTCTTGAAGGATCTTCTTGTATTTGGGATTCTTGTGAATGCGGGCATACTCCCAGTTGAGTTTGTGGATCATCTGCTGGTCGAGCTTTCCGCAATCTACAAACTCATCTGTGAGTTTCGCGGGAAGATCGAGTTTCTCTGCGACTAGTCGGCGTAGGATTGGATCCATGTCTTCGATCTTCTTCAGTATCTCATTGGGGATCTTGGGAATGGGTGGGTTTGGGGCTGCTCGCTTCCCATGAGACTTAAGCTTCTTCAGAATCTTCTTGTATTTGGGGTTCTTCGCAATACGCTCATACTCCTTCTCAAGCTTCTTGATAAGGCCTGGGTAGAGCTTTCCGGCATTCACAAACTCTTGCTTAAGAGTCAGGTTAAAATCGAGTTGGTCTGCAGCCAGGGCACGAATCGTAGGATCCATAGCCTCGATCTTTGCGAGCATCTCTGGAGTGAGCACAGAATTAGATCTCTTTCTGTTGCGAAACTCGCGTTCTGTGTTGAGGTACTTGATGAAAGGTGCGTATTTGGGGTCATCGACGATGCGAGCATACATGACATTGAGCTTGGTAATCAGCTTGGGGGTGCAATCCTTAAACTCGCCGAACTCCTTTCTGGTCTGCCGATCAAGAGGCAGGCCCATTGCGATTCTCTTCCGGTCCTGCGGCGAAAGGGCTTCAAGGTTGAGGATTTGAGTGGTGTTAAGCTTGGGTACAATGTTACTCGATCTTTTGGTGTGCGTTTCAAGATGAGACTGGTGATCTTTGTGTGTCTTCGTTTCATCTTCGTCGTCGTTATGATGTCCAGACTTTGTGTAGTGATCGATAGGTTTACGTTCCAGCTTCACTCTTTGATCAAACGGACCACGCTCGTTATCATCGTCGTGCTTGTACTTAGAATGCTCCTTATATCGGTATTTTGATTTGTTGTATGGATAGTAGTCCTTTGATTTCTTAAAGTCCCCATGGTGCTCGGCCTCTTGATGGTCTTGATGAGGCTCGGGCCTCTTAGGATGCTCACGATCCTTGTCATGATGATAATGATGATGATCCGGCTTCTCATCATGATGGGTTGGCTCGTGCTGTGAGACGTGATACTTGCTCACTTTGATATGCTTCTCCTCATCGTCATGCTTGTAGTCGATTTTCTTTTTGTTCTGAGAAATAGGCTTATTGTGCGAGTATTGACCCTTCTTGGAGTCCTCATGGTCACGATCATAGGCGTTCTTCTTTTCGTCGTGATGTGAGTCCAACTCCTCATGTTTATAGCCAGGCTCATAGTGAGAGGAGCTGTCTTGGCTCAGCTTGACATGCTTCTTGTTGTCATCATGCTTGTACTCGGCATTCTCTTTGTATCGATAGGAAGGCCTTTCATGAGAATGGTGCTTTTTCTCGGAGTCATAGTGCGAGTCATGATCGTCTTCAGATGAGTGAGTCTTCTTGGGGCTGTGTTTATGGGCTACCTTCTTGGCAAGAAGGTCGGCGAGGGATTCAATGATTACTCGCACTACATTATTATTCTTCTTTTCACCAATTTGCTTATCCTCTGCTTGATCAGACTTCTTGTGTCCATTCTTGGGCTTGTCGTCATGGCGAGTGTCCTTTGGCGAATAGGGTTTCTTGTAGTTGGGGTAGCGATTGTCATGAGGGCTATGGCGGCCCTTATCAGAGTAAGCGTGAGAAGGATAAGATTTATACTGTTGGGATGGCTCTTTAGAAGAGTCAGGACGGCCAGTTTCGTTTTTGATAAGCGGGCCGATCAGTTCGAGAATCTTCTTGGTCACTTCTACAACAGGCGTTGGGCGGTGCCCTTGAGTCTGATTGTGACCTTTGCTTGACTGGGGATACTTCTTTTCACTTCCAAAGTGACCCTTGTCGTGACTATCATAGTTCTTAGACTCGGTATGCTTATGGTGAGACTTGGGATCGGAATCGTGCTCCTTTGTTGACTCCTTGTGTTTCTGCTCGTCATCATGCTTGGGATACTTCGTTTCATAAGTCGACTCCCGCGAGCTCACATGAAAGATTTTGATAAGTTTCGCTTCGCCATGGTCATTCTTCTTGTCGGAATCATGATAAATCTCGTAGGTTGGAGCATGAATGTTGATGTCAATATCACGCTTGACGTCCATTCCACCTCGATGAATAATCTTGTACATTTTGCCATCCTTCGAGTTTGTCTGCTTTTTCTTGCCTTCCTTGACCTGATTCTCTTCATTATTGTGTTTGTTGTAATGCTTGGGGGTCTCCAGCACAGCATTTTTGATGAAGGAAGGGAGTTTCTGCTTGGCTTCCTTAAGCTGATTCTCTTCATTTTTGTGCTTGTTGTAGTGCTTGGGGGTCTCCAACTCAACATCTTCGGCGGAATTGTATTTCTTCCTGGCATCCTTTATCAATTTGTGCTTGTGATTGGACTCGGGAGTCTCCGACGCATGATGTTTGAGGAATGGGAATTTGTTCTCGGCATACTTCTTGGCCTTCTTGTACTCGTCTGTGGGGAAGATGAGTTTGGGTTCCTCATCCTTATTCTTATCCTCATCCTTGTCGTCATCTTCTTCATCATGTTGCTTCTTCTTGAAGTCGTGGGAGTGATGTTCCTTCTGATCATCATCATCGTCATCGTCATGTTTCTTACTTTTGTTGTGCTTCTCCTTTACTTTTTGAGGGTGGTGAACATGTTCTTCCTTGTCATCGTCATCATCATCGGTGTCGTCGTCGTCGTCATCATGCTTCTTCTCTTCATGATGATGCTTGTGGTCCTTGGGTCCAAAGTATCGGTGTGAAGTGATCTTGGTGATCTGTTCGTAGCCGTGAAACTTGTTCTCGTCGGGGTCGGCATCATTGTGCTTGTGTTGTATCATGGCCTTCTTCATATCATCATTGGGAAGGACTAAGGCCAAGCCAATCGATGCCTGGAGGGCAACGAGGATGTTGCCGGTCAATCTCATGATTGTCAACTCACTCTGGCAAATAGTAGGTGGCCAAGGTAAAGTAGAGATGATTCAGAGGGTCACAACCGAACTTATGTTTCAAGCTTAGAAGAAAGAACAAGTGATGAGAATAGGGAAAGAAGCATCCTACTTATAATTACAGAGGAACAAGATATTCCTCATGATCTACCTTGGATAAACTTCCTGTCCCCCCTCTTTCGATGGTATCATAGCCATCATAGGTAGCTATTAACATGGCTAGGCTTAACTCGAGACTCGTCTGGAGATAAGTGAGGGACGCCTCCTGTCGCTCATACACATATGGCTGAGGACGCCGAAACATATCAACCGAGTAGGGTTTCGACATCGTACGGTTTCTCCTCATTGTGTAAGTTCATCAAGCTATATCGATGACTTCGACTGTCCCAGCTCTCCGAATCATAGTTTGACAAATAGTAAAGGGCACTGTATGGTTGTTGACTGGATGCGTAGTTTTGCTTGGCTGGGGAATCACGACAGCAAGTATCGCTTTTCTTTCTACCGATAGACCTATGACTACGGTAAGGTCCAATCTAAGGTATCTGTTTGATACACCTGACTGAGGCAACAGGTTAGAAGCATGCCTATCGATGCACCTTTTCAGTCTCGGAACTATCAAGCTCTAAGTTCAGCGTCATCCACAAGTCAATTGTGTGATTTTGATGTTATATTCCAAGGGACGTGCTTGAATATCATCATCATCGAGAAAATGGAAAGAGGATACAAGGCTCAGGAGAGGCAACATACTCGTTTGGTAACCTTAACGTCAAACTCGTGGCACTTACATTCACAACAATCGTCATGTCATCAAATCACAGTTCATGACAATGCCGAAATGTAATTACCCATGATAGTGATGCCCTCCGCAGGCTCATGAGTTTTGTTACTACTTACCGATCGTAGGCTAACATTTAAGCTGGCGGAGAGTATGTTGTACTCCTCCGTCCTCGAACCAATATGAATTGAACGACTCCCCAGAAAAGGCGCGACATATCCTCAACCAAATTGCCACATGTCACCACAAAAAACTTCACTTCAACTATATTAACTTCAAGCCTTAAATCCCTTCCCCTCATTCTATCTTGTAGAAAGAATATGATAGAATCCCAAATACGCTTCCGGTAGCAACTTCAACGTCTCTATCATGGAGCCCAAAGGGTCATCCACACACCATGGATGATACACAGAAACCCGGTGATTGCCTCGTAGAGATCATGAGCGGTATGGGATAAAACCAGTGAGCAAGTACAAGTCCCGATGATGATAATTCGCCGGACAGTTTCAAGAGGTTTAGATTCCGCCGACAAATCTTTCTCTTCTTTGGTTCAAGATAATCTAGGTAACTTATATGCAAGTAGCGCCTATCCATCCCATGAATAATGTTCCTGTCAACACTCTTGACTTCGCCAAAACAGAATGCCAAACTCCATTGTAAGCGCACCAAATTATGAAACAGTTTGCGCAACTCGTAGTGAAAGAGGTTTTCAGAACTCAAGACATGCTTAGGCCTCGTTGTCCTTTGCAGAAACTTGATTGATCAAGCGCTGGTACTTAGCTTCAGCCTCCTGCTCAGCATATCGAGCTGGCTTTAAAAGCCGTCCTTCTACTGGTGGAGTTTCAGAATTGCCTTTGGACGTCCAAAGAACGCCAACCTTCGCGGCGGGCTTCGGCTCTATTGCCGAGTCAGGCTTTGGTGTCGAGCCGTTTGTCCTGGGTTCCTCCGAGGCCGTGCCGTCTTTCTCTCCGTCCGAACTGGCTTTCGGGAGCCTCATTGCCAGGAGAACATATTCGGCGCGGGTCATATGATCCATGACATCGTCCATATAGCGCCTGACCTCATCTTGGGGAGCGACCACTCGTGCAAGATTCTCCAGATGGCGTCCAGATGGTGAGAAGAGACGTATCGTGACGGGTTGGTAGTAGTCTAGCTTTGGGTCGCCTCCATATTCAGAGGTGCTTCCCTTGCGAACAATTAGAAATGAGGCCACAACTTGCTGGCCAGTCGCAGTTGGCAGATATTCCAAAATACTGAATTTGGGGAAAAGATATCGATCACCGCTTCCAAAGTCAAAAACAACAGCAGTAATGTCTGGTTTGGGCGCAGGTGGTGGCCCCTTTGATCTGAGAGCCTGTGGGTTAGGTGGAGGTCCATTATGGAGTGCCTTTTGTTGTCCATTCGGTATGCCGTTCGGGGTTTGCTGGCGGATTTGTACAGGAGCAGGGGAAGCTCTCGGAGCGGTCTTCATATCGCGATGCAGCCGATCTAAGATCTCCTTGAGATCTGTAGCATCAGTAAAACCGGGTCGGTTTTCCGCAATCCTTCGAATCATATCCCGCGTCCTCTGGTCCTCTAGAGCAGTCTTGACCAATAGAACGACAAGCGGATCACTGCCTTGTGGTGGCCGCAGCTCGGACGACTTCTGGCTGGGGTTAGAGGCCAAGACAATATCAAGAATAGTCCTGACTTCCGTAGCAAAATATTGCACTGTACGGCCATCGACAAGAAGACGATCTGCTGATGGTCCTTGCTGCCCCCCTCTACTTCGATATTCGGCATTCAGTTGATCTATGATCTTCTGAAAGTGAGCTAATTCACCCTCTTTTGCTTGCCCCACGGCCACTCTCTTCATGAGGTCCCGCAGCTCTGCATCTCCTGAAGCCTTCTGTGCTAATAAAGCAATCACAGGATCGTTGGCCGACGGTTTCGCAGCAGGGGCACCTGGAGCTGAGCCAGAAATTGGAGCTGGAGCAGGTTTGGCGAGGCCACTCGCAGGCGGATGAGAATTTGGAGACGGTCGGGGTGCTGGAGACATTGAAGGAGCTGCTATCGGCCTAGTGGGTGCTGCTGGTGCTACGGTTGGCCCTGAAGCTGACATATGTGCCACTGGTGCGGAAATGTTGGGAGACGCTTGTGAGATTGATGGTGTTGGAGATGGTGCTACAGGCCCTCCAACTTGTGGTCTTGGCTGTAAGCTTGGACTCGGGGATGGTGTCACAGTGTTCACCGCGGCTGTCATTGAAGTAGCAACCTGGCCTTGAGATGTCCTGGGAAGGGTTTGAGATGATTGAGCCGGACTTTGAGCTGGACCCTGTGATGGACTTTGTGGTATAGATTTCGCTGCCGCCTTATTCTGTGTCGGGGTGCCAGCTGCCAATGCTGGAGGCACGAGTGGTGGAGGCATTGAACCATTTGGGGGACCATACTGAAGGATCGGGCGGTGCTGTGGTTGCTGCTGTGGTACGGGCTGAGTTTTCGGTTTCGGGTCCTTCACCACGTACATCGTGGCTTCGATTATATGAGGCTCAATCGTAATCGTTACGGTGCCCACCTTTGACATGGTATCCTTGGGCGGGTTTTTAGGATCTTCATTGAGAACACCTTTGCGCTTATGGGGTTTCGTCCAATACTTTGCAAATAAGCCTTCGCTGATCCATTTGTGACGGGATCGGAAGAGTGATTCGGCAAGTACACCACTTGAGGAACGCGTCAGTCAGTATCTCCATCTCGTGGGTCAGTTCAGCATGTCATACCTTTCACCAACCGACTGATACTCCTTTGACGACAGTTCTTCTGGCTGCGCGACTTCTACCGTTGGGAGAGGTTTACCAGCTTGAATCGATTTGGGCAACGGCGGCGGGGGAGGTTCTTCGGGTTCCGGAGCTGGTTCTGGCTCTGGAGCTGGCGGGGGAGCAGTAGGCGTCGCAGATCGCTCTCGAGGTGTAACATTGCGCTTTTTGGCAGCATTTTCGCCTCGAGCGGCAGCCCGCGCGGGCAGCTTGCGCTTTCGCTCCATGAACTAGCTTGCACAGTAGGCAAACTACAGAGAGCGCAAAAGAATTACACTGCGAGACTGGAGCCAATCATTATATGAGGGTCATGCAAGGCGCGTCTTGCAGCAAAATGAACGTGTAAAGCTGAGTAATCGATCGTTTTCGTGAGCAATAAGAAGTCGAAGAAGCGAAGGTGAGGTTGGGTCACGAGGGAATATTGAGAGAATATGGAGGTGGGAGATGGAAGATGGGAATGGAGGCTCCCATTGGAAAAGAGAAAGTGGTAGTAGCATTCAGTAGCAACAGCCACCTCCTACGGACAGCAATCCGAGGCTCAGTGGTGCAGGTCCAACACAGGCACCTTCATGATGGAGCATGGAGTGTAAATCCAGGGTTCTGATTGGACAGACTCAGCACTCCAGCGCCTAGGTTTAAAAAAGAAGCTGGGGCTCAGCAGGGACCTTACAGGCCCGGCCCTATTTGGAAGCGCCGTGAGAGTGTCGGGGTCGACTATTAGGTAGATTTTATCGATAAAAGCAGACGGCTGGGGAAATTACTCCTGTCGAAGGTATCCTATCGGCCGATGATAGAGCACAAGCTTCTTCATCTACATCTTCCTTTAGCAGTCACAATTAGCCTCCACTGAGGTAAGGTGAGGTGTGGTCATTTCGCGGCTCTTTCTTCCCAGAAGATTAGGTGGGGCCACAGCCGCATCAGACGCGCCTCAGGTACATTGAATGCAGGCGTTGTCTTCCCCGCGTGAGAAGTCCCGTTGATGATCACTGATGCTTAGCGCGGGCAAAGCAACGTCCTGTCTGGTTCGACCTCAGGCCTTCATGGGTTCTGCCTTGTAATTAGCAGGTGAGCATATTACTCGCCTCGGTCAAGGTAGCGTTTCATTTTCAGAATCTCTCATAGATCTCTTTTACTCTGATTTGTTCTTTGATCCACCAACGGAAAATCATGTCTTATCTTCATCCCGCTGTCAAGGCTGTGGTTATAGCCGTCGCAGCACCACTGGGCCTCTATTGCGTTTTCTTGGGACTGGGAATGACACCGTTCTTCCAGAGACAGTATGTTTGGGTCGTTTCTCATTGTGAAGTTAATCGGTTTTGACTCTCTAATCAGGTTTCTATATGCGCACAAATTCAATACATTATTATGGAGTAATGTCAACCACCCAGAACGATGGGGTTTCGCTCGTATGTCTAAACTCTGAGATTTTTTATTCATAATACTCATATAATGCTCGTATAGGGAACCAAGTAACTCCATTCTCGCTAAAGACGCCTGACGGTGAATCAATTTACGCTTGGCATATCCTTCCACTCCCTCTATATCTACAGAATGAGGCCAAGATAGAATCCCAAGAGCCGGGTTTCTCGGCAGACTTCACCAAGACCGAGTCATTTCGTCTACTAAAGGAGGATCCAGAATCTCGCTTGGTGTTATATTGTAAGTTGAATCTGGAGTTCTCATCCTATTGATACTTACTCATATCTCAGTTCACGGTGTAAGTGGTGACCGTCATGTTCTAACCGATGTCAACTGACCTTACAGAACGCTGGTCATATCGCGCAAGCTATTCGACCTCTCAGCTATCATTCCCTGACTGATACTTCCTCATATCATGTTATCGCTATCGACTACCGAGGATTTGGTCATTCTACGGGCACACCTTCAGAGACTGGAGTAATTCAAGATGCTGCAACACTCGTTGACTGGGCTACCAACGTGGCAGAGATTCCACCAAGTCGCATCGTCCTACTCGGGCAGAGTTTAGGTACTGCTGTAGTCAGTGCCGTTGCTGAAAGGTATGCCCTTCAGGGCGTCGAATTTGCAGGCATTACCATAGTCGCTGGCTTCAGCGATCTTGCAAATCTCCTGTTGGGTTACCGAATCGTGGGTATCTTCCCTGTGCTTGCTCCCTTCCGCATGTGGCCCTCTCTTGTTCGATTTATCCATCGTTTCGTTGTCGACAAGTGGCATTCAGACAGACGGCTCGCCAACGTAGTCCGCCATACGAAGACGAGACTCAGGCTTAATTTGATTCATGCAAAGAATGATAAAGACATTCCTTGGACGGAAGACAATAAGCTGTTCAGAGCCGCTGCCCAGGAGACTCTTGGGGTTATGGATGACAAGGACTTCGAGACTTGGAAAGAAGAGCGCACCATCCGCAAGGGCAAGGATGCATTTGTGACCACTTGGACTGCTGAACCCAACATGATTATCCGCCAAGAGCTTTTCCCATATGGTGGTAAGTGAATATTTGTTCAATCCTGTTGAGATTGAATGCTGATAAGTGACTCAGGTCACAACGATATCATGGGCTATGCGCCTGTTGCACTGGCCGTCATGAGGGCATTTGATCTTCACGGAACGACCTACAGTGATGAATAGACTGGTAGGACACATCCATCAGGATAGTTGTTCGGCATCTAATAAGTAGCATCTTCGTATCTAGCCCATTGATTTGCAATGCCAACTCATACATGATTTCCTAGTAATTACTCTGCACAGTTCGATAAGCGACGTGGAATTTACTTTGCTACTTTCTAGATCCTAACTTCGAAGTTTTCATATTTCTAGGCATGTGTTCCTAGGACTATATACTACTCCTCTCGAACATAGGAGCACTCAAAGGCGCCGCATGTTCGCGTCGGCCCTGGAGTATAGATTTCCATGGAAGACATGTGAAACCGTAAGGCCATTAGTAAATAGTCTTATAGGCGATGCTTTCCGTCACTGAAATCGCGTAATAATTTAAAATTATAAATAGTCACCGTAGGGCTCCTCATCACTGACTTCCACTTCCACTCGGCGGGCATATTTGTTTTGTGTAGAAGAGAGGTCATTGCTAATTCAGACTTTCCCTATTCCACATCACTTGAGACAACTCCCCGTCAGATACTGATGGAACCTACTACTCATCAGATCTGCCGCCTTCGCTTCAGCTTAAACTGTACCAGGGTGGAGCTGATAAAGATAATTCCTTGCATAAACCGCAGCCATTGTTCCTGAAAAGCCCTGCCCCTCGGGGAGCAAGAAAACATCGGACCTTGATATAGGGTGTCAAAACAACCTTACTATAAGGTATCCTAAACTTATCCTAAACTTATGTTAAGTTACCTAAGTCTTTTTATCACTTAGGGTCAAGGTTCTGGGTTTTTTTTTTCTCCCCTAGCCTGCCATTTAACATGCCTACGCAAGCCGTAGTGGTCACAAAATCCTTGGATCACCAAACTTAAAAAGTATCCCTCAGCCTGGCAGACTCATATTCAAGGCAAAGAACGTCCTTTATTGCTACAAGTAAGATACAAATCGAGGCATCTTTCATTACATCATTCAGTGAATTATCAAACCGTAGTGAATAGCGGGCGTGTGCTCATTGTCGGATAGTTCTCTGAACCATTTTCTGAATTTGGGGATGCGTGCGGTGTCGAGACCCCAGTTCTCCGTATCCTTCCATTCCTTCCCCTTTCTTTCAAGCTTATGAAAAGTCATTCAGCTCGTTAGCTATTCTATCAGTAAACTACTATAAACAATAGGGCCCCTATTGCCCTATAGCCAGCCAGCCAACATAACAGTCAGATACGGTTTATCTGCCTGTATGACGTAACTTCTGACTTATTGAAGCAGTGTAATACCAGCTGAACAGCTCCCATTAGCTAGGTCGACCTACCCAAGTTGCACTCTACATTGATCTTTCACAAATCCAAAGCACGTTGTCAATCTGACTAAATACTGATCAGACTCTCCGGGCCCATACCTCGTTCACTCGTGTGATTCGTTTAAATTAGTTTTAATATACGAGAAGAGCCAACCACGACATCACGGGGCGAGTATTAGGTTTGCAACTCGAGGCACCTCCTGTGGTTGTTCTCGTATATAGTACTTATTAAAGCTGTTTAACCCCACCTAGCGTCGGCAGTGGAGGGCAGACACATGCTACCGTGAAATTACCCCACCAAAGAGCTCCTTTCGATTTAACCCCCCACCCCACGTAACATTACATAGTTAGCATCGACAACACCTACATCAAAAGGTCTATCTCGAATCATGTCCGAGGAGTCCAAGCCAGTTGAGCCCGTCGTCAACGAGACGAACGCCGAGCTCAAGGGCAAGGCCATCGCTCACGCCGACGCCGAAGCTGAAGCCGACGACAACGATGCCGCCGAATCTGGATCCGAGGAGGAGCATGAGGAGCAACACGCTGCTGAAGGTTCCGGCGACAAGAAGAAGAAAAAGAAGAAGAAGTCGAAGCGAGCGAAGGTCAAGGAGGCCCTGGCCGGCTCAAAATCCGCGCCGACCGATTCCGATTTCCACAAGGCCCTCGATGGCCTGACTCCTCAGCAGATCAAGGAGTTCCTCGCCCTCAACCCAGCCCTCTCCCAAGAGGTGAACAAGGCCTCCAAGAGCGATGATCCTTCCGGCTCTCAGGCTGCCGACATGCTCAAGAAAATGTCACTACAAGATATCATGACTGGTCTTGCCGCTGGTGGAAAGAACGCCAAAGATATGGGATCGTATAAGTTCTGGCAGACGCAGCCTGTACCCAAGTTTGGAGAGGACGCGACTTTGAAAGAAGGTCCTTTACGTATTCAGAAGGTCGAGGAGGTCGACAAGGAGCCCGCCCCTCTAATTCCTGGCTTTGAATGGGTTACGATGGATTTGACCAATGACGAGGAGATCAAGGAAGTTTACGAGCTGTTGAACAAGCACTACGTTGAGGATGATGAGGCTATGTTCCGCTTCAACTATTCTCCCTCTATTCTTCGATGGTAAGTTGTCAAATTGCTAGGCTAATACACGAGTTAGCTTTTCCAAACCAATATCCGCTGACACGCGCAGGGCCATGATGCCTCCTGGCTGGAAGAAGGAATACCATGTTGGTGTCCGCGCAACCCAGTCCCGGCTTCTCGTAGCTTTTATCTCGGCCATCCCTGTTCACCTCCGTGTACGAGAGAACGTTGTTACCTGCTCTGAGGTCAACTTCCTTGCCATCCACAAGAAGCTCCGAGGCAAGCGTCTTACACCAGTACTCATTAAGGAGATTACCAGACGCAGCAACCTCAACGAGATCTGGCAAGGACTCTACACCGCTGGTGTCGTCCTTCCCAAGCCCGTCAGCACATGCAGATACTTCCATCGCGCTATTAATTGGCAAAAGCTCTATGAGTGCGGTTTCAGTCCTCTCCCCGCAAACAGCAAACCTCAGTATCAGGTTCGCAAGTATGCGCTACCGGACGATACTAGCACCAAGGGTCTGCGACCGCTGGAAGAGAAGGATCTTGATGCTGTTATGGATTTGTATAAGCGATATAATGCGCGCTTTGATATGACGCCAGAGTTCAGTCGCGAGGAAGCTCATCACTGGTTTGTCCCCAAGGTTGGACCCAACGACCAGCAGGTTGTGTGGACATACGTTGTCGAGGTAAGTCATCATAAGAACAAAGTTCAGAGAATATGCACTAATAAACTACAAAGAACGAAAACAAGAAGATCACTGACTTCTTCTCTTTCTTCTGCATCGAGTCGACTGCTATTGGAAACGCTAAGCACAACGTTATCAAGGTTGCTTACATGTTTTACTACGGTACAGACGTCGCGCTACAGGACAAGTTCGACAAAGCTGCTCTCAAGAAGCGCCTTAACGAGCTTGTTCACGATGCCCTTATTATCTCCAAGCGCCACAAGTTCGATGTGTTCAACGCATTGACGCTGATGGACAATGCGCTGTTCCTGGAGCAGCAGAAATTCGGAGCCGGTGATGGTCAACTTCATTATTACCTATTCAACTATCGTGTTAACCCAATTGCTGGTGGTGTTGATCGTAAGAACCAGCTTGACGAGGAAAATCTGAGTGGTATCGGACTTGTGATGCCTTGAGGTGGATGTGGAAGAGTTGTGGATTTACTACGCATATATAAGTAGGCGATGAATGAACGACCAGACACCAGAGAGGAGTTCGATCTGGAAAGGAACAAAGCAAGAAAAAATTAAAAAGATTTTAAGAAATGGCTTGAAAAGAGTACAAGTCTTGATTTTGGCGTGTATACAATCATGAAGTAGCTGTCTGAGATTCATTGCCTGTTAGAGTTGTTTAGTCAATTGGCGATAGCTGAATGGTGGCTTATGGGCATATTAACTCTGCGACTATAATTCGGAGGGTTTGCGACCTCGCTCTCACTTCCATCGAGACTGGAATGTAACTAAAGATGCCATGTTCGGATTCTGCACGTGGCGTGCTTAGGGCCCATGGCGATCAAGCAACTGTAGGTACTAATGTAGCGCCGAGGCATGATACAGCGATCCATGTCGCCCTTCAATCACTCACTCGCTCTCTCTCACCCTGGCAAGTTGCAAGTTGAGTTGTGACAAGATATTCCGAATACTACTTCAACCTCTCCACAATTCACAGCCTAGTCTCTCACAACAGGGACAACTCTTTGCTTTTTTCTATATGTCAATTACTCTTCATTCGCTCAAATCTGTATCTTTCTTCCGTACTCACTACACTCTCCTACTCGCGTAGTCCGTGAGTGACGTACAGGGTCTTTTTGACAACTGCAACTTGAGATACTACCTTACCTTATCTACACTTATAAAACAACAGCACAAGACTTTCCCTTGAGACTCGGAAGGTGCACAAACGTGTTTGGGCAAGAAGAGTCCGGACCAGGTTTATTATAAGAGCAAACAAACGCCAAATATTGATTATGGCGTCTGACCTGTGAGTCCTCGACCAACAAACCCGTTCCATCATAGTCGTTCCAGTCTTTTTGTTCCCTATCTTTTCCATTCCTTCTTATCCGCTTGCTTCTTTTCATTCGCTGCTCATGTGTGGATTCAAGGCTCACTTACACGCGATACGTCCTTGCAGACAACGCACGTTTCCCTCGGTTGAGGAGACGCTCAAGCATCCAGCCTACCCAGGCACACTCTGGGCCCTAGAACCTCACTCTCACGGCAAGGTCTCTGTCGCTGAGGGTCGCGGTGGTCCAGTCGGCATTGCGTGGGAGATTCATGGTCAGGGACCCGTCAAGCTTGTGGTACGTTTCTTCCGTTAAAATTTCCTTAATCTCTCCGTCCGCGTGTTACTATTTCGTACTGTCTGTATCGTGTTTGCTTCAGATTTGGTCATATTCTGAGAGGGGAGGTTGACTGACCGTGTGTAGCTTATTATGGGATTGGCAGGAGTCAAGACATCATGGCAGCGTCAAACAAAGTACTTCGGTCATGACCGAGCCGACAAGTACTCGGTTCTCATTATCGATAATCGTGGTATGGGCGGCAGCGACAAGCCCGTGGGTGTCTATTCTACCAGCGGCATGGCACTCGATGCCATCGAGGTCATCGACCATGTTGGCTGGAAGGCTGAGCGGGATATCAACCTCGTTGGTATCTCCATGGGTGGCATGATTGCACAAGAAGTTGCTATTCGTATTCCCAAGCGTCTTCAGTCGCTTTCCCTTATCTGCACATCTGGCAAAGTCCAAAATACAAAGGGACTGTGGGAAACTGTCTCAGACACCATGGGTATGATCATCCCCAAGTCCATGGAGCGCAGTATTGTCGACACCGCTCTCCGGCTCTTCACGCCCGAGTGGCTCGTCGCACCAGATGATGATATACTACCTGAGCCAGGCGTCACTGCACGATGCAGTCCACCACCGCCAGAGGGTGGTCCGACGTACCGCCTCTTCGAGACCAACTTTCAGCGTTTCCAGGCTCAGGAACTCACCAAGAAGACAAATCCCGAGCTGTACACCACCAAAATGCTCATGTGTCAACTTGCGGCGGCAGCTTTGCACAACAAGACGGATGACCAGCTACGGGAAATAGCAGACGGTGTCGGCTCTGAGCGCATCATGATTATGCATGGAAAGCGTGACAACATGATCAGCTTTCCAAATGGCGAACGGCTCATTAAAGTGCTGAAACCAGGCTCTGTGCACATTGTGGACGGTATGGGACACGCACCCATCATAGAGAAGACACAATGGTTCAACAGTGTCTTGGAGGAACAGCTGAGTATGTGGACCAAGCCGAAGGAGGAATAAGAGTGGTGAGTGGCAGTTGTTTTCGAGCATATGAGTAAGCGATGGACACCGAATATTGCGATAAGCATGGGACATTGTAAGAGAACAAGCAGGACAGGCAGTGGAATTATAATCACTGAAATTATTGACTGCCAGTTACACGGATGAAGCGTTCAGGGTGCATGTCTCAGTCCATGATTCACAAATCATGGCACGGATTCGCTTGTTGGAGCGTAGCAATTATTGAAAAGTCACCAAATCCGACTCCATTTCCAGTGTCTATCATAATGTACATCCTTCTTGTATGCCTAGAATTTGGCATCCTTTCAACTCTTGGGAAAAGTTGCCCGTTGTTAAACCACTTGATTGATAGACTTTTGACGTTACAGAAATGCCCATCATGGAACATCCATTGTAAACATATTGATACCCGCATTCGGGCAATAACTGTTCTTTTAGTAAGAGATCTATCTTCCCCTGTTTTTCTACCAACATCGACTTGCGATGATTAGTTTCGAGCTGTAGCCCTTCTATCATGCCAAGCAGTTACTTTCGAACATTGCAACCAGATTACCTCTCTCCAGCGAGACGTCGGCTCTGGACCTCGCTCAGAGCCTTAGTTCCACTCAGAAGCGACACTACGCCAAGGACAATAACGATAGGCAAGGTCTTGAAGAGGTTCCATTGGGCGTAGTAGAGGAACAGCGTGCCCTCGATGCCGACAATGGAGCCAAAAAAGACAGCGTGAGAGATAGGTGCAGCTTTGAGGGCCTTGGGCAAATGGTTGACGTTGGCACCAAGGAAGAGCCACTACATGCTTGTTAGTCTGTGAATGTATGATAGCAGAAGTTGTACGTACGCCGAGGAAAAGAGCAGGAACGCTAGCCACGATAGCGAGCACAAAGATAAGAGTGACAACCACGGGAGGACTCGAGTCGCCGACCTTGAAGATATGGTCGATCTCGGTTCGGGGACCATATCGAACTGGAGCTTCATACTGAGGTGAAGGAGCATTAGAGTCGAGTTGGACTTCAATATCGAAGACGGGGGAAATAAGAGGGTTGGATGAGCCGAAAGATCCCAGGACAAGGTTGGCTTTAATGGGTTCGTCGGAGAGGAGCAGTTGAATAGGGAGATCCTTTTGTGACTGTGATTATTGTTAGTCGTGGAATTGATTCGTGTTTGATTGATTGCGTACAATCTCGGCTTCGCCCTTTCCAGAGGCCTTCATCTTGAGAGGGAACGGGGCCTCGAGGCCAGTTGACTCGGTAAGGATGAGGAATGCCTGGTGAGGTCGCTTTGGCTCGCCAGCTTCGGTTGTGGTCAAAGAGACCTTGATAGTATCTGTCTTGCCTAGGACAAGAGGCTTCTTGGTAGGTTTCTGATCGCTGAATCTATATCAATCAGACCAGTCAGCAAACGCTCTCTCGCACTCAGTCGCCCATAATAACATCATCATGGCATCTCGAGAGGGACAGCTAGCTTACTTGGCAGTAACGCCCTGGGCTCTCTTGGAGCCGACAGTGACGGAGCCATCGGTGAAACTCCAAGACGAGGCAGCGCTAGCCACACTCGTTAGGAAAAGTAGGGACGATGCGATTGGGAAGCGCATGATTTTGACGTTATCGCAGGTCGATTCGGTCGGTTCTGGAGTTGAGGCCAAGTGGATGAGACAGGACAGCTAAAGATGGATGGTGCACCGTAGCTTGCATTACGTGGTGGCAGTGGAGAGCTTTGATTGGTTAAAGCTCCAACTTTGGTGGGGACTCGAATAGAGCTCCTGGCTTCAGGGTAGGTCCAGGCGATATCTATCACTTGAAGGAACAAATACATTTCATAGTGATCACAAATTACTTCTGTAAACCTCTGCTTTTATGGCTAATCCTACTGATTAAATATCCTCAGGTGGTAATAAAGCTTATTATATTGACCAATGGTGTCAGAATTAACTGGACTAATGGCATACTGAGATACATTAAATTCATGTAAGTGTATTCATCACGCGTAGAGGCTTAGAAAACCCAGTGCATTAGACACTCAGTGATACAATAAGATCGTGTTCCCGTGCGACTAAATAAAAAAAGGATTTGCAATGACAGTAAGGACCATCATCCATCATGCCAAGAAACACCTGGTCCTATACAGAAAAGGTATTGCACGGAGACACTAGACTTAGTGATATAAAGCATATTTGCGTATTACCATAACCGAACAAAAACAATTGACTGTTTTCTTTTCTAGATTCAATCTTATATAATCTCTTGAAAGTTGAAAAATCATTTCTATCATAACCATCTAAATAAATGACTGGTGGTATATCATCCCCTACTCGCTCTTAATCTCAGTCTGGAAGCCCTTAATAGCCTCCCTCTCTTCCGTCGTCAAATCAATACCAAAATACTCCTTCAACGCCTCCACTCTCTCGTCCTCCGTCTTCAACTCTTTCAGAACCTTTGTCTTACCTCCAGGGTTCTCTTTAACCACATCATTAATCAGCATTCGTTTCCCGTAAATCTCCTCACCCGTTGGTGACGTTTTGCTCTCTCTCAGAAGGAACTTGACAATCAGAACCGTCGATGTCTGGAAGCTGCGTGGGCTTGTGCCCGTGTAGCAGTTGGTGATCTCGAAATCGGCTGGCAGCCACTCAACTGAGTGACTGAAAGCATAGAAGCTGGTCCAAGGTTGGTCGGGGGAGTTGCGGCATTGGTAGATCCAGAGACGACGCCCGGATGTGAGCTCTGTTTGGCCGGGAATGAAGTCCTTGATAAGACGAGCATCTTGTGTCCCCATGTTAAGCCACTCGGCGCCCTCGACCAAAGGCATGGGCTGTGTTGGGCCGTCGCCGCCAAATGAAGCATCCATAACCCAGCGAGAATTGTCAGGTAGAGTTACAATATTGACAATGTGAACCCTGTAAGCGGTCAGTGAACGATACTGATGATAGCATTGCATTTCATCTTGCCAGCCAGGAAAATTTCCGTAGGGAACACCATCCTTTCGCAGACGAACTCGTACGCCAACGGGATATACTTGGAAACCAAGAGCTCTCAGCATGTAGCAGAAAAAGAGGTTGCTCTCCATGCAGTAACCTCCTCTTCCGCGCCCATCCCCCACGATCTTTTGGTACAGAGCTTGAGGCTCGAGAGTGATGTTGCGATGCGACGAGTAGTGCAGCGTCAAGTTATCATATGGGACTGTTGCGATCATGTGCTGATGCAGCACTTTGAGAAAGGCATGGTCCAGAATAGGTTCATTGCCCACGTAGAATTCTTGAGGGATTTGAAGATGTTTGAGGAACCCAGCGACTTGGGCTTCAGAATATATGGCTGACATGGTGAGGTGTAAGATGAGTGTGGTTTGCGACAGCTAGGTACTGAAGAACAGCGCCTGTGGAAGAAACAGGGAGCAGCTATCACTTAAATAGAAGACCTCCACCGCTAGCAGATTTATAAATGAGTCAAGAGGGCGCCAGAAAAACCGACGTCAGCTTGAACTACAAACATGATCGATACCCTTACATTACCTTACTCGTATGTCGCGCAAAACCAAAAACAAAACTGCCAATAGCCCGCTGGAAGCTGGCCGTAACGTATCACGAACCACAGACTCCATAAAAACTGTCCGGGGCTTAAACTTGGAGACGCCCTCCTTTCACAGGCGCCGTCAGGGTCCAAGATAGAGTCGGCCAATCAGGAAAATTTGGCGTCTACTTCGGGAGTTATTGCTAGTCTGATGTTGGTGCAAATCCGTAATAAATGCCTCTCCTTCTCGGTCCGTCTTACACGGTACCCACGGGAAATATGAGCGTTTTCAGGGTTCCTTTGATACGGCTGAAAGGTGACGAAGACTCCAATGAGCAAGAAGTGTAGTAGATTCAGATGTTTGCTAGTCAACTAAAGATTCCTTTACTCCATGTTTGCAAAATAGACTGTTCATTACATGACTCTTTTCATGACATCGCGCCTACAACGCCAAGCCCAAAATAACCCACCGACATTTCTCTAAATGATGCAGATATGTACCTTCATGTCGTCTAAAGCTCCGTCCTCCGGCTCGACGTAGTTGTCGCAGCCGCACCATTCCTCTTCGCTTTAGTTCCCGCCAACTTGGGCATGAAGTCCTGTATACCCATCCAATCCACCACGAATGCAGTGGTGATCCTCGCCCAGTCACGCACGGTTGGAAGATCGAGGTGCTCACCATCGTCTGTGATCTCGTGCCACACATCGGGGAAGGGCGATGGAATGATATGCAATATGTCGACGCCGCGCTGCATGAAAGGTCGGTGATCATCGTCGATATAGCTGCGAGTGAATCGATTGGCTGTCTTGTTGCCATCCGGAAGAAAAGGAAATCTGGGCTTGGTCTCGAGGACATTGAGTTGTCGCATGCGCTTCTCAAGACCTGCCATGGCTCGGTATGCCCAGTGGGTTGTAAGGAAGTAAGAGGGAATAGTAGGGTCCGCAGATCCTAAAAGATCGAGAAGAACAAACAGACTGATAGAGTCCAGAGGAGTCCTGTAAGTTGCAGTAGATCCATGGAACTGATATTCCCATTCCTCAGCAAGTGATCTTGACACCAAGTTAGTCAATCCCTTGGCTCGTAGTTAATTGCATATTCAACATACCTGGCTCCATAAAGCGAGTCCTCCTCCGTCCAATGCTTGAATGCCTCTTCGCCATCTAGAAAGATAATCTGGATTCCCTGGGTCTCCTCAAGCCCATCATCCGCAGAGCCATCCTTCTGCATCTTGGCCCATTTCGCAGTGAGCGCATCCTCAATGCTCCTCGCGACATGCATCAACATGGCACAAGGCGCTGCACTATCGATTGCGCCAATGAATCCTTCAGGCTCATATTTGCTATCGTAGTGCGCGACCAGCGTAAGTCGACTAACGTCCCCGTTCTGTGCCCAAGGGGGGTCTCTTCGAAAGATGAGGTTGGAGAATGGGATTTCCTTGTTTCCGTGTACAGGTGTCTTTGAAGTGGAATTCTGCATTTCGAGTTTCCATTCGGGAAGATTTTCCTTGAAGAACTCGACAAAGTGTTTCTGGGCGCGCCGTTGACCCTCGGTGCCAGGCACACGAGGAATCAGGATAGGAGCAAGAAGCTTGCCATCCTTGATATCGAAGTCGTCGCCGGGCGAAGGAATGTTCTCGAGAGTTTCATCTGAAAGTGTCATGGACTCGGCGATCGTCGGTAGGAGCAGGCAGACAAAGACGAGAAGCTTTGCAAGGAATAACAATTGCGATAGCGGTCGAGGCATTGTCGAAGATTCAGCCATGGATGGGAAGACACCAATAAATACTACTCTAAACCAACAAGAAGCGGGTTTTGGTTCGGGTTATCGTGGGGCGCAAAACTAGCTCATTCCGTCTGGAGGATCAGAATAATCGTATGATAATGCGTAAAAGTTCAGCTGTGGCAGTGAGCGTGGATGTTGCGAACAAAGACAGAGCAGAATCAAGCAAACAAATGCTTCGTGTCAGGAGTTAAACCTCTCTCGCCAGCCCATCCATGCAAGGGAGGAGGAGAAGACCAGGTACGACAAGAATGGATGTGGGGAGGAAAATAGTAGGTACTTCACCCAGGCCCAGCACCACAGGCGAATCTTTGTACCTTGACGCAACACTCTGGCCACAACCCCATATGCGTGTGGCGGCAATATGTAGAGGTCAAAGCTCACATTATTTTCCGTTGATTATTTGTTCATTTCCTACAACAATACTAAGCCTCAAACTCATTGTGTGTTATGTGTTCTATGAAATGGATATGGACTTCATGTTGGCCCTTCACCAGCTATGAACGATATTGGTCCGAAGCCCCCTGTTAGCTCTCGGCTGAAGACGCCTTTCTGATGTGCACAACAGGCGCGGGGGAGGACCCTTTAAACTTTGGTTGAACAGCCAGGGGTCGGGTTATTATAGTTGCAATGGTCAAACCCCATTGGTTCACGGTTATAAAGGACGCGAGGGTGCATTTGATATGGATAAATCACACCGAACACATTTATCAAGTTGGACACGTATTACTTTCACTGGCCTATATAGATCCAGTTATACTGTGGTCGTTATCTCCATTGTCTTAACCATGCCGAGCTGCTGTTCCTGAATAGGTAATGCAAAAGATCTCGTTGATCATGCCTAAGCTTGGCGTGTAAGTCAGCCGAAGTAAAGACTGGAACACATTCCATAGAAACTAAAATTCGACACAATACCATTGATACTGAGACCTCCTTGAGAAAAACCTTGGAGTTGTGTTATCTGATCATTCATCTTGAGCTAATGGGCGTTTTGCTTTACTTTAAAGAGGCATTATTGGGAGCTAGTTTGGAAACTTTCTCTCCCAAAAACTTCCCTCGACATATTATTATGATACGAGAAACTAACGAGCTGGCAAGCAAGATTTCATCGCAACTCTCTACCAAAGGTTCCTGCAGACATCCATCATCTGAAGCTAACGCAGGCTACGTCATCCCGTTAACCCCACGTTTCTAAAATGTTGTGAAGCCCCTCATAAGCAACAGAGATAAGACAACAGTAAAGGTACCATGAGATTGGTATGGACGGCGATGGATAATGTATCTGAAATATTGAAGCTTCTTATTGATTTGGCTTGCGCCTTATGCGTCAAAGCCGGGGCCTATCCAAAGGCAGTTTCTAACACCATCATCTACACATACTCCTCATTTATATCTATTACAATGAATATACCCCAATGGTTGTTGACGTGATACAAGACTCCTTAGTATCCTAGCGTCATAAAGAATGCGAGAAACCCGCAAGTAAACACCAAACGCCCTCGTCATGCTTTGATTCTTCGCCCTGTATTGCGACACCAGTATTTTTTGTACCATGATCTCTCTCCAAAATGCTGCGCCTCTCTGGGTGGATTATTGTTTATGCCATTTCGATCTATCAGGGCTTGACAGAACAAAATTGCTCAGCCAGAACGACTAGTTCCGGCTTAGTGTAGCTTGTTGGCAGCCTGTGCCGCCTTGTTGGCAATCTGCTTCTCCTTGGGAATGGTGAGGGCATTGATGCCGAGGTAGTTGCAGATGCTGGTAACAACGAGCCAGGCCCAGCGAAAATAGACAACCATGGAAAAGAGAAGATAGGCCCACAGGTAGAAAAGCTCGAACTGGGCGCTGACTTGAGGGAGTCCAAATCGAGGCATGTTTCCGAGGAACGCGCCACCCACAAGAGGGTACAGCATAACGGTCCACCAGGGGAAAGGTTGGCGAGTCAAATGGGCGAGAATAATCTTAGTGGTCAAGCGGCCAAAGACGAATGACATGATGAAGCAGAAAAGCATCAGGTGGTTCTCCTTCATGATGGTACTGTAAGGAGAGAAGACCCAAGCGGCGATCGAAAAAGTGAAGACGGCCATAGGAATCCACTCAAGGAAGACGGGAAGAATGGGCTCTCCTCTAGACTTGCGAGCCTTGGCGACGTTGAGCACACAGAAGGGGATCTGTGTAAAGACGAGGGAGCCGATGATGAGGCCAATCCAGATATCTCGGAAAGTGGTCTCGCCAAGGAGCTCAGCTAGACCAGGTAGAGTATCCTTGATGCCATTGGCCAAAGGAATGGTCCAGATGCCAGGTCCCCAAATGCCAGACATGATCATAATTGCACAGGCAATAAGGATGCCTTCTGTAGGGCCGTTGATAACGCCGAGGTAGAGAGTATGCGTGTGGTATGTTTCCCAGGTCGAGAAAAACATGGGCAGGCATGGACACAGAGCGGTAATGATGCCAGCTGGAGAGGTACCGAGACCCATAGCGGCAGTTTCGAGCAGACTGGCGAGTGTGCAGTTCAAGGAGTCGATACCGTGATCGAAGAGTTCGCCGAGGCCGCTTGAGGTTCCAGTTCGTCGAGCTTGCTTTCCGTCGAGGTTATCCATCGTTTGGTACATGAAGAGGCCAAAGGCAAAGCTGAAGTAAAGCCATGAAGGAGCCTGCAATAACACTTGCGATTAGTGCGTCACTCTAGAAACATGGAAGGTCTCCCACATACCGGTCCAACGAGATCAGGCATCCAGATTGCACAGAAAGCGACATTTATCAGGATGAAGCAGAAACCCAAAAGGGTCACCATGTTGGGGGCAATCCATAGTGGTAGGAGGTTGACAGAGGCATTCCACTACATGACGACAAAGACGCGTTAGCTATCACGAGCTCCCCAAAAAACTTGGCAGGCGAGGGTTGTCGAGCTCGTCCAGATGGTAATTGTTGAGACAAAAAGGCAAAGCAGAGTCGAAAATATGCGCAAAAGAGAGCTGGAGTTATAGGCAATACATACGAAAGGACCAAGAACGTATTTCGAGACTGGCGACAGGTCGACGCTTGAGTACTTGTATGACTTGAAGTGCACCAGTGCGTCATCAGAGATGCACTCGGCAACATTCTTTTCTGCAGGGCCCCGATGTTAGTGGTCAACTGTCTTTTTTGCAATATTCCATGGAACTCAGGCGTTCAAAGAGCTTCCTTTTCTTCTCGGACTTACTCGTATTAGGAGCCATATTCGTACCGTCCGGGTCGGTGGCCGTTGGGTTGTAAAGCGGAAGTGTCTCGCTTGCAGTCATGGTGGAAGAGAGGGGCCGGAGGAGGAGGGGCAAAATGGGGGACTCTTTTAAAAAAGGGAATCAAGGCGAAGGTAAAAAAAAAAAAATAAAGACGTCGGTAAAAACGCCTAAACAATCGGACCTGCAGCGACGGCGCGCACGCGCAATAGTGACTTGCAGAAGGACAGGGTAAGGTAGATCCGCCAAAAGGCCTGCAAATGGATGATTGACCCTCGGCTCTCTACCAAAGCGGTATTATCCTAACAGAGATGGGCGGCGCGGCACGTGGGCGGGAAGAGAAAGATTATCCAAGAACAAGCGTGACAGGTTTTCTCTTATCGACAACGGTAGATGAATTGGATCGCAAGCCAAGGTTATATGTGGCGGACCTGATTTGCGAAGACGACCGGGAGGGCTGAGACAGAGTAAAACAGCCAAGAATAGCGGTGAAGAGTCTAATAAAGAAGTAAATATGTTGATGAACAGTTGCCGCCAAAGAGTGTTTTTTTGCAGTTGAAGAAAAGAAGGGATTGAAAAGGTTTAAAGGGGCAGGTTTTGACAGCTCAAGGCTAGGACTTGAAATTGGAATTCGACCTCCAACTCGTACTGGTGTCGTCGTACGTCGAGCCCCTGGATAGTAATAAACCCCAAAGCCCATGCTAACACCAGCGATCCGATCCACTAGAGGTATCCGCTTACAGGGGAAACACGCATCTAAAATTGGGTAATTAGCGGCTCGTTCATTTGAAGGCTCCAATCATCAATTTGACAGCTAACGAAACAGGTCGACTTTGACGGCCCCCTTTCTTGTGAGACTCGAGAACAATAGCAGGTTCCTTGAGCATCTCTACGTAGTACTCTCACTTGCACAGTGACCTCAGCAGGCTCAGCCCTGTCAAAAAGGTGTGCCAGCCCTGTCTGCTCACGAGGAGGAGCTCGCATAGACACCTCATCATGAGATTGTTTCGACGTTATTTGATCCGTCTTAGCCGTTGGTGCCGAGGCGAGGGATGAACTAACGCTATGGATCAGTGGCGCATGAATAGAATGATTTTCACATGCCCTTCTAGGCTCGTGAGCGCGTGAGCACCAACAAAAAGAATACGAGCTTCTCATTCAACTGCAATTGGCTGGAATGGATGCTAGTTGGAGAACAAAACTTACATCACGGCAGTTTGGTTGATCCGATAGCCCGGTACAGTACACGTCTAAGGGTCTTCTTGGAAATGCGGAATGTGGAGTGAAGATCGACTGACGCTGACCGTGATCTCCTCCAACTCTCGGAATCCTTGAACCGACAACGACATGTCTCGATAGGCCACTGCTTGTTTCATGCATCATGATATCACACTGGCTTCAAATCTGTCGTGAAAGGTTCCTGGTGGTTCGACTGCTTGATTGCAGTCAACAACATGTATTTCGTCCTGTTCTACCACCTATTCCCACCCATCTCTTCGTCCCTTCGACATTAACGATATTAATGATGTAGGAGGGCAACCCCTCAAGTTGAATCATAAAAAAGAATATCCCACCATAAAAAACAACCAAACACCTAGACGTCCAAGGCTTCAAAGGAATGTAGGAGCAATAAACACAAGAGAACATAAGCAATGCAGTAATCTCTTTGGCAGCAAACCGCCAAGCATCACCAGAAACTCAGAGCATGGCGAACCCAGCGAAGATAGTGCTCAGGACAATAGTCAGGCCCCATGTGCGCCCAGCCTCAATGACGGCGGCGCCGTTGGTCTTGGTTGTTGTTGAGCTGTCTGAGTCGGAGTCATCATCGTCGTCCCCTCCTGGGGTGCCAGTGTAGACAACATTGGGATCGTCAGTAGCGCTGGCTGTCGCTTTGACGGCAGCTGTGTCGGTAGCTGTGGAAGTGGCGTTGTACTTCTTGGGGTTGCTGGCACCGCATGGGTGGTTCTGGCGGCAGTCGGAAGCGCAAGAGGCACTGCCCTTGCAGTCCTCGACACACTGGTTACCCCATTCCTGGCAGACGTAGAATGGCAGGGTCAGGGAGTATTCAGACACGTTGGGTTGCTTGCCGTCGCCGCAGATGCAGCCGTATGTAAGGGTTTTCTAGACGAAAGAAATTAACAGTTGTCAACGAAGCCTAGATAACGAAACTTACAGGATCACACTCGTTAACCTTGGTGTCTCCCTTGCTAGTCTGCCCGCAAATCATAGGGCAGGTTTCTATTTCGTTCTGGCACCAAACACCTGGCTTTGTATTAGTCCCTACGCCCTAAAATAATCCGCGATAGATCTTTACTCACGGCGTTGAGACAGGGGTACACTCTCGGGGTCAATAACATAGTCGGCGTTGACAATGGTAATGGCTGAGGCAGCAACGGCCAAAACAGTTGTTCGGAGAGAAGGCATTATTGTGACGTATTTGTGTCTTGTATGAGAGCTAGTTGTGCTGGATACGATGAAGGTATGTATGTGGTTGATACCTATGCGAAGTCCAAAAAAGTTCGTAAACGGTGAAGATTGACGAAAGGTATGGATTTTCCTTGGCCGGAAGTCAGCGGTTTTATTCACTTGTATTCCAATGGAAGTCTCTCTCTTTCCCATAATGAAGAGATTTCTTGTGCTCTGCGGGAAGAAGAGGTATGGAGGATGCTATCACTAAGACAACCGGGACAATACCCGTCGGCTCAGACGATGTTTGACTTACAGATTAAGAACGAGGTATGTGAGTGACGACCAACAATTTGTGAAAAGCGAGCAAAGGAAGAAATAAAAGATTAATATGGCGAATTAACGACTGTTGAGAATCAAGACCAGGTCTGATATAGCGAGTGTATCAATGAGCAAGTGGTGAGAGGAGAACGATGAAGAGAAGGTCGAGGAGGTCCGAGACATTTCAATGACAGACGACCCCCGGCTATATGTATATGGATGTATGGATGATGGATGGATACTTCTCTACGGATACCTTAGGTCCAGATACCTACCGCCGGGCTACAGCGTCAAAAGAAATGATCCGTAGCAAAAGCTGAGGCGAGACCCGAGCCTGGGCGATATCATGACCACAGACGGTGGACAAAGTAGCACCAGGAGCACCAATTTTCGCAGAGCGAACAGGGGACTTTAGGAGCAGCACAGCGGCATTGGGCTTAGCTCTAACATATCCCAGCAGCAATGAGACTTTATTTGCTCCATATCGTCCACCACTCGGCGCATTTTGTGCCCAGGAGGTCCCGGTATCCTCTGGAGGCTAGGCCCGATAGACTCAACTAGTGCGGTCCGCCGCTGAAGCTTGGGCTTTTTAGGGCGGTCTGGGGAGGCTTTGACTCGCTTGGTGTTTTGGTGCACCATGACCGTAATCTCCAAGGCCCTTGGTTTTAAGAGCCGTGATTAAAAGGAGTCAATAGTATTATCGATAATGTTCTTGTTGCCGCAGCCCGGTCTGTGATCTTCAGAAGATCCCAATGGAGATCTTTTCAGTTGACTCAACGCTACCGTACTCTTGTCAGATGTCGGTGATGCCCCATACTCGCCATCATGCGCATACATACGAGTGGAGGTCGTCCTTCGTCTGCCTCCTCTCAACCGCATGTCTAGAGCTTGGCTTTGTGGCGGGCGCGAACGGTTGACTACTACAGACTCCACATCTCGTAGTCATGAAGCGATATGAGACCACTACTGCACATTTGTTATTATGGTCTTCTCATTGTGCATCACAGAGTGCATCTTGGACCACGCGAACGACGCGCTCCAGTTGGTGGTTGAAGTCGCTCACAACATGTACGAGCCCACCATGATCACGTCGGAGTATTCTTTACGGACCGTTGGCCACTCGGATGCAAGAATGGTGGCCAACTGTTCCCATAAAGGGTAAATCAGTTCGGTGCTAGGCATCTGGACCAGCCAACAACCTTCGTATTTCTTGCATATGGGCGGGGCATGTCTCTACACTGAACCCTTCGATAACCCCGCGCAATGCACCACGACGAAAACATGATGCTATGAATATCGCGCCAATCGTTGGTGTTGATGATGTCTTGTTTGTGCCTCACTATGAAGCTGACGCGGCCAGATATTCAGCCTCTTGGAGAAGTGATCACAGTCGCACATTTTATGAGGTATCACACAGCAAAGTCGAATAATCACCACTTGGAGTAACCCAATATCGCAGGTGAAGAAACACTCTGCTGGCTAAGACATTTGGAAAGCGGAGTGCATTTGGAGATATGACAGACTAGCCGAAGAGATATCTGCTTGTGTCTCGTACAAGATAATAAGGTGATTTCGTATCGAATCGTGTTCGCTCCATGCAGGCATCAATCGAGGCGAAGACACTTACAGAGTACTTGAAGACTTGGTTATGACGGGTCACAAAAAGATAACCAAACCTGAAAGAGACCAGCCTCGACTTCAAAGGAATCCTCGAGTCTTGAGAGGTATTCATTCCATGTGGAGAGTAGATTCTTACCCCGCAGAGTCAGGATGATTTCTCCCCATTCAAAGTGAACCTGCAAGAACTTGACAGAAACTTTGGTCAACGCAATCTTGGTTTCTTCCTCCAACTTCGGTCACTCCTCTGATTCCAACCTCCTCTATTTCGCTCCTTGGTTACGATTAGAGTTACAGTTTGAGCTGGACCAGATGACAATGTCATATGATATGAAGAGAGTTCTGCGGCTTGAAACAAAGTCACCAGAATCTCTGTCCTTGTATCCCTTGATAGAAAGCCACAGTCGATGAGATCTCACGCTTATCAATCCGGGTTCCGCTACGTCCCGAAGCTTAGACGACCGGTATCCGACCGATCTCTTCGGCCGGGCACGGAGCGGATGTGGCTTTCGAGCTCCGTATTTCAAGATGAAGGCTGGCCGTGAATGCGGCGGTCATGGTGCACCCTTGTAAGTGTGGTATTTTGGTTGATATCCGAGTCAGTAGGCATTGGGTTTGCCTAAGAAAACCTTATCCGTACTACACACAACAGGATATTGGTTTACTGTAAGTAGTTGGCCTAACATTGAACAATGAATCGACTCCCCTCCTATGTTGCGATATCTCGCGAAGATCGTAGATATAAAGACTATGAATGTCCAAATCCGGAGCAGATTCACACAAACAAGAAGTCAGAGGTCAAAGTTTACCGGTGGTTGTCCTAACTCCCATGGACCGGGCCCCGGCCCCTCCATCAATCGGAAAAAATCAAGCTGCAAGGCCCGGAACGACGCCGTTTAAGGCTTTGCTCTACGACATCACATTCAAATTCATCCTTTCAATTGGAACAAGCTATCGCCACTACCCAGACACACGCTACCTTATACTATGTCCCTGGTTGGATCGTGCCCTCTACTCGCTCCTTGATTTCATCATCAACCTCATCCTGACGACTTGTACATAATTGACTGTTTATCTACCGCTCCGCAACCCAAATCCTTGCGCTTTGTCAACTAAAAAGCAGGGCTGCAATCCATGGGCTGTTATACTAACTCGCTGATACGATTTCAACCGTTAATCAACATCAACATTACTCAACTGGATCGAATCATTGCTACAAGTCTTTGCGACACGAATTTACCATTGAATCACATACAATTCCGTACTATTAAAGCTGTCACATCGAAAGTTTCTTCATTAGCAACTTGAACGGTTCAAGCCCGACATTTTATTCAACGCATGGTTGAATGGCGACTACGATAGATCAAGCGCCTGGCGATGGCAATCTGGCCGCCCGCGCATCGCATCCAGGCGGTTCTGAGACACAGACCACAGCTACCGAAGTGTTTGAGACACCACGCACATCCTTCGATCATGACCCCAACTATAGCAATCATGCGCGGCACGAAACTGCATCATCTACCGTCTCCCCGAGTTCAATAACATCGCCACCATACTGGCTGAACACCCGCGCGGGCCATCAACGAACCATATCGAATATGTCGACCGAATCCGTTCTTCCTGCTGGTGCTATAACCCTACGTGACAACGAAGCCAGCGAATTCGATGACCGCAACAGCGCTTGCTGGGCCAAGAGTGTTGAGATTGTCAGCTATACCATTGTCAACGGCAGTGCAACAAATATCGGGGCCTTTGTGGTGTGGAATATCCGTGTCGAGGCTCTCAATGTGAGTGATCCCTGGTGTTGGTTCAGCAGTGGCGTGCTGATCTGAAGATGGCTGTTGACTGACCCAACGATAGGGGAGTTATATGAATATTCGTAAACGGTATTCGGAGTTTGACGACTTTCGATATCGGCTGGTTCAGACTTTCCCCGGATTCGAGGCAGCTGTTCCGGCGCTTCCGCCCAAGAGTGTCATCTCCAAGTTTCGGCCCAGATTTCTCGAGAAAAGGCGGGCAGGCCTACAATACTTTCTCAAGTGCGTATATCAGGAGTTTCCAGCTCAATATTATGCTGACCTTACTAGTTGCATATTGTTAAATCCAGAATTTTCTGGATCACCAGTCCTCAAGGAGTTCCTCTTTGCATAGCGTTCCTATCGTCTTAGCATCTTCTCTTCTTTGGATATGTTTACCTTTGGGTCTCAATCATGGGAGGCCTCTTTGTACAAACGATATATATTGCTTGGCCCAGTCTCACGCACATATGCAGCAGCCAACGATCCGTATTAATGATAATGAGTCGGATGATCTACCACTTGTGGCCCTACGGGTGTATTGCATGCTTGTCTGTTCTTAGCTTGTGCTTGATTCGAGAGCCAAGATGAAACCAAGGTTTGGCATTATCGTACGAAACAGTCAAGCATATCTCGAAAGCCATACCATTTGCTTCGCCAAGGCGGTACGGCTCCGCCTCAGCGGCATGTCATCACTGGGCGTTTAAGCTCTCGTATCTAAAGGGCTGAGTATAGGCGCCAGGACGCAGCAGGAGAAATCTGGTCGCTAAACAACAGGCGCGCGATACTAACAGTTAAGCTGTTGACTTTTGAATGAAGCTTAACATAACCATGTGGACTTCGGTATGGCTTAGAGGATTTGCTGTTACGCATCAGCCAATGAGTGAGTTCCTTGACGGATTTACGTGCCGCTATTCTGACGATTTGCCAGCCACGAGTCTAGATCAAATCGGTATGTAACGGCATTTACCAAGCATCGCGGCGTCTCAATAAAGCAACCTATTGAGATTTTACGGTGATGCCAATGGTCTTTGCAGGATTGCCAAGTGCCGTTCTTCCGTGACAAGAATGACAAGAACCTGCTGGTTTCTGGGCATCTGCCTGACTAGTAAAGACCATGTTTATAAGAGCCACAAGATCCAGCTCCGAAATAAAAAGATTCGAAGTGTCATGAGTTCATCAAGCTTCATCTTTTCTTGTTTCTCAATGTGATTAACAGCCCTTTCCAAGGATTTTATCGCCATTATCACCAACTTGGCTCCCACCCCCACATCCTCAACCCAGTTCAACCCCACGATCATGACGCAACTCGATATTCTAGAAAACCGTTGTTTGATGTTACCGGTTTTAGTCCAGACCCCAAACAATATCAGTATGGAACTGGAGGGGACCCCGCGACAATCGCCGTTGGGCTTAACAGCACAACTACCGACCCGTACCAATTCCAAATTCTCAGCCGTCAGCTCTACGTCATCTTCTGCTGCTAACACTAACGGCGACTTACACTTTACCACTAAGACAAAAGATTACATGAATTCTCTGGTACCACCTTCACCAAAGCAATTCGAACGAATTGCAATTGTTCAACAGCAACGCGAACAAGAATCAAAGCGCAGAGATCGCGAGCGAAGGCGCTGGTCGCGCGAAGCCCAGCGTCAGCGCAATAGAGCTGCTAGTATGTCGACAGTCAGTCAGGACGACCAAGCGCAGGCGCAAGCTGCGCGCACTATACAGAAAACGTTCAGAGGATATCGCGCAAGAAGAGAGATGCAAGGGTTTGGTTTGGATGCAAGTACAAGATGGGTCACTGCAATTCGAGAAGCTCAATTTCGACATGCGACATTGCCACGACCGAAGACAGAAGCTGATAACGAAGCTTTTGATAAGTCAAAAGCGGACGATTTTGCGAAACACAAGTCGGCGAGTGCACGAGAGAAATGGAAGAAGGCGAGCGCCATTGCACGACGAGCAGGTCATGATGACCTTTTATCAGATTCTGAATCTTCAGAATCGTCTTCAGACGAAGATGCCTCCCCCGAAGAACGAGCTGCTGCACGAGCTCGACGTGAGAAAGCTACTGCTGCACGGAAGCATGAGGCGCGCATGATGGGAATTCGATACTTCCTCGAGATGGTCGACCAGAAGCACCGTTACGGAAGCAATCTTTGCCGTTACCACGAAGTTTGGAAGCGAACAGATACAACCGAGAACTTCTTCTACTGGCTTGACTATGGTGAAGGCCGCAACGTTGAGGTTGATGGTTGTCCACGTGATCGACTCGAGCGGGAGCAAGTCCGATATCTGTCTCGCGAAGAGCGCCAGTACTACCTTGTTGAAGTTGATAGTGAAGGCCGACTCTGTTGGGCGAAAAATGGCCAGCGCATTGATACCACAGAGGAGTTCAAGGACAGCATACATGGTGTCGTGCCCGTGAACGATTCCACGCCGGCTTTCAGCACCGCAGCCCAGCCTGAGGATGCGCGATCCCTCGAATCTGTCAGCAGTTCCAGCTCCAATTCTTCCTTAGAGTCACGACGAGAGGCAGACCGGGCTGCCAAGTATGCGACCCCTGACTTTGACAACAGTCAGGGTATGAACAAAGTGTCACAGATTTCAGCGTCCACAATCTTTAACAAGCTGATGCGCAAATCTGTCCGGAAGAATACATGGATCTTCGTTGCAGACACAAGCTTTCGCATGTATGTGGGCATCAAAGATTCAGGCGCATTTCAACACTCGTCTTTCCTCCAGGGCTCGCGCATATCGGCTGCAGGCTTGATCAAAATCAAGAATGGTCGATTATCATCCCTCTCACCACTGAGCGGACACTACCGCCCACCCGCAGCAAATTTCCGCGCTTTTGTTGCGAGCTTGCGGCAGTCAGAGGTTGATATGAGCCACGTCTCGATCTCGAAGTCTTATGTGGTGTTGATAGGACTAGAGACATATATCAAGACGAAGCGCAAGGGCAAGGACTTTTCTCAGCGTGTGGGACACAGGAAAGATAAGATAATAGCCCCAGAGGAGGCGGCGCGTAGGGAAGAGGAAGCCAAGGACAAGAGTGAAAGTGCCGCGAAGGAGAGGGAAGTCTTACAACGAGAAGAGGCGGAGAAGCAAGAGGGAAGACCAGTAAAGAAGGTCTTGAAGAAGCTGGGCATTAAACCAACAAAGGAGGAGAAACAAGCGGCCAAGAGGGAGGAAAAGGAGGATGTCGAGAAGATGCATGTATAGTAAGGCACTTGGTGTTTGGCGAGGCGTTTTGGTTTTACGATATTATACCCTTTATGTATAGAGCGGTTCCCGGATTATGGTTCACGACATCAAGTACGAATACCCAGTATCATGAATATTCTCTTCATGCAGCTGTTAGTTCTGGCTATCAAATGATATTGCGTGAAGCTCATCTAAGCTGTGTAAAAATCCTAGCCCAGCTATCCATACTATGGCCTGAATAGAGCCTCAAGACCTATTAACCTACAATACCCAATAAGCGAAGGTATTAGAGCATGAAGAAGCACAGAAAGGCCGTTCATGTATACCAGGGCGTCTATCCTGAGTAATAAGAGTGATAAGATAACTGATCTGAGTATGTACTTATATTGTATAAATTCTTCATCACTGAGAACAGAGATCTCGGGTTTTCTCGTTTTTTCTAAGATATATCATCTTATTGTCTATACATGCCATCTACAATACCCTGAAGCCAGGTGCATTCAAGCAATCTCGCTGCTGACACGAAAGCATAAATTATTAATTCAGTCGTAACTTAAGCGAATACTTAAGCTTTCAGTAGAAATACAAGTATCTCAGTCAAATAAATCAGTTTATTGATACTTTACCTCATGAAGTTAATAAACTTTTCTGCTATGATATATATTGGTGGTCGAGACACAAAGCTACCGAAGAAAAAGCTCATTTGAACCTCCACTGCTCTAGTAGTTAATATTTCTGTCACCTTATTAGTTGGGTACCCTTACAGGCAAGCATTGGCATTTATCGCACTGAGCAAGCACTTGATGATGGTCGGTTGCTTGATAATTAATGAACCATCCGAGTCAGAGGGATTGTTTTTTCGAGGTGCGCATGACCAACTCATTTGCCACAGGTGGCTCCAGCGCGTGAACGCCCTGTAGCTCTGCATTTGTCAGTGTGATATAGGGGGCACAGTGGCGCCATTGCCCTGAAATTGCAAGAATACTGGTGCTCAAAATCTTGGCTTGGTGCCCTGCGAGACGGAGCCAAGCTTCCACTCACTGCAAACGTGCAGTACAGACCAGTCGCACTCGCACCGAAGCCGCGTTCGAAAAAACCCATCAACATCGACAACGCCATCTTCAAACTGAGCTGGCGGACTGAGAGAAATACATCCTTGAAACCATGCCAGGCATTTGGTCGTCTTCCAATGGCTTCCGTCACCCGTTCCTCGCGGCGCGCTGAAGCTCCGCACCAGCATCACCCACATCACCATCTGACGCCCCCAGCAGGAGTATTCGCACATGCCCAGGGCGGAGGAGGAGGAGGAGGAG
>JAADJF010000117.1:0-310266 GCA_012932015.1 Fusarium acutatum | reverse complement strand
CCATACCCCCGACTTTCTTCTCTCTTCCTCCCCCCCCACACACAACCAAAAAAAGGGTCGCAAAGATTCACCAAGAGGGTATCGTCTTGTCTTGAAGGACATATCTCTCCGCCCGGGCCCATTTGTCAATCTTTTCTGTTGTGCGTCGCTCTTTTCTTCTTCCCTTTTGCTCTCTATCTCTTCGCTCTTTTCGTCACTCTCTAGCCAAGCCGATCGATCGATACACAAAGTTGGGAGTCGTTATTCTCCTTAACATATCCTGTCCGAGTCGAAATTCCCGTTACGAGTCCGTTCTTTATTTACCGATTTCCTCCCATAACTACCGTAGCCATGTTCAAACGCTCGTTTAGGTCGCAAGACCCCAACCGCGTCGACAAGACTGCGAGACTCAAGAGATCGGGCTCCCACCGGGATCACATGAAAATGTCGAAGCTGCAAAGATCGCTCAACGAGCAGGACGCGATTCCCCAGAAGCCTGCTCCAGCACCCGCGCCTTCACCCTCACCCATCGTCACTCTGACTGTTGGTCAAGATGGCCGGCTCTTTGCAGCACATGAGGATGTACTCCGCCAGTCGCCTTTCTTTGAGGCCGCCTTACGCGGAAGTTGCTTCGAGGCACAGAGCAAGAGGATCTCCATCCCTGACGAAGAACCCGAGGTGTTCTCCGCCGTCCTCGAATATCTCTACAAGGGCGACTACTACCCACGTCTGCTCCACAACAAGCAGCGCAACTCTTGGGAGCTCGAGGACCAAGGCCGTACACCTCACACATCACCCAACCCCGAAACTGGAGGTGGCCGCGCAGGCGCTGCGTCTGAAGCCACCATCTACCTGTCGAGTCTCGATATGGCCATCCTCCGCGACACAGTCGTCTACTGCGCCGCGGACAAGTACGGCCTCGAGGAGCTCAAGCGTCTGGCCCTGCGCAAGCAGGGACTGCAATCCGGCATCGATGTCGGGACCATTATAAGGTCAGCTCAGTACGCCTACGCTCACACACCCGACTCAGACAGCCGTCTGCGCGCTCATTACCTCGCCCTGATCATCCGCTGCCGCAAGACCTTTAAGCGCAGCGGGACCATGCAGGCTGAGATGGAGGCGGGCGGCAGCAAGCTCTTCTTCGACCTGTTTGTAGCCATGTGCAATCACCTCGACGACGTCATTGACGTGAGCAATGCTCGTACGCCAAAGACTGTCTGAGTGATTCAAGATAACCCAAACACACTACGCAGGCCTCCAGATGCTCCGTGTGTTTGATCATAGCTGGAGGACGAGCGCGAAATGGAATACTGCCAAATCTGCGAAAAATGAAAAACCTACAAAAAAAAGTGATGCTTACAGGAACAGTTGGAAGTCGGCGTTTGGTTGCTTTTCATGCTCCGTCATCAGATTGAAGTCCTAAGGAGCTTTGTTTTATTACATTACTCCCCTTCTGTGAGGTTGGCCGACCAAATTTTGATGATACACGAGCTGAGAGGATCTAATCAGACGCACACACGACGTCCTTCACATCCTCTGCTCATTTATTGTGAGTTTACTTATCGCGAGTTTCTGTTTCTGCCTTGTCATTTCAACTCTGCTTCGATACCCACTTACACACGGACACTGGGACATTTCTTCCCCACTCTACTCTGGCGTTTTGTTATCCACCAAAAAAAGACCGGGTTGTCTTTGGTTCAACACCAGAGTTTGGGGGAACATTTTGGGGAGTGGAATGCTTGACTGCTTTTCTACACCCGCGAGCAAATGCCCCGAGATTGGCTAAAAGCTTGCATTTGTACCATCTTGGAAATTTTTCACCGAAAAAAAAAGGATCTCTTCTGGTTTTGTTGCTGTCTTTTTGCTTTCACGTTTCATGGCAGGAGTTTTTTCTCTTTTGAACATGCTTAGAACGCGAAACGGATACAAACATCTCCTACTCGGATTTTGCACAACAAGAGGGCAACCTTGAGAACGAGAGGCTTTAATAGCATCTTAACCCTCACAGACTGCGTGTGTGCCTCGCCTTTTTAGTACCGGGTCGACCCTCTTTTGCTCTTGGTTCGCATATACAGACTGATACCTCGAACCTGTCCTTTTGTTACTGCTTTCCTGTTTTGTTTGCTGGAGGAGATGGGAAATGGAGATCCTTTTCTGCATGGGTTTTGTTTAGGACCGGCGAGACGCCGATGAGAATGAAGTTACGATCTTGATGATTATTAACAACTCGGGATCGTTGAACGATCCTCCCTGGCGCAAGCACCGTCAGGGTAGAGGTAATGAGAAATTAGGCCACCTCAATTGATGTTCCTTTGCATGTGATGTCTGTGATGTAATGCTTAAAATGTAAATGTGGTTTGTTGTTAGGCGGTTTCATCCCACTCAACCTCAAACTTCTCAAACGTAACCTCAAGATCCTCCTTGATCTCCTTCTTGGGATCCGGTCTCGCGACAGCAGCAGCAATCTCTAGATCCCAGCCCTCACCACCATTATCACCATAAACCCAATTGGTCTGCCTCAGCGGCGTCTTGTCACTATCCTCATCAACCCTGTATGTCCACATACAAAGACCCAGCGCATCCTGCACCTTCTGCACCTTTACAGTAACGCACTTCTCACCATTCCTCACGCCAGCTTCATTCTCAGGCCCGACCTTCTCAACGCTCCAATCTGCCCATTGATCGCATGTCACGGTTGAGTAGCGCGGGTGATCGTTGTAAAGCTCGATGCCGGTCTTGATCCACTTGCGGGGTGTGGAGGAGTTGGGGTTTGTGAAGACTAGGAGAAGACAGGCCTGGTCGTACTGATGGATGTATTTTGTGCGAAAGGTGAGAGTTGCGGAGATGAACTTCTTAAGAGGTTTTTTGGAGTGTGTGGTGAAGGGAGCTGGGGAAGTTAGTGAGTGAGGCTAGTCGTGACGGGTGATTGGGAGGGTGCGTTTGAGAGTGAGGGGTTGAGATGGACTCACCAGTGAAGACGTCGGTGGAAGGAGGCTGTTTCCAGATATCACTACCAGGCGGCGCCGACCACTTGAATGGAGTCTCCATTGCAGCTAAATATACTTTGAACAAAAATAATATGTAGTAATTCTAGGGTCTTGACGAAGTTATTCTCCAAGGGACACGTCGATGTATTTATAGCTCTTCTTAAAGGATACCTTTGACCAGAAATCGCGGGGCAGACCTGACGTAATCGGGTTAAGCTGAGCAAACACACAGCGGAAACTCCGCCTTTGATGTGGTCCTGAGACGAGGGTCTCGTTGGTAGAATCGAGGTAAATACGAATAACCGGTTGTCACTTTACGGTTAATTCTGGAAAGGTTCTGGGTTGACAGGGTATTGTGTGTAGGGCGTGAGCTTGATGCGGATAAAGTGATGATGAGTGGAGATGAGCTGAATGCCGAGATACCTTATTTGGAAGGGGACGTTTATGGCCTGATAACTGAGAGCGTGTCAACAGATGAAAAATGTCAATTTGGTATATTCAGAACCGTTCCATGGCAATAAAAAAGAGATTGCTTGTAGTAAGAGATCATTAAATCGACTCCATGAATTGCTCTGTGTCTACCCTGTACACTTAGCTGACTTTGAGTTTGTGGGGATAAACCTCGGCTCTCTCGTAACCAACCGCTTCAACACGATTGCTCCCACAAATTGACCAGCAACAGCTAATCTCCTCTTCCTTTCTCTTCATCAGAAAAATGACCATCAACAAAGATTGACGACTCTAAATCGACAATATCTATCAAAGATCCTGCTCGCTATCATTTGCACGGTGTCAAGACTATTCCAAAAACATCACGCACTGGTGTTCGAACCGTCACTGCCTTGGCCCTCTGACTCAGTCAAATTGCAGGGGCTTGCTCACGCGAGTGAAAACTCTTCCCCACTCGACCATAGACACTCATTTCTCCCACCCAAAAAACCCCGCCTGCACCAAGACTCGCGATTTCTCTTCACCAGTATCTCACCCCGTCCATCCCTCTACTTTTTTCTCCTTCCCTTATCGCGATAATCTTTTTTGTAAGAGCTATCGCAAGCAGGCTCTTTCCACGCCGCGGCACTGGAGTGCTTATAACCTCAGTGATCTGGCCGTTTGTCGGCCTGGGGGAGAGAAGGAAGATCAATAGCGAAACGACTTTCAATTCGTTTCAACTAAATTATACGATACTGCGAATATCTTCACAATGTCGTCGTTTCTTACACCACCAAAATCAGGGCCTACTGGGCGCCCGGCTGCGAAACCACGGTTCGGAAAACCCAACCCCGTCCGAGCGATGCGAGAACGAGAAGAACGACGAGCCGCCAATGCAGCCGCCCATGCAAATAGCCTACGAGTTGCTGCTGTAAATCGAAATGCTTCATTAGCAAAACCGAATCGCCCACAATGTCCGAACAAAGCCTGTCCAAAACCCAATGTCGTCGATGGGACATGTCAGACTTGCGGTCGTATCTCTGACGACAGTAATATCGTGGCGGAAGTCACTTTTGGAGAATCGTCTTCGGGTGCTGCCGTTGTTCATGGTTCTTACATTGGTGCTGATCAAGCGGGTGTGCGGAGCATGGGTCCTGCTTTTCGAAGAGTTGGAGGTTCTGAGGATCGAGAGAAGAGCATCAGGGAAGCAAAAGGGTTGATGCAGGGTTACGCGCAACAGCTTAACGTCAGCGACAGTCTGGTCACTGCAGGAACACAAGTTTTTAAGCTGGCGTCGAGCGCAAACTTTATCCAAGGTCGTACATTGGCCAGCGTCGCGGCTGTCTGCCTGTACGCAGCCTGTCGAGCTGAGCCACCGTGCAAGGTTATGCTTATCGACCTGGCGGACTTGGTGCAGCTCAACGTCTTTAAGCTGGGTCGTATTTTCAAGAAGCTTAACGAGGTTGTGCCAATTGGCAATGATGGTCTCATTCCAGTGTATCCGGAGGATCTTATCTGGCGATTTGCAACAAAGATGGAGTTTCACCAAGACACGGCCAAAGTTGCTGAGGATGCTGTTCGTCTGGTCAAGCGAATGAGTCGAGATTGGATGGTCATGGGTCGTCGACCATCAGGCATCTGTGGAGCTTGTCTGCTTATGGCGGCACGGATGCACAACTTTCGACGAACTGTGCGAGAGGTTGTCTACATTGTCAAAGTCACCAACCACACAATTCAGAACCGTCTGCAAGAGTTCAAGGTCACAGAGTCAAGCCGCATGTCGGTTGAGGATTTCTTGAAGCAGGATTTCCTGGAGAGCTCTCACGACCCACCTTCCTTTTACAGGCAGTCGGCCGAATACAAGAAGCAATTGGCGGCGAAGAACAAGAAGCGAAAGAGGCCGACAGATGCTGATGGTGATGAAAATGAGGAGGAAGATGACAATCTGGCCGACAAGATTGATCCGCGGTTAATAGAAGGCGGCGCTGATCTTTCGAAGGCGCCTGTTGTCGAATATCGCCGTGATGATGACGGCTTTATTATCCCGCCTATACCATCCAAGATCGCTAAAGACCCATCACTCGTTAATAGGCTGAACGAGAGCGCGGAGGATGAAGAGACTGAGGGTGAAGACACGAATGTTCAGACCCTAGATGGCTTGGTACAAGAGTTTGGAGACGCGATGGACGAGGAGCTCACTGAGAACGGGACACAAGAGACAAGCCAGCGGAAAGGCAGTAAACCACAATTACCCATCAATGAGGAATGGGAGCAGGACGAGCAGGAACTAGAGGGCGTGATTGAGGAGATCTTCAATGATCCTTTAACGTACGAGCACGCCATGGCCTACACAACTGCCGAGCAACGAGCGCGCATTCACACAGTCTGGGCCCTACAACAACGACCCCAGAAGGAAGTTTCCATGTCGGCGGATGTCACAGAGGATGAGTTCGCCGACGACCCCGAGGTGAACAATTGTTTGCTGTCACCCGAGGAGGCTCAGATCAAGGAAATGATCTGGGTGAACCAGAACAAGGAATGGCTACGAAAACACCAAGAGAAGGTGTTCCGCAAGAAAGTCGAGGCAGAACGACCGAAGCAAACACGAAAGCGACGTAAGCGAGCTAGAATGGGTGAAGGTCAGACCAGCCCCGCCAGCTCAGCCGCAGAGGCAGCTGTCAACGTCGCCAAAGATCGCGCCTGGTCCAAGAGGATCAATTACGACGCCATCCGCAACATTTTCGACATGCCCAACCTCGGAGGTCCCGGTTCAGAAGCTACAAGCCGCAAGACCAGTGTCGCAGGAAGTACCAAAGGCGGCGATGATGCGAACGAAGCTCCCGATGACAGTATCGCTGGGGACGAACCCGAAGCGCCACAGGAGGAGGAAGAGTTTGAGGAGGAAGAGTACGATGAGACGCAGAACTACGGGGATGGCGAGGAGTTTGGTGGTGGAGGTGATGAGTTTGGCGGCGGGTACGATGAGGATGATCCGGAGATGGATGCTGAGTATGGTCTTGAGGAGTATGCTTGAGAGGGTTAACAAGGGATTGAGTGCTGGGATGGTAATTGATACCCATATAGATAACAGGACTGACTGCTGTAGCACATACGCACATGAGCGATTGAGGAATAAATCTGTAAAAGTTTGACTCTGTCTTTCATCCGGTGTGTTCGTTTGACGACTTTATTCCAATCTTAGGCTTGTCATCCTAAACTTCCACAAGTTTTATAAGGTTCTCTCGTCTTGTGAAGTTGTACTCTGTAAAGCACAGCTCAATGTGGAGTCCTTCGGAATGAGATGGAGGCGTGGTGTTGGCGAGTATCAGTGGTGGCGCCTCAGAACCTGTTCCCGTATCACATTCACCCTCGCTCACATAAGATTGAGGCCATCCAACTACTTAGATAACAGACGGTCAATTCAGTTTAAACTGATAGATGATAATTAAGTAACATCGTGCATGTCTATCGATGGGTGTATCCGTACCTGCATGTCCGTAAGTGGTTTGGTCCGTCAACACCACGGCGATCTTCCCCACATGGATCTGTCTCACTTTGCATCTCCACATTCGATGTCAGCTCAACCCAGAACGACTTTGAATCGTTTAATAAAAGAGGATGCTCTCTCTTCTTGCTGTATCTGACTATTATAAAAAGGGAAAATACCAATGTAACTCCCAAAGCCGAGCTGGTTCGGCACCCGGCCGGTCGTGATGCCGGTATCTTGGCCGAAAGACTTCACACCACCAAAAAGAACTCAAATCGATGTACCCAGGACTCGAACCTGGAGCCTTTGCCACCGGAAAGCAACGCGCTGCCATTGCGCCAGCACACCGGACCGTAATTTGAACGTTTGGGCTGTTATTTGCAACTATACACATATAATTTTCACCAACATCAAGTCTGGTGTTGAACCAAGATTTGCACGTGCAAACTCACACTCGGGCTGTCACATGCAACAGCCAATGCCTGTGACTCCGCACTGTCAAAGACTCACTACTAAATCTGATTTCTCTATATTCATTGTATTCTCAGCGGCATCTGTGAGTTCATGGCATTGTGATGCTCTGAACTGTCGTCGTTGGGCAGCCGGCGGTACGTATCCTAGCCGGCCGAGAATGGACCCACATCTCGCCCGGTAAGGCTGAGCCATTCCGGGCCGTACTCTACAATAGCATTCTCAAACCTGAGTGCCTGAGCAGGCAGCAAGTCTTTGATTCTCTAATTGAACATGAACACCACCAAGCAAAGAAGTCTTCTCATAAAAGTAAGCTGGGAACGTACTAAGCGCGGCATCGTGAACAATAATGCCTGCCGGCTTTGGTGCATTGACGCACTTTTTAACGAGGGATCTTGATAATACATGGGATTTGCTTTACGGAATGATTGATGGTAGGGTAATTAGCTCGCACCTCTGAAAATCATCGCCGTAACTATCAGATGTTCTCCAACACAGGTATTGGCACTGTCCAATTATTTTACTACATGAGTAGCAAGGTCGTTGACATTGGGGCCATTACTTGCTGCAGCAAGGGCACCTGCACCAACGCCAGAGGAAAATAAGCCGTCACTGAGTGGCGACGGCAATGCGTAGATTTTTGATAGCTCCTTTACTGCTGATTGTGCTCTTGCAAGAGAGCATCTGCGCTGGAAAAAGAGACACAGTATTGACCTTGAAGGCGGCTCATCATAGGCCGACTTCAGGCAACATCTTGGAGCAGATTGTCCGTAGGCTATTAGCGACGCCTCAAGAGTGGGCGTCGATTAACAAAAGAGAGATGACTCACCGGCAAGTCAGAGATCATTCATGAGTCAACATCAGCTAACCCAAAACCTCGCATGGTGCTGGCAGGCGGAGTAAGAAGACTTGACAAGGTGCCAAAATAAACTCATCAAAGAGTAATCCTAAACTTATGCTAACTTACCCAAGTCTTTTTTGTCGCTTATGATCAAGGTCCGAACGTTCTCTTGTCCCCCTTGGGGACGTAATCGTCGATTGATGCAAGCTGCCATACCATAATTCTCACCCTTGTATAAAGCTGTGAGTCAGACTGATGGCAACGGGCATTTCTAGAGTGTAACAAACGTCTAAATTGTCACTGAAGCCAGAAGCCCAAGGCGCTTGATGGCCACTGCGCCCTTCGCAAGGAGCAAGCTCGGGCGCGGCATGAGAATTGTTTGGGCTTTAGAAAGACATTGTTATCAAGAAGGATGGGCAGGAACAGGCAGCAATTGAACGGCTGTAAATCTCTTAGGGACTGTATCACGTTGTACTCATCGCGCAGCTACAGGAGACGTCGCAAAGCCGTGAAAATGGAGGACTCGAATGTGGTCCCACTAAAAAATGAAGCCGTCTTGCACGACAGCTTCAATTCACATCAGATCACAGAAGAGACAATTACGAACGTATTGAGAACACTGAATGAAATTTTGGTCGCGGCTTTTATCTACCTCTAGACCCACGGACGAAAACGCCAGTAACGAAAGACAATTGATAACTTTTTGCCCATATCCGACATCAAGAACATCAAAGCATTAGCGGCATTAGACGTTTTTGTTTGTCCCATGCAGGATCGCTCGCAGAGCAAATTACCTGCCCGACCACCTGATTGACCATTACAAGGATAACAAGGCAAGTCGTTGATTCCTCCGATACGCTCACCCGGTTTTTCGACCGGGCTGGAGCTGCTGGGGTATCATCTCCAAAGAAAACATCGTCCCTGTCCCTTGGGGGAGGGGGCGCGAGCAAGCACGCTGTGAACAAGGGTTTCATTCGACCCAAAGAAAAACAATCAAGGAAAAATTGTTGAAAAGAGAGTAGTGTCGAGGCCAGGGATAGCGGCAGTAGGCTATGCCGTCCTCGTACGTTTTTGTGGGTGTGCATTGCACTAGATGTGGAGATAGTTCACATCCGAGATGCTTCTGTGCCTCTTGTGGCCGTTGCCAGCTTCGGCGGTGGCCTTGCGTTTTTGAGACATTGATTCAAGGGGGCTGCGTGTGGCGTCGCTCATCTGCCTCTTGTGGCGACGAGCGGGTGTTAGGGGGATGGCAGCTGTGTCAAAGCGGTCCGATTTGAGACCCTTGAGTGCGGTGTAGTTATAAGGGCCGCTGAATGCGAGGGAGTCCTGGGTAGCCTGGTTGCTCAGGATGAGCTGCTGGTTAATTTGGTTACGGCGGAAAGCTCCCACAGTCTCGGAATTGATGTGACCATGAGCCTGCTTCTCGCTGGTAGCTGTGCTGGGTCGCGCGGGCGTTGATGCGGGATCCCAGTTGTCGCCCTCTTCGTCGCCAGAAGAGTCGTTTTCCTCCCAGGCGATGAAGTCGTTGAGGTCCAAATTGAGTTCAGCGTCTTCTTCCTCCTCATCCTGCAAGCTAGGCGCGGTTGAACTTTCATCGGCGGTATTGGGTTCAGAAGGGAAAGGGAAGAAAGCCTCAGCGGGTCCCATAACCTGAGCCGTATTGAAGAAGTCACCGAAAGTATTGGAAGAGAACATGGCGCTGAGCATTAAGTTTGCTGAGTTGCTCATGATAGGTGACTCGGGCCCCTCAGTACCCCAGGGAAAGTTAAATTGTTCGGGGGAGAGGTCGAGTTGGTGGCGCCGGTGAGGAGTAAAGATCATCATCTTTCCGGTGACGGGGTTCAGAACAGCAATTGGCTTCTTGTCGGAACGGTCAAGATTGTAACGTCCCAAACGGGGCTGGCCACGCTCGGCCTTGACCGGGCTGTCGGCATCAGAGTCGGAAATGTCGCTCATGGGCTTTGAAGGGCGTCGAGTCTTCCTTCGGACAATGGGTTCGGGTTCATCTTCCTCGGTGGTATCACCATCAGCTGGGCATGTTAGTACAGGTAATGACGTCCATATAGCCAAACTTACTCTCGTAGCCATCCAGCTCGGTGGGTTCCTCAAAGCCAAAGGGAATGGGCTGAGGGGTAGAGGCAGCAGTGGCTGGCTGGGAGGCCATTGGAGTGGCAATAGGGGTGTCATCATCAATTTGTCGGAAGATTTCCTCGGCATCCGAGTCATCATCTTGCTCACCGTATTGGTTGTTGAAGTCCCAGAAAGATCCCGAGTCGGAAGACTCATTAGGATCGTTCTCGATCTCACGGCGGAAAGCAGGATCCAGGTTGTTTTGAGAGACAAAGATATCAGGGAAGAAACCCTGAATCTCATCCTCGGTGTCGGTGGAGTCAGAGTCGCTGGAGGGCACGTCGAAGTGAACGTGGCGCTCTATAGGCTCCTCACCAAAGATATTGGCGTCTTGGTAGACGTCAGGCTGGTCCTCATCGTCCGTAACGATGCCTCCCCAGCTAGCAGCGTCATCATCCTCAATATCCAGGCCCTCTTGCTCATCGTCGTCCTGCTCCGCTTCCTCTTCTTCATCGTCATCCTCCTCAATAGTCGGTTGCGGCCGAGGAGCTTGTGGTGGGGTAGGGGGAACATGCGTTTCCTCTAAGATGTTCTCCTCCTCGGCCGCGGCAACATCATCCTCATCGTCGTCTGAAGAGTCGCTAATGTCTTCAACGGCAGAGTAGCCGCCATCGTCGGAGAGGTCTAGGGAAGAAGCAGAAGGAGTGTCGGAGACCCTGCGGCGGCGCTGGGCGGTCTTGGTCTTTTTGACCGGAGTTGTAAACTTTTGCTTGAGATTGCGAGACATTTTGGAAATGCTTCAAGATGTTTAGTATTCTAGTTGTAATGATCGCTCGAGTTGTCTTCACAGTGGTGTAGATGAGCAAGCTCAGATCGAATGTTTTCTAGCAATGCAATGCAAGACTTGTTTTGTAGTAGATATATGCGTGTATACGCTTTCGAACAACTTCAAGTTGTTTTTATCGTCTTTAATAGAAAGAGAAAGGTAGAGAGGTGGTCAGGAGAGTAGAATGGTAGTAAATGTATCAAAAGCCCTTCACTATCGGGCAAGTTGCAGAATCGTTGGTTTCAGAGACAGACTCTCGGTAGAGCATTCGGCTCCAGGAGCGGGAAAGCCTGTAAAGATCAAAGTCGAGAGAGAAGTATTGACTGGTTAACTCGGAGAACTGCTGGACTGCGAGCCGGGACAGGGAAAACAGCCACGGCCCGCAGTGGGCGTTTACAGCTCAGCGACGGCCGAAGGCATGGTTACTCGACTTTGTTCTTGGTAGGGGTAATTCTCTGGGTGATGCTGGAAAATGTCGACTTCGTTGTCTTTTGTGGTTTGGGTTTGGGGGTTGGTGATAGAGGAAGAAGAGAGGGAGCGAGGGGGAGAGGAGGAGGAGGAGAGAAATATCCCAAACTTTTTCCGTCCTCTAAGTGGGGTCGATCCTGATTGGGCAAAGTGTCTCGAGGCAGGCAGTGCCGGGGGGTGATTGATGATTGAGTTAGAAGTGGAGTCGATGGAGCGTGCAGTGCGGGAGGGAAGGTACCTATGCGCTAGTCTATTTTAGGAGGGACAATACCGTCACCGCTTTTTGCAACCTCAGACGAAGCCCAACGATAGGAAGATAGTTGTACAATGAGAAGTGAGTAGCGCTGATGTGTCGAGTGAGACACTGCAAGGAGACCAATTTTGTGCTGTTTTAATGCTACGTGTGCTATATAGAGCTTGCTGCAGTTGAGATGTTTGTTTGCCTGTCACCGAAAGTTGAGAACAAAAAGCTGGGACCAAGTTGAATCATGAGTGACTTGACTTCAAACATTTACCCCAGGCTCCCTGGTCCGTGAGGCGAACAAAATCACAATCAAGGGACCAGTCAGGCCCCAGAATGGAAGCACGACAGGGAGCATGGAGCATCAATTTAACGTACAGGAGGACTCGACTAGGTAGGGAGAGATGCAAGAAATTGATATTAGATATCGGGGCAATCCAATCTTGGGAACACGACAGACAGTTGAAAGCGATGTAGCTTTACAATACCTACAGCACAGGCACAGTACATTCAGTGGCTGCATATCACTCTGCAACATGCCACCAGAGCCATATCCCAAACTCAGCCATGTCACGAGAACAGCTCAATCGTTTCATTTCCAATGATCTCTTGAGGATACTGGACCCATGCTACATGCACGGCAGAACAGACGCTGGAGCCGGGATACGCAAGCAAGAAATCAAAGACCCCCTCCTCCGTCTCCCTCCAACAGAAGGCCAAGCATTTTTCCAAAAAGCTCCGCAGCCAGCACGTACTCCACAGTCAAACAGGGGCAAACGTAGGCGGTTATGTCAGTGGCCAATGCCAACTCCCAAAAAGTCCAGTTTCAAAAAAAATCCGCCCCAGAAAAAAAAGAAAAAGAGGATAACTCTCCCATCGGCATCAGACGAGAAACATCGTCAGTCTTCTCGCTTATGCTAGAAATAACGCCAGAAAATGGATACCGATACCTCGGTCTCCGAAAAAGAATAAGAAGTTCCTAAGCTTCTACTGTATGATGTTGCCACGGACACTGGTGGGGTTTATTGCCGAACTTTTTTTTTTCTGTTGTCTAAAGTTTTTTAAGCGACAACCGGAGTTGACGAGGACTAATTACTCAAGTATCCGCAGTCTCGACGCAGAAACGTCCAATGGAGAAGAAAATTTCTGGTGAGGCAAGCTAAGAGTCTTACGCGCCGTCTCGTGCCTGGATACCGAATTCTGTTGATGGTTACGTAGGGAATTGACCGACAGTAGAAGCTTGCTTCACTTCACTTCTTTCTGGCGGTTGGGCTTTTAGGCTCAATTCCAGATGCCTGCTAATGACCAATACCCTGAGACACACAGGCCTTTACATCTTGTTGTCTTCAGAGTTCAATGCCATCTACTGGCCATTGCAGCTGTTCCCATTGTCAACTTCAATCAGCCCCTCATTCCCCTCTTCTTCTCGAAAAGCACCTCCGTCATCAAAACTCTTTAGCGCCAGACCAATTCTTTAGAGTCAAAATCTCCTCGTAGCGCAACTTTGCCATTGCCTAGTAAACGGCGCCCCTCTTCAGGATCTACCTCAAAGATTTTTACCAATGGCGGCCTCGGCATTACTCGTTACGACAATGAGCGTAACAAGAAAGCGGCACAGTCGAAATTAAGGTGAAAGCTTCTGCATTATGAACACGTAAATACGTTTATGACTCTTGGGTGAGTCAACTTCCCCCAGGAAGTCAGCAGCTCTGGAGATTATGCCATTGGCTGCGTTAGTTACACTCGTACACCCCCTTGTTCATTGATGACTCTTGCTGCCACGCATCCTAGCTGCCACGAAGCTTCAAACATGCTTCAGGCTTGCATGTGAATTGGATCTCAGCTTACTGCAGACGCAGAACAGAAACACTTCTCGATCAGGGATCTTCCGATGGAGCTCAGCTGGAAACATGAATAGCGACACAAACTAGTCGTGACCGCTTGAACCTTACGATGCACCACTTCAAGTGACACCACTCAAGCAATTGGCTTACATCCTTGTCCTTGAGGCCAGAACAAACTCACACCTGAGGAAAAACTCAGCTCCACCCAACTTTTTTTTTCTCTCGATGGCGTGAAAGCTTCAGCATGGCCCGTGCAACAACCGCGCGCCAAAGCGCTTATCCTATCTAATCTTATCTTATCACACACCCCTCCAACCGTTTTCGACCGTTGTCGTGCCAGCCAGCACGCCAAGGGAAACTGGAGTAAACACTGGACCTCTAACCAGGATTGTAACGTCAACGCTCCGTTTATGAATCCACCGTCCTAAAAAAGTCTCGTCCACGATCCATTCTGTTCCTGCATCTTTGTTTAAGCGAAAAGCATATCATCGTGTTTGGCAGCATCATGGAGCGAAAAGCGTCTCATAACCTGTTTGAGGTTTATCTACGGCTACGGCCCCCGCCTACGCGACATGGTGATGGGGATCGCATTCTTGATGTTGAGCCCGCTGAGGATGGTTCATCACATCCTAAGCATATTGTTCTGAATCCGCCTACAGATCGGCGTAGGGCTATTGAGAAGTTCGCGTTCACCCAGGTTTTTGAGGAAGATGCAACCCAGCTCGATGTCTTTCACTGCACAGAGATCGTCCCCTTCGTTGAAGGCGTATTGGCGCCTGAGGGCGGCGAGGGCACAGATGCTGTCGTCGCTACCTTGGGAGTGACAGGTTCCGGCAAGGTGAGTACCATGTCAACAGTGAAACAGCAAGACTAATAGACGAAGACACATACGATCCTCGGAAGCAAGACACAACGCGGCCTAACCCAACTCACGATGGACGTTCTCTTCCGCTCAATCGGCGAAAACATTCTCGATCCCAACGCCGCCTTCACAGCTCAAGACTCCCTTCAAGCCATCGACGGCGCCGAGTCCTCCCTAACAACCGCGTCCCACTTCTTCGACCCTCCCTTTCGCGACTCAGTTGCTTCGCGAGCACCTTCACGCGCCGGTACACCAATGCTTGTACGACAGACCCTAAAGCCTTCCTATCTCAACATTCCCGCCTCCAAGCTAGTCGCCAATGTCCCAGACGCTTTCCCGGCAGACTACGCATCAAGTCCGAAAAGTGTACGGCTTGTTAGCGAGGCAGAGGAAACTCGACGTCTCAAAGAGCGATAGGATCGTTCTTCTGAGCGTGGTAGAAGACCTCTTGAAAGTCTGCGTGCGTCTCCTAGCGCGTTGAACTGTCCCAAGACGCCCAAGCGGGGTCTTCGACATTTCATGTCTCTTACTACTTCAACTCGTGTAAAGAATATTACTAAAGATGATGTTAAGCCCGATGGTGTTATGTCCCCACCACCTCGACGAATTACCGTGCGCCCCTCGGCTCTTCCTCAGCTCCCCGATGTGAGCAACATCGACATCTCCTGCGATCCCTCGGCCGAATATGTTGTCATTATCTCGATGTACGAAGTACACAACGACCGAATCTACGATCTCCTTACTCCCGCTGTCAAATCCGGCGCCACAAAAGAAGTGCGACGACGTCCTTTACTCTTCAAGTCAACAGAGCTATCGCCAGACCGAAAGGTTGTCGCTGGTCTTCGAAAGGTCATTTGCTCCAGCTACAACGAAGCATTGACAGTCATCGAGACTGGTCTGCAGGAGCGACGAGTTACCGGCACTGGCAGCAACAGTGTTTCAAGCCGAAGTCATGGATTCTTTGTCTTTGAAGTCAAGAAGCGAACCCGCAGCAGAAGACCTGGCCCTTGGGAGGGCAACAAATTCACCATTGTTGATCTGGCGGGCAGTGAGCGTGCGCGCGAAGCTAAGACGGCGGGTGCCACTCTTGCAGAGGCTGGTAAGATCAACGAGAGTTTGATGTACCTAGGTCAATGTCTGCAGACACAGAGTGAGGCTGCTAGCTCCAGCAAGGTAAGTCATCGAAGTGATATTTGATGGACATCGACTAACATGCAGTAGCCCAACATTGTTCCCTTCAGACAATGCAAACTTACCGAGCTCCTCTTCTCAAACTCATTCCCCTCATCTTCAACCTCTCACTCCCCAGCTCCTCGCCGCAACCCCCAAAGAGGTGTCATGATCGTCACCGCCGACCCTCGCGGCGACTTCAATGCTACATCTCAAATCCTTCGATACAGCGCCCTTGCTCGTGAAGTCACAGTCCCTCGCGTCCCCTCAATCACAACAACCATCCTCGCCCAACCACCACAGATGGCTCAAAACCGCTCTGTCAGCCCAACACATCCTCACCCACGACCATTCATGCCCGCAGGGGGAGGATCGTATAGAAACTTCTCTCCACCAATGAGCTCGGATGAACGTGCGACGATGGAGATTGCAGCGCTTGAGATCGCGCGTCTTAGTGAGGAAGCGGATCAATTGCGCGAAGAAGTTGATCGTCAAAGTGAAGCACGCGTTGCAGCTGAAGCTCACCTTCTCACCATGGAGGATCGCATGCTTGATCTCGAAGCAGCAATCCGTGAAGAATGCGCCATGGAGTTTGAGCAGCGTCTTGCACTAGAAATGGCCCGCTGGAAGAACTCCATGGCCATTGAGCAGGAACGTACCGAAGAGCATTGGGACCGTAAAGTCGAAGTTCTCGAGCGTGGTCTCGCCTCTGACGAGGATTGCGATAAAGAAAACGTTCTTATCGAAGATCTCGAAGAGGAAGTGGATCGTCTCCGTCGCGAAAACGGTATTCTCAAGCGTGAGCTCGCGTCCCGCAGCCCCACTAAGCGCAAGCCCCTCGAGGAGCGGGAGGATTTTGCGCCTTCTCCTAAGCCATCTCGCAGCGACAGCATGACCAATCTAGGACGCAGGCTGGAGCGCATGCGTGTTAGTGGTGAAAAGGCACGCCCGGTACCAGCCAATGGGAACGGCAGCCCAAAAAAGATGCGGAAGTTGGGGACGAAGAAGTGGGAGCATGAGGAGGATGAACTGTCTTAGTACGTCTAGCTGTGAGCGTGCTTCTCAGGGTTATGGATGGGAATGGGATAGGATGGGCGGTCGGTTTGTATTATAGAACTGGTTCGGATTGGATGGGTCGGATGGACAATGGATGGAGTATACCCTTAGCGTAATGTCGTGCAAAGTTCATTCATAACATCATAATGCAGTTTTTTATTATTAGTTTGTTGTACTTCTCAGTTCCTTCCATTGTCATCAATTGGGACTTTCTTCGGGTATGTGACCCTGAATGGTGCCTCCCGATTCTTCTTCATCACCTTAAGCTGTACCAATATACTGCCCAGTGATGATGCATCCCTACGAACACTTCCCGAAGCATATCTGAAGGGTGTCCATGTCAATTGTCGAGGCATAACACACTCCTTAGATATTTTCATCGCCCTCTGCACTGTCCCGACAGTCACCTTCGCTCCTCGTCCCAACATAAGATGCACGCATTCTGTCACCCGGCTGTTTACTTCAACGAGGCTTCTCTCAATAATCGCAATAGCTCCGGCAAGTAGCTCTTCCCATGCTATCGCCCTGCGGAATCCAATTTGCTTGATCGCTTTATTTGGCTTCGCCCCCTTGTCGAGTAACAGCTTAATCACTGATGCTCTTCTTTTGTTTGGGAGAGGAAAGATGAGAAAACACATGATCCTTGTCGCTTAGTTATTGGGAGGAACAATCAGGTGGCGAAGATGTTCGAAACTTTCACCAGGTGAAGTGATGGTGTTCATCGGGGCAGAGATGGCGAAGTTCACAAACTTGGTGATGAACTTGATCCATTTGATCATCTGTTTGCCATCTACGGTTCCCTCATGCTGACGAAACTCAATCGTGTCATGCTTCTGTAGAGAGGTGAAGTTCACCTATGGGACAATTAGAACAGGAGTCGATATACAAAACCTCCAAGCATACCTTGAAGCAGCGCGAATCATGGTAACCATCATAGTTTGTCTCACCAGGACAGTGGTTGACAAGCTTGCAAACATCCTCGATGCTGCTCGAAGCACCAATTCTGTCATATACTTGGGAAATGTTGAGACCCTTTAGGACAGGGTTCTGACGGTTGGACATGATGTACTCGTTCTCTTCGGTACGGTGCGCAGGGTGAAACTCATCGATAGTAGCTACTCAAATCAGCACCGTGCATAAGAAACAATAGTGAAATGATTAATACCTTCAAAGCGACAGTAAAACATCGCGATCTTCTGGACTTCGACCAGGGAGTACTTGGTAGTGTCACCTTCACGTCCAACGTGGACATGAAGGCCAGTGCTTCGGTTTGCCTTCCAGTAAACAGCTTTCTCAACTGCATCAAGCCCAGCATGGAGTTGAGCCATCCAAGCATCATCGTGAATGTTTCGAAAGATGGGAGTGACGATTTCAAACCCAAAGCGTCGAAGAAACTTGGAGTTCTCAAACTCCGAGCCAGAGGTAAGTTCGCTCACAGTAACATCCATGGTAACATTCCAGATGCTGTAGTCAGGTCCAGCACCACGAGTGGACGAAGGAAGGTAGACACGAGAAGAAAGGCCAGCGCGGCGAAGACTTTCGACAATGATGAAAAGTTGCTTCTCCGATTCAGGAGGGAACTCGAGAGCAGAGTTGACTGGCTTCAGAGCCACACCCTCGATTTCCAGGCCAACAGAAAGAGGCATGATTCAGTGTTGGATTAGTGTCCAGAGAAATGTAAGAAGTCGTGTCGTTTCAGTGAGTAAGCAAGTAAGTAAAACGTTCAGATCAGGAGTGAGAAGAGAAACATCTATCTCTCATATAGATATCTCGTACAGCGCAAACAGCTAGAATTAATGCTAGAATTGCTTGCATATGCAGTAGGTTATTGTTAGACCTATTCTTCTCACTCGGTTTGACATGACAATAGACCATCTGGATATTATGACCAATGTGACGATGATGATACACGTTTATTCAAAACACATTGTATAATAACTGGATCTATTGTTTGCCTAGAGCCTTATCACCAACAATTGAAACTAACTATTTGCTTAGAGCTTTTGTTCGGATCATCAGGCCCGAGCAACCCCCTCTGCTGTACCATAATACCATAAAAACTTCTCTTACAGCGGGCAATATGAAGAAGCGGCTTTCGCTTAGGTAGATCGAAGGTACGATTGGCTACTTTACTTCATACCATGATACAGAGAACTACGATCGCAATCACTCAGGTCGTGTGTCATTGTTCACAGCACCGTGCACAGGTTATCAAACATAAATGTAAGGTAAGTAAGGGTAAGACAAGGACTTGTTCATATAAAAATAGCTTAACAGATCATAGCAGTTCTTTCACCACCCTTGCTTCTCCTTTCATTTTTTAAACACTATTTTGCAGTCCTAAAATAGGTGATAAAGCTAAATATAATTTTCTATTAGTGTTATATGCTCATAGGGTATCTAACTTTTATTTCTTCTGGCTCTGGTTTGCTCTGGCAAAAACTGCTAGGTACACCATTGGTGAATTAATTTGCCACCTAGGCATCAGCGATGTTGAATAAGTGCAACCAATCGATTATGGCAGATGAACCTTAGATTTTGAATTTTGTGATAATAACTTGCTATAGGAAAGTTAAAAAAAAAATCTATAACCTTACATAAGGCTCATAATAAGCATAAAAGAAAAAAGGTAAGCAATATAAACTCTAAGGTTATCAATTAACAACATAAATCTCACCACTGGAGTTTCGCAATAAGAATACAGGCTTTTGTTCCTGACACGCTGCAAACCATAAAGAGGGTGGCCAACTCCTGTCTATTTAATACAGCTTTCCCCCGGTTTGCTTGCTCGTACTTTTTCCTCCTTACACACATACACACTCTTCAAAGTTTTGATCACTATGGCCGCTTCATCTCAACCACGACCTCTCTTTGTGTACGGCACGCTTCGGGCGTTGCCCTTGCTTGCTTGGGCGTTGACGGGGGATGCCACAAAGATAAGCACCGTAGAGGCCTTTGCGCGTCCAGCCAAGGTCTCCGGTTACGCTAGGTATACCGTCAATTGTCGTGATTATCCTGCAGTCATCAAGAAGGATGATCATGAGGTTGACGGATATGTACTTCTCTTGGAAACCAGATCGCAGCGGAAGAGGCTAGACGACTTCGAGGGCGATCTCTATACCCCTACGGCTATCCTTGCAACCCTCAATGACGGAACTACCATGGAAGCAGACATCTATCTCTGGGGTGGCGATTTTGAGGCCCTCTCTACGGAGCCTTGGGAGCTGGACGCTTTCATCAAGGAAAGACTCGAGGATTGGCTAGACCTCTTTGAAGGCATGGAGCTGGTTGGAGGATCTGACACTGAATAAGGTGCTGACGGACTGACGGTTGAGTCATGGATCAAACGCCATTTTCTGGCTCTCGGAAACTAAGGAGCCGAGTGCAGCAAGTGTCATGGCCCTTTACATTCATAAATCAAGCTTCATTGCGGCCGATTTCTGACCAAGGCGTTCGCTCATCCTTCCCTTCCTCCTTCTCTCGAGAGCTTCGTGGTGTCTGTGTTTTCAGCTGCTGCGGAAGCAGGCTGTACAAACATGGCGGCGTCCATTGATTCGTCAGGCATCAGGTAGCTTGGATGGGTGAATTTCCGACTCAAATGGCCCAATGACTGCTGAGGAAGAAAAGAATACCATTTTGCGATTGGGAATGTGGTTCGCCTCATGTCGATATCTTGTGGTTATGTCAAAAGATGGTCAAGAGAGTCGAAGTGAGATTGCGCTAGGTTCTATAAGTCTGTGGGGAACAGCAGCAGCTGGCGTGAAGGCCATGAGAGGGAGCCAGAACTAACTAGGAGGTGTTCATCATACGAGGCAGGCTATAGAACATGGCTGTCCTGCGAATTTGAAGCCGCCCTAGCCCATCAACGACTTTCTTTAGCTATAACATGTTCAGTTCGACATACCGACGAGGTCTGCAGTCACAAATACAGATCAAGTTGGCGTGCGGGACCCGGCGATCATGGGCGGAAAGCAGGTATACGGGTTTAGAGCGGCTATTAGCAGAGAGGACCCTGAATCTCTTTGACTCAACAACCTTGATGATGTGGCTGGTAAAGCGACAAACCAAAGGCTGGGGAACACTACAGGCAAAATCGACATTATGTGCAGAAATGTTAAATTGCATCTTCAGTGTGCCACGTGATCGGCATTCAGAAACAGGGCGGCCTGGGAAACATAAACAACAGGCAGTCGAAGGATGCTGCTTACAAGGTAAATCCCGTTCTTGGATCATTACCAAGCGCTTATAGGTCCAAAAATTACAATACGACGACGATAGTAAGCTTGGTTTTCGACAACGTTTGGCTGGCGATACGCCTCTGGCTGCCGAGAGTAGCACCGCCTCAATGTGAAACGTAATGATTGCTGTGCGTTGTTTCCAACAACACCAACCGTGTCCAGTTCATTGCAGACCCAACTGCATTGCGCTGTTGCTCTGCTCGCCTATTCCTCTGTCTGTTGGTAGCAGTTCTGTAACAGATCAACGGACCCTCGGAGCCGGTGTCAGCCCGTGAACCTCTGCCCAGCCGGGATCCCCGGAGACTGATCCACTGTAAAAACCACCAGGGTTCAATATCAACGCTTAACCTAAGCACACTGACTTCAATGTTAGTAAAGCCAAAAGACAAGAACAAATTACGGCATTGAATACGGTTACATTACTACTCGTGTAACGGCCGTAAATTCCCAGTGATGCATTTGTAGGTCAGAGGCGTTCGGGTCACCGCACAGTGTTAGTCCCATGCCCAGATGAGGGGCTACCGTTGATGCCTGGCGAAGCGTGGAGAAGAATTACTGTTTGCGACACCGTTTGAATATCGTCAGCGCTGCACTGTTGCTTTTCCAGCTGAGACTGGAGGTTGGTCGCATGACTTGATGATCCATCCCAATTCCGTTCCTCCATCTTTTCCTTCCTTCTCTCAACAACACACAAGCTTCTTTTCATATCGTCGTTTTTCTCTCTCGATCGCGAGGCCTAAGGGAAACGAACAGACTCACATAAGCCCCTGGAAACGCCAAGATCGAACTGTGCGTCGTGAGAGTGGGAAACCTGTCGTCATTTTTATAGGGAAGAACCCGCCCTTGAGACAAAGGACACGCCCACATTCAAATCCGCCGCCGTCATTCCTCAGCGCTTGCGCACGGCAGATCAATTCTCACTCCTGTTTCTCTTCCCTTTTTCTCCCTTGTATCACCACCGTCAAGGGATTAAAATCGCATCGTTTCCCTCGTTGTCCCCCCCCCCCCGGTTATCACTGCATCTCTTATCGCTTTTGCATCAAAGTCTTTCTCGATATGACGTGGGAACTCAACCAGAGGCGGTTCATCCGCTCCATCAATTCGAAGTACATCTACGGTCGCATCGTAAGTCGAAGCTCACTGCTCACTCACCCACGCCCTGTTTTTTCCAACTCTATGATCCGTCGCCACTTTAGCTTCCCCAGTATTTTCCCCAACTACTGTCCAGCTCTATCGTCATCGCTACAAGCTCTTCTTTTTTCGCTTGTTCATGATATCACTTTACGCACTTCTCTACTTTTTTCTTGTCTCCTTTCATCACGTTTTTTTTAATCTCGGCGTCCTTTCTTCTTTGTGCTGTTAGGCCTTTCTTGTGCGACTCGACACTGACGACATCATCACTAGCCTCTTCTGCATACCATCGTCTTCTTAATCGAAATGGCATTCATCGCACGACTTACAGCTCGATTCAATTCGTACTATGACGAGCGACCACGTACGCTACCATGAACACCTCTCGTCCGATGCGATATAACTGACACCTTCCAGTCATGACCATGATGGTCACCAACGCCATCCTCGGAGGCGTCGCCGACACAGTCGCCCAATCCATCACCGCTATTCGCGAACGAGCCATTCGTCAGCCAGGCGGTCTTAAGAAGAACGACGGCATCGCTATTGAGATCCACGAGCTCGACCGCAAGAACCCCTTCTACGATCGCGACCTGATCCCCGACTCGGTGGGTCTTCCTCCACCTTTCGACTTTGAACGTCTCACGCGCTTCATGGCATACGGTTTCTGCATGGCTCCCGTGCAGTTCAAGTGGTTCCGCTTCCTCGAGCGAGTCTTCCCCGTCACCAAGACCAGCGCTTTCGTTCCCGCCATGAAGCGCGTTGCTTTCGATCAGCTTATCTTTGCGCCATTCGGTTTGGCTGTGTTCTACACCACCATGACTATCGCTGAGGGCGGTGGCCGTCGCGCCATTTCCAACAAGCTTCGAGATATGTACATTCCAACTCTCAAGGCCAACTATGTTGTTTGGCCTGCTGTGCAGATTGTCAACTTCCGTTTGATGCCGGTTCAGTTTCAACTGGTACGTCATTCTTTTGCGCCCGAAACCAAGATCGCTAATATGTTTGCAGCCTTTTGTGTCAACAATTGGTATTGCCTGGACAGCATACCTGTCCTTGACAAACTCAGCATCTGATTAAGCTCATCAAATCATGCCTGGTGAACGTTTTCAATTGGCCTCGAGCTGATTGTTGATCGATTATGAACATGAAGTTCGTCGACTGTTACTGCTTCAGCCGTCACATAGAAACGGCGTTTTGGGTTTTTTTTTTACATATACTGCACGATTTGGCATGCTCCGGGACCTACAATTTAGAGTTTGAGACTCTGGCCCTTTTGCGGCAATTGCCTTGCACGGCATTCTTTTTCTGGGTTGGGGTGGGATACGGACCATGTTTAGAATAACAGCGTGAGTCTCGTTTGGAGTTTCGGTAGATCTTTGAATGACAAGACGAGGCGATCTTTTTGTCTGTAACATTTTGGACCATACTCAATGCCGCGTGTAGCGGATCTGAACGCGGTATTCTGTCATGTCAGAAAACGGGTTTGATCATAAATAAAAGTGAATGGGGTGTCCGGGCAATAATCATGATATGACATCGAGTAATTCTTTTGGATTGTAGGGCTGACGGGCCGGAATTGGTCTCGGCCGTTAAAGTGACAGCGTGTAGGTTAAATGGAGATTGCAAGGGAACCCAGCAAGGTGTGAAGCGTGGTACGGTCTGTCTTGATATAATTCACCGAGAAGATCCAGTGGTCTGAGAAATGTGGCAATGCTTTTCAAACGTTGATATCTATAGATTTAACAGTAATGAGAACGTGTCATATCGAATTTCACTATCAGATCAGCTAATCGATGTTGTTTCAACATGGGCTTCTTTGAGTTTTCACCCCCGTTAGCTTAGACCTCATATCATGCATGGATGCATCTTGGTGTCGCAATTCATTACATACAACTGTTCAACAAGGTAACTGTACGTAAAAGGCGTGGTTCTCGGCGGTGTAGTTACGGCCCGCGTCTCTCCGGGTCTGCCGCATCCGCATCGCCAGAAGCCGGAGGGCGATGCCCGTAACCCGGCGATGTTGACGGCTGCATAAAGTGCATGGGCTGAGTGTTCAGGGTAGGCTGCTTGAGAGGATGAAGCGAGAGAGTGAGTGAGTGATTTGACAAGTGGACCGACCGAGACGAGACCGATCATGTCATATCATGAATAGAGGAATAGGCAATAGTCCACTGACAAGTCGACGTCTCACGCCAGATTCATGGCTAAAGTGTATCCTCCAGGGGCATTCACGGGCCTCATCATCCCACCATCTGCGAGTGCAGCCGCGAAAGCCCCGCCAACGCCAACGGCAGCGTCATCGCGTTGAGAAGATTGACCCCCACCTTGAACCTAGCAGTGCTATTTACTACCTGACGCTCCCCTCCATCAACTCTCTTCTTCCCTTCTTCTCCTCGACATCACCTTTTGACCTACATCCCCATTCACTCGTACCTCGCATCGAAATCATGTCGCTGTCTAACAAGCTCTCCATCACTGACGTTGACGTCAAGGGCAAGAGAGTCCTCATTCGAGTAAGTTGGCGAGAAAAAAATGCCCCGCGCGATGGAATGAAGCTGTTGAGCTTGGTTGAGCTCCCCGCATCATATCATCAGATGTCACGAACGATTGATCGAAGGAATTGCACGAGATGTACCTCAATCAATTCCTCGATTAGACTTCTATTTAGCTATAGCCATCAAGCTCAACGGCTCAAACGTCCATACCAAAAAGCCTCAACAATACCCCGCCATCCTCAAACTCTAGCTAACAAAACCCCTCTCAGGTCGACTTCAACGTCCCTCTCGACGCCGACAAGAACATCACCAACAACCAGCGAATTGTCGGTGCCCTCCCCACCATCAAGTACGCCCTCGAGAATGGCGCCAAGTCCGTCATCTTGATGTCCCATCTCGGCCGCCCCAACGGCTCCCCCAACGAGAAGTACTCCCTCAAGCCCGTTGTCCCCGAGCTCGAGAAGCTTCTCGGCAAGAAGGTCACCTTCGCCCCCGACTGTGTCGGTCCCGAGGTCGAGGAGATCGTCAACAAGGCTGAGGATGGCGCTGTCATCCTCCTCGAGAACCTCCGATTCCACATTGAGGAAGAGGGCTCTTCCAAGGATAAAGAGGGTAACAAGACCAAGGCCGACAAGGCTCAGGTCGAGGCTTTCCGCAAGGGTCTCACTGCCCTTGGTGATGTCTACATCAGTGAGTCTCCAGTTGTACTAAAACCCCACGCTACGTGATGCTAACAAGAGCAGACGACGCTTTCGGCACTGCTCACCGTGCTCACTCCTCCATGGTCGGTGTCGACCTCCCCCAGAAGGCCTCTGGTTTCCTCGTCAAGAAGGAGCTCGAGTACTTCGCCAAGGCTCTCGAGGAGCCTCAGCGTCCTTTCCTCGCCATTCTCGGTGGTGCCAAGGTCTCCGACAAGATCCAGCTCATCGACAACCTCCTTGACAAGGTCAACACCCTGATCATCTGTGGTGGCATGGCTTTCACCTTCAAGAAGACCCTCGAGGGTGTCTCCATCGGTAACTCCCTCTTCGATGAGGCTGGCTCCAAGACTGTTGGCAACCTCGTTGAGAAGGCCAAGGCCAAGGGCGTCAAGCTCGTCCTCCCCGTTGACTACATCACCGCCGACAAGTTCGACAAGGACGCCAACACTGGCTACGCCACCGACAAGGACGGTATCCCCGACGGCTGGCAGGGTCTTGACTGCGGCGAGGAGTCCGTCAAGCTCTACAAGGAGGCCATCGCCGAGGCCAAGACCATCCTCTGGAACGGTCCCGCCGGTGTCTTCGAGTTCGAGAAGTTCGCCAGCGGCACCAAGGCCACCCTCGACGCCGTCGTCGACGCTGTCCAGAAGGACGGCAAGATCGTCATCATCGGAGGTGGTGACACCGCCACCGTCGCCAAGAAGTACGGCGTCGAGGACAAGCTCAGCCACGTCTCCACCGGTGGTGGTGCCAGCTTGGAGCTCCTCGAGGGCAAGGAGCTGCCCGGTGTTACCGCTCTGTCGAGTAAGTAAATAATATCCACACCTGTTGGAGTACGATGTCTATGAGAACCTGTTGATGACGGGCTATGAAAATGGAAAAAGGTCGGGCGGGAAGGGCTAGTCTGTAGCAAAGACTGAACAGATCAAATAATTAAATACCAAATACCAATAGAGGCGCGAAAGCGCTATAAAAACATTACCTACGATTGAAGCAGTTTCGATGGCGTACCCGTGAGAAGGCCTTGATGGTGGAATATGGAGCTTGCAAATACAGATGTTTGAGAACGCTGCAAATGTCCAGATCGCACAAGCTCGTGTTGCTTCGTGAAGAATGAAACAAAAGATCCTGCAGCCAGACCGGTTATGTTTGCTATGGAGTGAGAAACCATTCCAGCATCTTACGGCCTTACAAAAACCAGTGTCGGTGTGAAGTTCCGATCTACAGGTTGAGGTTCTTTAGACTGTAAATGACGAGTCCTAAAAGAAGCCAACAATAGCTTACTTAGTTCACCATGAATCTATCCCGATATTTCTGTCACCTAAGAAGCATTGGCGGCGAATACAGTCGTTCACACAAGCTGACATAGCCAAAGCCCATCCAAACCGTTCAAAGCTGGTTCATGGCGCTTTCGCGCGCCTCTATTGGTATTTAATTATTTCATCTGATCTGTCTTTTCCACAGACTCGCCCTTCCCAATCTATAATTCGGTTCGAATCGCGGTATCGCCACAACATAACTTTATCGGCGTTTAGCAGCTTCGACCTTCTTCAATTCCTCTCTGCCCAGGTATTAGCTCTAGCCAAATAGTGCTCGTGGGTATTGTACGCACCGAAGTTGTTGCGAAAAGTCGTCGCTCGTGTCGTCGTCATCCCAGCTCTCTTCCCAGAGGTGCTTTGTCTCCCCGCTGCCCTTTGCAGCCTCGGTCTGATCCTCTGGCCAGTCTAAACAGCATTAGTACTCAACGAGAACCTTATAGCGATTGTGGTGGGAGTGGTACCGTCGACGGGAAAGTCCTCGAACTCGTCGTCCTCGCCGAGAGCGGCGGGCTTCTGCTCTGGCTTCTGTTCAGCGGGCTTGTCGTCTGTGGTCTTGGGATCTGTGGATGCCATGGTGAATCGAGGCGGGTATGTGATATGGTGTTGCGATTAAATGGGAGGGAGGGCGATTGTGGTTGTTGATGGAGCTGGAGCTGGATTGGGAGGCTATGGAGAGCTTGATGATGCGGTAGCTGGAGCCTTGTGGACGAGGCGGGCAGGTGGGGCCCAACGGAAGAATGATCGACCGCTGTTGGAAATGCAACGGAGGTTCACCATGAACATACAATGGCAGACATAGAGAGGCAGGAAAAATATCAGAATATGGAAGGAAGAGAAGTAATTAATATTTTATATTAGCCTGCAGTGAGATCTCTGTTGTGAAGTAATACTCTAGGTCTTGATGATTTGTTTGCAAAGAGCTCTGACGCTGTTCAATTCCTGGAAATCGATTTAGTACTGCTTCAGCTGGAACTATGACAATGACAGCGTCAAAAGAAACGAATGGGTTGCATAAAAAACAAATAAGATGGAAGAAGAAACACAAGATCTGTAAGTAGTCCATATCTGCAAAAGGAAACCCTCGCGGGTTATCGTATGCTTGCGACCGAGGGGAATCGAACCCCTCTCTAACGCTTGGAAGGCGTTAATGCTAACCACTACACCACGGTCGCTTGTTGGTTGTTGGAGGACGAAATAGTGTCTGGGCTTATATTCACTACCTGCAAGACAAAGAATCCAAAATCCACCTCGGAATGAAAATGCCAGACCTCGATCCCATGAGTTAGAAATGAGACCAATCTTGGCTGAGTTTAACCCGAATGAGGTCTGATCTTGTAATTCCTTTCTATCTATGTAAATGAAGCCAATATATGGTCAAACGAGCTCAAACAAAACCACCGTCATGATCTTATGGAGGCGCCATTATCAACCACCGGCCCTCAAAACCACTGAACTCCTCCTCGATAAGCCGCGACGTACTCTCCCATGGCACTTTAAACGCTCCTGAGTTAAACATGGGCGAGTAAATGACCGGCGCACCATCAGATTCCTGTTCCCGTCCCGCCTCCAACTGCATCCTCATCTCCTTCAACGCAGCTCTCGTCTGCGCCAGAATCTTTCCCGCACCGTCTTTCCCTGGCTTTCCCGTCCTCGGATTCGCTCTTCCATATCCATAACTAGTAAAGAAACACACAATATGTATCTTTGGAGCTCCTCTCGCCGTGTCTGAAGCTTGAGGCGGAATGATGTAGCATTTCCCCGCAAGACTTCGCGACGGCCATCTCGACGCGTCAGGTATGGTAGCATTGCAGAACTTCTTGTATTCTTTACAGGCAGCCGGGAATACAGTTGCTAGTTCGGCAGCGATTCCAGCGCCCCATTCTGCGATGCAGTTTGTCGCGTGGACGAGATAGATGTCTGAGGGGAGGGATCGAATTGCGTTGAGGGAAGTTGTCTCCAGTACGAAGATTGGAGATGCCATCTTTTGAAGTTGTTTGAAACGTTGTGGCGAAAAATGAAGATCTGATGTGGGAGATATAGGGATGAAGAGCGGTTGATATAGTTGTGTTGGAGAAAATACCTCTTTTACATGATGTCTCTTTGGTGTTGAGAGTTGTTTTTAGGCGTGACTCATCGGCAAGACATCCAATGCTGCCACTTCCGTTGATCAACGGAGGGCAGAAAAGAACTTTGGAAAGCTGAGAGAATATTCCAATGAATAATGGCCATATTTTATTAGTTATCGCGAGACATTAACGGCAGTTGCCGTGTAACCTTGATTGAAGTTTTGGTTGGGCTGGGTCTGTCTCCAACCAGTTTGACGCCTAGCTACAACACCGAGTAAGAATATGAAGAGATATCGCGGATGAGTGATGTAATCACTATTTCATGTTCCATGACTTTAGCGTAGGAGAAGAAGATATGAAGATAACGCTGCTGAACGTGCAGTTTATCCCTCAGCTTCAGTCACTAACCAGCAGCCGGAAGCGGTGAGTAGAAACGCTAGATCTCGACGAAGAGGCCGATACATAAGAGAAACAGTAGCTGCTTCATTATATCCAGGCTTTGGATCAATTCGCGGCAAGAAAGAAAGTTCACCCGCTGGCAACAAGTCGGAGTGTCCCGGACGCTCCTCTGGCATCAGCCCAATTCCCGTAGCCTTGAACAACTGTCTCGAAGAAGATGAACCCGGCAGAGAAGATCAGATGAAAGACATAAATGGGTTTCTGAAACAGTAGATTAATTGGCTTTATCAGTTGGCCTCGCGATTCGGCAGTTGTGAATTGTCCGCTGTGTTGTGTTCCCCCATCGATCCGATCGCCCTAGGGACGAATGACGGCACACATGGGACAATATCTGCTATAAATAGTTATTACGCTTGAAAAGAAAGAAGAGAAGGCTTGGGGAAGGTATACTGTAAGGATGATGCGAGTTCAGGGTCTAGACATTGCCCACGCCATGACATAGATCCAAGCACGATGAGAGGCCAACACTCGCCTTTCATTTCTCACCAGGAGCCTTGATACTCAATTCAGTAGTACTAAATAAGAGACCGGAACAAAATATTACATCGAGTATCTGAAACGTGGACCTAGGTCTTGTATATACACGGTAACTTGGCCGCAAATGTTAAGTTCCACGAACAGCTTCTTGTGGAACTCAGGGAGTCAGGGACTCCACATGTCAATGACAGAATGGCATTGCTCTCAAAGCCTAGTTCTTAAGTGCAATTTCTCCTTGAAATTATCACTACGAACTCCGGAGAACTTCTGGTGCTTGCTGGAGGATATGAAGACCCGCTGCACGACGAGGACTTGGATCCACTCATCGAGCTTTGGCCCTTGGCCATGCTTTGCCCAGAGTGGGATGAGTCTGGAAGCAATGGGTGCCTGTGCCCCCTTTCGCTTTTGAAACAATTGTCATTGTATTCATGAAAGCTTGGCCAGTGTAGACGAGGGCCTTGGGATGCTGTAAAGAGACTGGCGGAGAGACGCTGCTGATATGTCTGATGAATGATAGTGATTAGCGCGTGCTGAGAGGAAGGGTTGTTGATGAAGCTGCTAGGGACTTCGCAGAGAGGTTTTTCACGGCTCATAGGGGAGCCTTGAGCATGGTGTACATAAAATTCGACCTAGTTCTACTGGGTAGTTAGTATGAGTCTGTCTACTCCTATGAACGATGACTTGGGCCGTCATTTTGCCAGGACCTCCATATCAAATCTTGATCCAATACGCAGAAGAACTCACTAGGCAGCAAACATCTCATATCAGAAGACTGATTTCACTCACCAGTGGATTTCACAACTACTGGATGTCGCCACTTCTCAGGGTTCGCCCTCAGCCCCGTAACACATAAACTCAACCCGATATTAACTTCAACACAAGCTTCGAACACGTCACACAGTCCCCCAATAGGCCCAGTGGTAGTGTTATATACTAATTTCACTCAGTATTCCATTGTCGTAGAGCAATGACGGAATGGCAATGGCCGGTGTCCAGAGCTCTACGAAGGTAGGTCACAACAACAAGCGTTGTTGGTTCGAATCCCGACTTGAGGTGACCTGTAGAATTAGATAGGCAGTAGGTAGCTGTGATATGAGTAGATGTAGTATGTAGTACTTGGACTCCATGTGACATACTACCATATATTGCCATATATCTTCTGCCATCCTTATAATTTTGCTTGTTGTAAGCACTTTTATCTTCACCTCCTTTTTTTTATACGCGTCTCTTTAATAATTATAATTACTAGGGGTCTTTATCTTATATCTGTAGTTTTCCCATATTTGCAGCCAACGCTAACTGCCATGACGCAAAGAGAGCAGCTTTGCAGGGGAGTTCCTTAAGTCTTGTTCTCTAGTGACTTGCTATTGTGTTATTAGATATGGCACAGAACGACTAAGAGTAGCTTGTCTATTTTATTAGTGTATGAATAACCACACAGTAGCTACCTCGCGCACCTATCTGATGCATTAAATGCACGCAAACACAGACTTGTCTTAGTAGCCTTGGACTGCTATACTGCTGGTCGCTGGATTGCGGAACACGGGCAAATTTAATATTCAAGCCAGGCCATAGAGTATGACACGGGGGATATCTTCAAGAAGACTCTACAAAGCTTTATCAGTGTTTAAATAAGAAGTCGAAGTGATGAAAGCCAGCTATCTCCATTAGTTCACCGAGGAGAGGGCGCACGCCTACACGTTTCTCTAGGCTGCGAAGTAGGCAACCTCTTTTGATCTTGACGTTTCCAAAAGATCTTAATAGCCCACGCGCTTTCCTAAATCCTTCCCTTGAGCAGTACCCATCTCAGCTCTCGTAGCCTGTTGGAGCATCGCGTAATCCGTCCCGACATGAACCATATCAAATCCAGCCTCGATATATCCCTTCGCCTGCTCCCCAGATCCCGAATAGATACCGCATTTCTTTCCTGCCTTACGCGAAACTTCAAGAATGCGGTTGATGGCAGCCTTGAGCTCTGGCTTCACAACACCGTTGAGGATCGGATATCCAATGCTGTTACCTACACAACGTAAGCTCCAATGCAATCCCAGTCTCGCTACTGAGTGACTCACCGAGATCAAAAGGCCCAATGAATAATACGTCAATACCTTCAACGGCTGCAATTTCTTCGAGGTTGTCCAAAGCAGACTTTGTCTCGATTTGAACGAGGGTAAGTAGACTGTCGTTGGCTTGTTGGAGATACTCATCCGATGTTGGGACCGGCTTGAAGCGATCCATGGAGAATGGGCTGCCGAATCCACGGTTTCCCATGGGAGGAAATTTGGCCGCCTTTACGATATCGCGAGCCTCTTGTGCAGTTTGTAGGAGAGGAACGAGGATCTGGCGAGTGTTAGCAAGGCGCCCAGTCAGACTCGACATATTTGGGGGTCTCTCACTCCATGCGCACCAGCATCCAGCGCCCCTGGTATATCATCAGTGACTTAAAAACAGATTTGATCAATGAGCTTACGCTTGGTGAGCCATGGCTCTGTACTCGGGATTCGCACAATCGGCGATGCGCCAGCTGCTGCAACGGCTGGGACGCACTGGCGCATATCTCGATCTGCTCGCAGTCAGTGCCAGTCGTCAATTACAGCTCTGCCCACAAACCATCAAGATCGCCGTGTTCGCAGTCAATCAACACCCAGTCGCAGCCGGGCGTCTGCGCGAGCATCCGTGAGATGTTGGTGCTGGGCATCATCTGCCAATACCCGAGGCTCGGCCCTGCGCCTTTGTCAAGCGCTGCCTTGAAGAAATTGCCTGAACTCATTGTTGCCATCGCGAGATAAGGTAGGCGAGAAGTAGCTTCGTTATTATAAAACTCGCTGTCAAGGCCGAGTCTGGTGTTTTGAAGGGCAGTGCAGTGTTTTGGCTTCAAGAGATTTTGAGGTGCAGATGAGGAGGGGTCGCTTCGATCTAAATAACGCCAATCCACTCATAGTCTCAGCACTAGATCATTTGTTAGGCTTTGTCTTTTGAGGGGTTCAAGTTGTTGATTCGACGGTAGACAGTAAGGTAGTTTACTGAAACCGAGGTTCGGGTCGGAATGGCGATGGCTCGGCTTCTCTTCCCGATACACATTTAGATAGATTAGACCGCCTCTCTTTTATAGACAGGCGATATACGATCAGAAATTTCATTTGTACTAATTAAGGGTATCAGAAGGCCATCGGGTTATTTGAGAAAGCACAGCGACATGTTCGATTGGTAATTCTGACGTCGGAGGTAAATCTTCCAGCCCAGGGCTAGTTCTTTAGAAAGCAGTGAGCTAGATGTGTTATTTGTAGTTGAGAATTATGGCTGAGAGCTTGAATCAACACAGAGAACCAAGCGATCATAGTGAAGTCAAATGCCTGGTGATCGAACAGCTCCGAAGCTAGTTCTTGAGAGGCTGCTCAGCTGTGATCCAGTTGACTGGATATTCAAGTGTCGCTCAGAGTTGATCGTGCCTTTTCCTACCTTGTATTTTGGAAGTGACGGTGCCTTGGGTGAGATGAGCCCTCGTTCACAGCAAATCACTTAAGAGCCAAGCATGCACATATTCTCCTGGAAGGCTACATACCAGAAGCTCGAAACAAACCCGAAGAGGAATATATGGACACCGAAGATTCATGTAACCGGTGGAACGTATTATTACGATGACATGATCATCCCTGGGCATTGTAGGCCCGACTGTCGTTCTGAGAGTGCCGATTACAAAGAAAGCATGTTTATGACAGAGGAACGAATTTGGGTTCCGAGAGTAAAAACCCTGTACCTAGTACTACAGTAGAGTTCTGTTCAATATTGATCATCCAATTAAGTCGCAATCTTTGTGTCTAGAATGCCTAGAAGCTAGAAACCTTTTACAACATTCTCCTGCCAGAGCGCCTGTAATCCTGTATATCCAAGCGCCACCTACATCCGTCATATCGTGAAATCTTAGGCCGTGGTCTCTCCGGCCATGTCCTTCAGAACCTCTTCTCTAAGGTAGTTTTCTTTCTTTATCTCCATCCAGTCAAGCATATCAGTGGAAACGTCGACGATTTCAGGTTCAAATCCGTAGCCAGTCATAAGTGACTTCAATGACATGCCAATGATGTCGTATTCGCTATCTTCGATAATCTCCTCGTAATTCCAGGGCTGGTCAAGAATAAAGTTCGACCGCAATATTTTCGTTTCTTTGCCCGAGCTTCTGGTGTCAAATGGATAGTTGCAATGTTCTGGTGGCAAAAGAAGACCTTGGGCGACGCAGTCCGTATTGGCCGTCAGCCAGACGATGTAAGGCTTCATGATTGTGGAAAAGAATTCAGTTGAGTGGTTCAAATCAGGATCGCCCTCAATGGTGAGAGAGTAAGACCTTGAAGGCGGGCCTTCTGTCAAGGCTTTCGAGATATGCATGATAAGTTGGCGACAGCTTGGGCAAACCAAGCGGACCGGGCTTGATGCGATTGAGGAATGTCAGGCCAATCCTGGAAGTCAAGGCCGCCTTGATCCTCTACCGCGATGTCTCCGAACCTCATGCAGGCGCTTGTGGGCTTCAAGGCAGCTATCGACGACCTACACGCTGGACATGTCATGAACTTTGCTCGCCACGAGGTTGACTCGCTGAGAGAGCTGACGGAAGAGGAGGACGAGAAAAATGAAGACATCGTGGCGTTGAAGGACCTGTTCCAATTTGTTGGCAATCGATCTTTAGGTTAAAGCTGTACTTACAATGTCAACTGGATGGTGGAGCTCGTGACTCTGTGGATCGATGCGGCAAACTGAGGAAGGCCGGCCTGCTGAGAGTTATCAGCAAAGTCAAGGAGGTAGCGTGCAGACAAGGAGACGTACGTACGGTGATTGGAAAGTCGATGATTAGAGTTGTTAAATGAATCCAAGAAGGATCATGCGTGCTGTGCTGAGCTGGTCAGTCAGGGAGTCGGATCGAAAGACATGTCAACACATACGTGGAAAGGTTAAACTGTCTAGTGACGGTGTCAGTATCTGTGTGAAAAGATGTAACGGATTGGGCGGGATGCGGCTTACCGATACTTTTGTTGAGGTGAGTCACATCCGGGCTGGCTAGAGGCGTCAGGAAACTGATGTGCGACAACACATCGAGAAAAGTGGCATGGCGTACCGACTGGAAGCTTCGATAGCTGAGAGAATACAAGCTGATCAAAGTTCATAAGATTTTGGGAGGGCAAGGTCAGCTATGGTCAAGACTTGCGTTGAGGAGGGCTGAACTACTTACAATACACGATAATTTTAAACACGATGGTTTCCCCCCCGCATTGAGCGGAAGGGAAAGTGGACCATTCCACTAAGGACTGGTTAGGTTACCTGCCTAGGTAATGACTTACATCATTAGCTAGGCAAGGTTATATCCTTCTGGGGATATTGTAGCTATGAAACGTAGGCGGCGTCTCGTGCAGAGATGAAGGAAAGGCAACGAAGCGTTGCCGAGGGGGATTGCCCGGCGTGACGTGGCCGGCGGATATGGCGAGGTTGCGGCTTTGAATTGCATGCGGCAATTCCTGTGTTTATAGAAGGCATCTAAGCCTTATCGAAAGGCATCGGTGGCGTCACTAACTCATAGGAGATGGTGGCCATGCTACGTGGATGCGTTGACTCCCATCCGGGCGGCGAGGCGGGCAGCTAAGGCTGATGATACGTCGCGAAGCCAGAGGATATGATGGGATTGCTATTACGAATCGGGAGCGGCGATTGGCGTAGTGGGAGAAGGAAACTGAGGCTTGTTGAAAGGTGTCGTCAGCCAGTAACGCGTGAGTCGTAGAAGATCGCAGTGTTACAGTGTGAGCGCGCTTCGCTTCGTCTGGGCGGGAAAGAGGGCGGCTACGGCTCTTGGCGCGTCGTCAAGCCTGAGGATACGTCGGGGGCTGCGTCGTTGTGGTGGAAGGCAGCCATATTTCGACGGAAGGGTGTCGAGGGTGTCGAGGGTGTCGCTGACTTGCAGGAGACGGTAGCGCGGCATGCGTAATCTTGCATATCTTCACCAAGACTTGTGTTAAAATCAGGATCTTCCATGTCCACATCAAAGTCGTAATGCGGGGTGGAAGGAGAGCTTTGATTGAAGTGTTTGGAAGTCCAAGTGAAGACGGTGAAAGGAAGAACCGAGAGCAAGGCGAGAAGTGGCAAAGGAATTGATGAAGCTGACAATGAACACTCGCTAGCAACTGGACAAGTCCAGAGAACGTAGAAGGGATTAATTGAGGAGAATGACGTCCGTGTCGGTATTGAATGAGAAGTTGAGTTGCTGACAGATTCTCGAGGTGTCCACTTTCAGTATCTGAATGACCAAAGCATCCGCAATCACTCCCCGTCCCAGAGAAGTCTGAATAGAGCAAGGGTTTCAAAGAATCTACAATAAAACAGTCTGCAGAATCTAGTGAGGAACATGGCTTTCAACAAGTCGCATCCGTCACCTGGCTTGCAGGTTCACGCTTAGCATAAGATAGCCAGCCCAAGCGAGCACCCAGATATGCAAAGGTAGGAGATAACCAGAGAGGGGTTAAGCATATGCGTGTGCATATGTACTTGGATAGAGGGTGAGCGAGACATACGCCAATTGGATGTATGAGCTACCTCGTGCATCTGTGGCGGCCAATATGAGAAGCCCCAACGGCGGGGAATGTCTCACTTCAGCCCGGTGAGATCGAAGAAGAGGACGATAAATCATTGTTAAAAACACCCAAGATGTCCTTTTTATCCTCATCTGATTCTTCCATCACACAGTTCAACTGGAACTTGTAGTACGGCTTGAGAGAAACCGTTGGTAAATATGCAAATCAGCTCAGTGCAAAGTCTACGGGCAACACTCTTACGAGGCCTACTAGTATTGGCCACCCCCGCAGTGGCAAGTTGCCTCTGCTCAACAGCACCTCAAGCATGTTCGATTCTCGCTTCGACATTGCCAGCTGAAGCGTTCGTTGCGCCAAACTCGACGGGATACCAGGAAGTTCAGAATAGCTACTGGAGCGAAACGGCGGGTGATCTGAGCCCAGCTTGCATCACACGCCCCAGAAACACCGAGCATGTGGCCTCCATCGTGAGGGTACTCGCGTCCTGTGGTAGTGGCGTCCGGTTTGCCGTTAAGAGCGGGGGCCATGGATCGTGGCCTGGCTGGTCCAGCACCGAGGGTGGAGTCCTCATCTCGTTGGACTTGATTGATGGAGTCCAGAATGTAGCTGACAAGGGCTATGCTGTTGTAGGGTCTGGCGCACGATGGGCTGATGTGTACAAGGCGCTTGAGCCTCACGGGGTGACTGTCATTGGGGGCCGATTTGCATCAATTGGCGTTGGGGGGCTGGTCGTTGGAGGAGGCATCAGCTACTTCACCGGGCTACACGGCATGGCCTGTGACAATGTGCTCAACTACGAGGTTGTTCTCGCCGATGGTACCATCGCCAACGTCAACCAAACATCCAAACCCGACCTCTTTCGTGCACTCAAGGGCGGCGGAAACCAGTTCGGTGTCGTGACGCGGGTCAGCCTCAAGACATACAAGCAAACGACACAGGTTTGGGCCGGCATCTTGACCTTCTCTATCGACAAGGCCAACCAGGTTTTCAACGCCACTCAGGCCTTAATCGCTAATTACGATCCTCTATCGCACATGTACCTCAGCATGGGAGGGGGCTCCAACCCTCAGCTGTCATTTATCAACGTCTATGTCTTTTACAACGCCTCTTCACCACCCGCTGGCAACACCAATCCTTTTGCCGCTTTTTACACAGCCGAACCAATTGCAGACACAACCTCCACACAGAACTACTCAACCCTGATAGCGTCGAACAACAATGGGAACACGCCCCAGAAACGTTGGTTGATCGGCGGCCACACATTCCCTAATCTTGTGGCGCCGTACGGCGCTGATTTGTACCTTCAGCAATGGCAGAAGTTCCGGGACATGGCCAACGCCACAGCAGCCGGTGACCAGAACCTGCTCTTTTCCATGGCGTTGGTACCAGTACCAGCGCATGCGATGCGAGCCGGCGAGAACATCACAGGCGTAAAGAACGTGCTTGGCCTCGAACCTGACGCCGGCGACGCCGTTTGGATCGACTACACGCTGGCCTGGCTGGATGTCAAGGACGACAGTAAGATGTTTGACTTTATCGAGCGCATCAGCAAGGCCGGAGATAAATTGGCAACGTCCTTTGCTCCTTGGATACCCAGCACAAACGCCATCCCGGGCTCGGTGACAGCCAAGGAGGCAGAGTTTTACCGGACTAATCCACGGTACATGAATTATGCACTTCTGGACCAGCCTGTGCAGTCTAGTTACGGTAAGAAGAATGAGCGGTTCTTGAAGCGTGTGCAGAAGCGATATGACCCGGATGGGTTATGGAGAAAGAACGGTGGTTTTCTGTGGGATTGATCAGTGTTTTTCCTTGTGGAAGGGGAGAATATGGAAGGTTATTACTGTGGTAGGGACGTTGAAGTAAATGATCCCTATGAGACTTCGCCGTGTCGTCTATGCAAAACACGAGACAATCAGCATGAGAGACGTTGTCTCCCTGAGACTGACACGCTGTATCACGAAGAAATGTGCTGTTGGGTGCTGGATCAGATTTATACTCGTCCCACTCTGATACCCGGCGCGACTAGTAATAACAACGAACATCCCTATATCGCAAAGAAGGATTTTGTCCTCCATCACCTAACTCTACGGAGATAGCGACAATGTGTCAAGTGAAAATGCTAACAATTGCATCAATAACATCCTCCAACCCATCATCATCGTCCTCATTGCCATTGCCATCACTGTTATCATCATCTTCATCCTCATCTTCATCCTCATCTTCATCCTCATCTTCATCCTCATCTTCATCCTCATCTTCATCCTCATCTTCATCCTCATCTTCATCCTCATCTTCATCTTCATCCCCATCCACAACCCTCATCATGACGACCTCTCCACTTGAAACATGCTTGCAATGCCTCTTTGTCTTCTTCCAGCACTTTTCGCAAAGTGTTTTATCCCAGCATTTCTTGCAACGCCATATCATCTGACCTTTCTTGAAGTCCTTCCAGCATGCCGAGCAGCCACTCAATACCGAGGGTTTGTACTTCGGGAGTACTTTACCGGCGACGAGAGTGGCTTGGGTTGATTGTGTTGGAGGCGGGCAGGTTGTGCAGAAGAAGGCGTTTGAACAATGGTAGGCCGAGTCTAATGGGACAAGACCAAGTCCACAGGCCGTGCAGCGTGTTGCGGCTAGAAGCTCGACTCTTACAGTTCCTAGTTGAATGGGAGTCTGAGGCTGTGTTTTTTGCCTAAGACGGGGGTTAGATCTATTATGATGACAGATGTTGTAGTGTCGAAGTATTAGCGGGAATAGTTTGTATCGTACATGGAATAGTGATGCAGGTCCTGCTGTGATGCGGGAATGCGATTGGGATGGTAAGACATGGCTCTGAATACAGGAAGTCCTTGAAAGGTTCACCGTGAATTATAAACAGAAACAATCTGGGAAGTAAAACGATATTTTATACATAAAATCACCAAGAGGCCCTTAATGGGACGTTGCCGAATTGGGAAGTCCGGTGAGGTTTGATTGGAGCGAAGCGGAACCCGTCAAAAATGTTGAAACGCTCGAACCAATCAGAGTTTGAGAATCAGTCAACGAGGTTCTTCGCATTGGATCATATTGGAGTTGATGGGTTTTTGAAGAGGCTTGAGTGGATGAACCGTAAGTGCAAGTTTAGCTGGCAACGTTAAGCTTCGATCAACCTAAATGTGTACCATTGCATTCAGCTCTTGATATAAAACTCACCTGTAAAATCTTACTTTCACCGAATTCTCCACCGTCAACACTTTCAGCATCGCTCTTTATCAGTGTTCTTTCTTTACCTTCCTGGCATCTAACGTCGCTATTTAATGTATAATGGTACCTTTGGGCATATATGACGTTCGAAGCCTGGAATAGAAGTAATGCTGCCAATATCAAAGACACTTGGGAGCCCCAAAAGTATAAAAGCCAGACTGGCGCATAGGTCCCGGCGTCTCCAAGCAGAATATGTCAAGTTCATCAAACAAACATGCTCTACTAGATTATTAACCGTTATGTTAGCGGTAAGGTAAGAAGCTCATGGAAATGTCGACTTCAGAACAGTTGCAAATTTATTGGAAGCTTCGAATCGCTGAGGCTTGCCTATTATCCATTTGCTTGGCGTGGAGCTCGTCGATGGGGATGCACAGAGCAATTCAGTTACTCAGAGCTGTCGCATTGCGACATGTACAAGTAGCCGAGCCAATCGTATTATTTAGCTATAAATAAATAACGTTGATAATAGAGTTATAATACAAGGGCTTATCAAACATTTACAAGCTGCCAAGACCGTATCCTGGAACTCGATGATGAAACCGGCCAAGAACTTTCCTATTGGCTGAGTAAGTAATTGTCAATGCACTCAGCAACAGAAGATCAATGCGCAACTCAAACATCAACAAGCGGAACTTCAGTATCCGGAGTGAGATAAGATTCTATTTTTTCTTTCTATCGTAGCAGCAGTACTTTCAGAGTCCCAGTATATCATCATAATCATTATGTACCGCTCGCATTTGTTGATCCATGCACATCAATATATTCGTAAATTTTAAAACCATCCCAATGTTCGTTCCGTAATGAATGAGAGTCCGACGAACATCATCACCATCCCTTCCCCAGTATAGTACAGGTAAAAAAAAAAAGAGCCGTTATGAGGATAACATATCCTGAGTCGCGTCTTTTCCGTCGCGTGGTTTCATGTCTATTGTTTTCAAACACTTGTGAAGTCTAAGCGAAAGCACCGACAACAGACATTCCAAAGGCTTGGCAGAGTTAGCGAGAGCACGGACGATGAGATGGGGGAGAGACTTACCGCCAAGGCCGATCCAGCAGAGAGCGGCGATCTTGTCCTTCTTCTTCATGAGGTGCTGGGCTTCCTCGGAAAGGAAGTCCTCAACCAAGAGGTTGACCAGAGCAGCGTAGATGAGAAGACCGGAAGAGCTGGGAATTGTTAGAGATGATTGAGAGATGTGGTTTGAGGTGAACTTACATAGAGTTGAAGACTCCAACCAAAATTAGACCAAGTGCACTCTCGGGGTCGTAAGAGTTTCGGCTAGCGATTCCGATGGCCTGGCCGATAGGTGCAGTAGAACCGAAAGCCAGAACGAGAAGCCAGGGTCGGAAGCTTCCGCGAGGATAAGGCACAGCAGCGATACGAGCTCCAAGACCGAGACCCTCGAACATCTGATGGAACATGATAGCAGTGAGAAGGACAACGAGGCCGTCAGTAGTCATGGCTATTGTCATTCCGACGAAGACAGAGTGGAAGAGGATACCTCCCTCGAGAAGGGTGATGTTCATAGACATTCGCTTGTAGGTAGCCTGATCAATTGTCTGACCCTCCTCATCAAAGGAGGACTGGCTGACTTCAGGACTAGGCTTGTCATCGATGACGGCTTGGTTGGAGTACTGAGTTTGCTTTATCATATCCATCATCTCAGAGCGCTGTCGAATGTATTGCTCGTAGAAGACGACGAACCAAGCAGGCATGGAAGAGTTGCTGTCCTGCTCGTAAGAGTAGGCGTGAGGCTTGTTCTCCTTCTCATACAGCTCACGAGCCATGGCCTTCTCGTAGTCAACATCATCGTAGTCGTCAGAAACGTTGGAGTCGTTGCGAGTGTGATTATGGTTGAAGTTGGCGGTCTCAGGGAAAGGGCGTTGAGGTCGAGGAGGAGGAGGCTGGACGACGGTGACTGTAGTGCCGGTTGGACCGCCGTGAGAGTGGCCGCCTGTCTTGGCGTTGAGGTAGAGCTCGACCATGAAGAGGAGGAACATGGCGGCCATCATGATGACACCGGGCATGGCGGGGTAGATATCGGTGAAGAGGTCGGGGAGACAAGGATCAGTGAGACTGCCGAATGCTGTAGGGAGCAACTATGGATGATTGTTAGGTGAGTTTCGACCAGTGACTCGTGGGTACTCACATGAACGAAAGCAGTAGCAATCAAAACTCCAGTACCGAAATGCTTGCAAGCAAAGAAGACCTTGGGAGGCATCTTGAGCCACTTTATCCTCTTGGCAGCGACGGGGAAACCAGCGCCTGTGAATGATTAGCGATTGAGATGCTATATCAGGAAATAATTGACCTACCGAAAGCAGAGACAGTAAACACAGCGACTGTTGAACTGTTAGATTGCCAAGCAAACACGTCGCTTATCACGGTGGAGTAGTCCACGACAAAGCTTTCAGCGCGTGGAGCACTTACAGAGACCTCCGACATGCAAGCCAAGAGGATAATCCTCACTCGTCCCCGCTCCACCACATTGAGGCTTTGCAGAATCCATATTGAATAGAGATCGAATAGAAAAGAACCGTTTTCGTGAGGATCGTATCAAGTTGTATTACCAAAAAGAAGAGAAGCCAGTTCCCATTCGAATCGAAATAAAGAAAAAGAGACCAGAAACAAACCAAGGAAGAATAGAAACAAAATTCCAAGGAAAGAGAGGGAAAAAAAAAAAAAAAAAAACTCAATGAACACAAGGAAACGTACAAAGGAAATGTATGTCGCCCAGGTACCAGCCTAGAACAGAGAGTGCAGGATAACGAAAGAAAGGAAAACCCCCAGCTTGGCGAGATCTCGGTTCATCTTTATAGCCTTCTTGGCGACGTTATAATAAACTATTTTAAGTTGATAATACAAATTGAGGCGACTTTTGATGCGAAACGAGCATCGTGTCACGGCACAGTTTCAAGCGTCACTGTTTCACTCAGCTACGGTACTTTTTTTCTTTTCCCCATGTCTGGGCGGGAATACCATGTAGCCGAGACCGTTTTGGTGTGGCGTCGCGTCGCGGAGATCTGCGGCTACAGTTAAGCATGTTACGGGAGCAGGGCAGATCTGGTGTCGCAGGTTCTAAATTCTACGACGTCGTAATGGCAATATACCCACCGCAGGGGGCGGAACGTCTAGATTCCGGCGGTCCCCTTATTTCTTGGCCGTCTCAGTATCTGTGGTGATCATCTGGGGAACGCGTCGTTTATACTGAGATATCGGCACTTCTGAACGAGAGAACCCCACTGATATAGTGTATCATGACCTGGGTATAATGGACTTATCACTCTTGGCAGTGTGTCACTGCCAACGCGGCCTACCCCCGCAGAGTGAAGTCCTCTTGGCTATCTAGAAATAGAGGAGAGAAAGCTTGGTATTCCAATTAAAGAACACGTTGGTTTCTAACTAACGTCTTATCCGATAGACGAGGATGGGGGAGACGCTGATTGATCTGATAAGTTTCTATACTCCAGCCTTTTAAGTTTGACTAGTCTGCGCTCAGATTCTTGGCGTGTTACTCAGCGGAAAAGAATCGTTTTCTCTTCTCCATGCCCATTTTGTTCAGAGGATATTACTCGCTTATCAATTGTATCAGATAACGTCTGCTGAGAAGATTCATTGTATCAATTGACTTGCAGAGTCGTATACAGAGAGAGATTGCGACTCTGCAATGACTCGGTCTGGTTTCGGCTTGTACCGTCGGGGAGCACGGGTCTCAGCGTTCACGATCCACAGTTTCTTTCTTCACGATGGGTCCTAGAGTGACCCTAGCCAGATGAGCAAATCACCGAATCTAGAGCAAAAGCCGTATAGCTTCAGTAAATTTGAGTCTATATAATCTCAAATACGAAGAGATCTGCTGTATTTTCGCTCTGTTCTTTACATTCTTTCATTGTTCTGTATTGACTGCAAACATGGCCACTTTCGTTGAAACAATCAACATCTTGAGATTCGAGATCATCCCTCGGTTATCCATTCGCGATCAACTCCATCTTTGTCAAACAAGCAAAGATCTCCACACTGCAACTGTTTCAGTTCTCTACCGCGACATCACCATAACGCACGATGTCGAAGCGCCAGATTCCCCGCCACTTGAGCCCAAAGAGTTGAGACGGCTAGAGAGAATACGCGCGGCACGCAGAAGGCGGCTACCCTGGGGCGTTGGCTTTCTTTTTGCCATATTGAGTCGACCAGCGCTGAGGAGTCATGTTAAGAGCTTGAGATTTCGAATTGAGAATTATGTTCATGATGAGCATTTTCGTGATACTGGGAAATTGAAGCCTTTGACTTTTCACCCGGTGGAGAATGAGGAGGCTCGACAAATAATTGTTGACGGGATTGATGAATTGAACTTTTCTGAAACGGAGAAGCTGAGCGGGGCGTTCACGGATCGGGACTTTGATCTTATCTTATCGCTCATCATCACGGCATGCACCGAAGTCCAGAGTCTCACAATCGACCTTGGATACTTTCTGTACAGCCACAAATGGCTCCTCGAGCTATTCAAGAACTCGCTTTCACCTCAAAACAAATCAAACAATCTTCAGAACGTTACGCACTTCGAAGTCGCCAATCCACGAGGTTGGTTAGGTTACCAGCAACTTCCAAGAGGAATCCACCCATTATCATTCTATCTTCCAAACGCAAGAACTCTCTCCCTGGAAAGTTTCGCCAGTCACCGCAAAGGGGAGAACATCGCATTAGCAGACACAAATCCCTTCTGGCCTCTATCATCTGCACCGCATGCTACCTTACTCACTACGCTTCATCTGGATCACTGCTCGTCAAACACCCATAACATCACGGTCATGCTTGCGCAGACTCCCAATCTCAAAATTCTGTACTATGCTTGTTATCTTCCCGCTTTTGAATGCGACTTTGATGTCGATGAGCTTAGAAGAGGCCTGGAGCATGTTCGTCATTCCTTGACCAAATTGACGCTCAACTTGACTATTATGCAGAGGGGGCTTATTGATTTCTCCGATCATGAATGGCCATTGACTCACGGCCGCATTGACGATCTTCGAGAGTTTCTATCACTGACGGATCTTGAAATTCCTCTCACTTTTCTTCATGGCCATAAACCATCGGAGGATTGGCAACCATTGGCCGATCTCCTGCCGCCAAATCTCATCTCTCTCACCATCAAAGACGAACTAATGAACGACCATACTACCTTCCAAGATCTCTACACCGAAGTAGTAATCCGAGATATGATGCGTACGTTCCTCAGCTACGGCTCCAGATCATCTACCCTCAGTCTCCGCCACGTTTACTTTTACCGCTACCCCGCGATCTGGGACTATGAAGACCTCTCCAAGGGCCCTGAGAAGGAATACTTCGAGGATTGGAAGCCTGTGGATGACAAGTACGGCAGTCGATGGGTTCTTGTGGAGAGATAGATCACTTGGCGGAAACAAAATCGCTTGATGATCTGATCTGTGGATGTTGTTTTGCAGGAGGGGTTTCGGGGGTTTGTTTCACCAGCTTTCGCTGGATTTCTGAAACGCGATGGGTTGCAGAAAGGGCAAAACAAAAGGACCCCGATTTTGAGACGGGAATTAAGTAATTGTTTGTAGATGGGAATTGGATGTGGAATTTCACATGGTTGGTTAATTGCCGAGCCTAGTATATTTATAAAAATTGGTCACGCGACAGCAGGAGTTGCTGCTGTTGAGGGAATCGTGGGCGCGATTGAACTTCAACTGAGGCCAAGGTGTCTGTTAATTTATTAATATGTTATTTGCCTATCACATTTATGATAAAACATTCTTCAACTTGGTGGCTGACGCGGCATATGCTTTGAGCTGGGGTACAGAAACATCATCTCATTTCGCGTTTATTCGCAGCGGAGGGACCTTTGTTAAATGCATTCTGTTGAAGAAATTTTTATTCATTCTTGTTCATCATCAAGTCATCTAAACAGGCCGTAACACCAAAGTTGATTTCGAAGCTTGGTTCCAGACCTAAAGCTCATAAGTCGTCAAGACAGCCGCGTGGTCAGAGAACCACTCATTTTCCTTATGGTTAGGCTCAGGCTTAGGCTCACCAACAACAACGGTGTGAGAGTCAGTGACCTTGAGGCCCTTACCCTTGTGAAGAATAAAGTCAATTCGGTCAAGGGGCTCGGGCTTACGGTAGCCACCGTTCCAGATATAGATAGGAGACCAGGTGATGCCCTGCTCCTTGACGGGGTCGGGATGAGCGACGCGGAATGAGTCGATGAGGCCCTTCTCCTTGGGGAGAACGGAGGTAGGCCATTGGATGTTGGTGTATCCGCAGTTCTTCTCCTTCAAACCATCAACGTAGTCGAGATGAGAGGGGGCGTTGAAGTCGCCGACGAAGAATACAGGGATCTCGTCAGCATTGTCAAGCTGGCTCTTCATACCCTCAAGGGTAGCCTTCATTTGAGGAGTGCGACCGGACTGGGCTTCTCGCTGAATGATCTTATCGACAGGCAGATGATCATAGCATGTGTCGTAAGGTCCATAGGGAGTGTAGCCCAGATGAGCAACGAAGAAGTTGATCTGCTGGTTCTTGCCATCGAGAGCAATCTTGACACCGCCGGAGCGAGCAGGACCACTGATGACACCGTAGTTCTCGACGATTGGATACTTGCTAAGAACACCGACATCGCCGCCGCTAGACCAGTGATACCAGCCCAGAGCATCAGCGAGACGAAGAACATGGCGACCCTGCTGGTCTTCCTGAATACCAACGACGTCGGCGCCGGACGAGGCAAGGAACTTGACCTGCTTGTCGTGGTAGCTGGTAACCCCAGTACCGCCGTTCCACATGTTGAGAGTCATAACCTTGAGCTGGCTTAGCAGAGCCTTGCCAGAGCCAGCAACGTTGATAGTGAAGACACCGGAAGAGGCGGAATCCTTCCCAGTGGCGCGAACGGTGAAGACGGCTTTATCAGCGCTTGAAGTAGGCGTTCCAGAGATGATACCATCAGCACTGATCTTGATCCAGTCAACATTAGAGCCCTCGCTGGAGAATTTCATCGTGCCGCCTCCACCGCGGACAAGACCTCTGATGCTATGCGAATAACCATCACCAACACGAGCATTAGGCAGAGAAACGTCAGAAACAATAAACTTCACATCGCCATCAAGCTCACGACCCTTGATGATCTGAAGAGGTGGAGCAAGCCACGTATAACCGCCATTCGCCAGGAAGAAAGCAGTGTAGTTTCCAGGCTCAAGGCTTCCAAAGTCAAGCTGCACATCGCCCTTGTCATGAGGCGCCCACTTCCACTTGATGGAGTTGGACGAGCCCTTCTTCTGGTCCACGGGCCCGCCGCCGGCGCTGTAGTACAGACCAATCCAGTTGGCGAGGTTGGGGGTTGAAGTTTCGTACTCAAATGTCCACAATGGCTTGTCGGTATTGAGGGATAAAGAACCCGATGCATCCGCGGGTTCTTGGGCTAGGACTGTTGGACAGAGCAGCCACAGGGCAGAAGCCACTGCGATGAGAGGGGATTGGAATCTCATGGTCAAAGGATGACCGTTGAAAATTCTCTCGTGAGAATGGGCGGGAAAAAAAGATGTGAAGCTCGCTTACGCACGCGGCACGGCACTAGTAGATAAGAAGACAAAGCGGCGTTATCCTCACGGGCAGAGACAGAAAAGCAGGGTATTCACGAAGGGCTTTATATGGTTCAAAATGTTCTCAACAATAGCAAAAGGCAAATATCAATATCGATGCATGGGAAAAAGAGAGGGAATGACCATGCCAAGTTTCGAAACGAGCCAATGCTTGGTTCCCCTCAAGCCACGCAGTCGAATGACGTGTGAGCAGTCCGTGTTGGTGCTAAGTCGATCGGCGGCGGAGATCCCCACTTGCGGAGACGAGCCACTTCTTTTTCCCGTGTGAGGGTCTAAGGGTCCGCCCCCCGAGAGTCACTAGATCCCTATCGCCCGACATCGTGACTCGGCAAGTGGCATCACGAGAGCTTTTCATTGGGCTGATGATCAGTGTACAATAGCCTTATCAGATCTGCCGGCTGCCCACTCTAGTTGTAACCCAAAAAATAAGTCTATCCAGTAATACTCCGGGATTAGGAACTTTTTGAGATGGGGTTGTCTCACAACGTTTTGTTGTGGCTAGAATGATAACGGTTTTTTGCCGCTGGCTTGGAGGTGAGGTGGAATGAGAGATGGGGCACAAGACATCAGGCGGGGGGATTTATTGGACCTCGCAATAGTTGCAGTGGTGGATGTTACCCAAGAGGCTCGATTTGATAGGCTGATATGGTGGTCGCGGGGTCAGATACGATAACCTCTATATGTTCGGAGGGGGTTGGTAGAATCTTCAGTGTTCTGTTACCCAAGATACTTGTACCTTGAACCATGGATGTCTGCATTTGATCGGAACAAAAGGACCTGCCTGTTGAGATAAGAATTTCATAAATCAGGTGGCAAAGTATGATATTTTCAAACCGGTCTGTTGCATCCTGGCCATCACTGGAGTTATTTCCTTTGACTGACTTTACTCGGGATGCTGCGGGTCGATGGCAAGTGAGCTATGATAATGACCCAAGGAACGTATCTCACAAACGAGTCATCAAAGCCCGAGATGAATGTAGTCATGTCAACTTTTTGGTCCGGTTCATCGCCAAGCATACTCCCAGATAATCGATCTGAGTTGACATGGAAACGTTATGGCTGAGCGACGTATGCACCGAACATGATTTCTTACTGCGGTTTATGAGGAACTGACTTTGTCAAACCACCTGTAGGGAAGATTGGAGGGTGCATCTCTCCACGAGAGGATCTGTTGCAGACCGCGCTGGGTAATTCAATAGCATACTTCTGAAAGTTATTTGAGATACATAAGAGGTGACATAGGCTTGGGCTTGGCTACTACCCCATTCGCAGGCCTTAAGCTAACCAAGCATCTCTCACAAAGTCAAGTGCCTCATCAGCAAAAGACTCCCATCTCTTCTCATCAAATTCAAAGCCATGATCCTCACCAGCAACAGGATCATATCTCACAGAAGTCTCAGGTAGCTTCTCGGCCACGAGATCAACAAACTTTTGAGAGCCGCGGACGGGCACTGTCGAGTCATCCTCTCCATGCATGATCCACCTATGTTTGGTCAGTTTTATCGTCAATTTTCATATAGTCCAAGGTGACGTACATATGCTTGGGCAATTTCGCACCAGCTCCAACTCTCTCAAGAGGATGGAAATCCGTCTTGTCGAGACCCTTATTGTCCAGCATGTGAGATGAGAAAATACCACGCTGACAGGCTGCGACTGCGAAGGGAGTCCTCTCGAAGCCAGCTCTTGATTCGGGATCTTTGCGCGTCTTTGCGATCCAAGCTAGAGTATCTTCCATGGATGGAATTTCCGCTAGCGGCATGCGTAATACTGTTGGTTCGTCGGGGAGGGCACCTTCCAGGTAGAGTCTATCTTTAGTGTCTAGCAGAGGGTAAACGACAGCAAGAGAGTGGAAGTCTTCGGGATGAGAGAGCGCAAGCTGGGTTGAACAGTATCCACTAGTAAGAGCGTTAGCAACACGTCTTACCTTTTAGGTCAGTTAACTTACCCAGCTGATCCACCAGCAAGAAGGACATGAGAAAAGTCAATAGAGTGGCCAGGAGCCTTTTCCTCTAAGACACCTGGCAACTCATTCTTTGTCCATTGCCATCCATCCTCGACATCCTCCAGAACGTCATACAGACCATTCGCAGAAGGCAAGAGTCTGTAGTCGGGGGAGACGATAATGGCGGAGTTTTGGAGCGCGAGTTTGTCAACCCACTTTGGGAAGAAAGGTCCAAATAAGCCACTTCCCATGACTAGAAAGCCGCCGTGGATGTGATAGATGATTGGGTGGTGACCTGGTTTGAGGTTCTTGGGGATCAGAATGGCTGTTTTGATATCATGAGATGAGACAGTTTTGAATCTTGGCGATGTCAGCTACTGATTGGAGCGGTTTGATATCTGGTACTTACGTCTCTTCAATGATGTTGTAAGACTCAAAGACTGAGTCGTCGTTCCAAGGAATAGACATGGTGCTTGATGGTAAAGTAGTCAGGTCTTGAGTTTAGTGTAGAAGCAGAGAGCTGGTTGAAGGCTTGTGAGTTGAATTGTTTCCATTATGCGAGACAGGATTCGGATATATATAGTTGGTCCAAAACTGACGTTGAATTAAAGATTTCGAAGCGGAATATTGTGTCCCTTGTGAGTAAGGTCTTGCGACTTTCGTTGTCATCCACTTGCATGGCTTGTTAGTAATTTGAGCTCCAAAATCCCACGCAATTCAATTAATAAGGCGGAAGCTGATGCTCCGTCTCCTGTCATCTTGACCCACTTTAACGGAAGACAACCATCCGCTCATTGACATACATTGAACAGCCAGCATGAAGCTGACATCAAGTGAAGATAAAAAGGAAAGAGCCTTATCTTCAAAGTAAAACTTAATCCTCAAACATTTACAGTCTCCAAACAATCAGCCTACTACTCATTTCAGGATGCATCTCTCTTCTCATACCTGGATGCGGCCCGAGCCTCTTGAACAGACCCTCCAGAGACTCGTCTGTCTCGGTTACACCAGCATTGAACTAGCCGGCGAACCCGATCAATTCCCCATCGAATCAACCCGCGATCTTCTTCGAAAATACGACATCAAATGCTGGGGAACCGTCACAGTCATGCACGGCAAGCGAAACCTCCTCGCCTCTGATCCTCAACAGCGACGAGATACCATTGAGTACATGAAGCAAGTCGTCAACATGTCCGCCGAGCTCGGCGGCCAAATCACCACCGTCGTTCCCGGAACAGTCGGGACCATTATCTCTTCCTCTACACCGGAGAATGAGTGGCAATGGGCTGTAGAGGGCCTCCGTGAAGTTGCTGCTTTTGCGCAGGAGAAGGGCATCAAGATCGGTCTTGAACCATTGAATAGGTTTGAGACTTATTTCCTCAATCGCTCAAACCAAGCTCTCGCCCTCGCCGATGAGGTTGGATACGACGTTGGTATCGCCTTTGATCCATTCCACCTTGCACTCGAGGAGAAGGATCTTATTGCAGCTATCCACGCATGCAAATCGCGTATCGTTGATTTTCACGTGGGCGATAATAACCGACTCGCACCAGGGGATGGATCATTCGACTGGCCTAAAATTATGGAAGCTCTCGCTGAAGCTGGGTATGATGGTGGGCTGGCCGTTGAGTTTATGCCAGCTATTGATCGAACGCCTGTTGGTGATTATGGCAAGGCTCAGTTGGAAACGGGAGAGGTGGATGTTACGCCTGATCAACTGCAGTTTATTATCGATCACGGGTCAGGGTTACTATCTGAGACTTATTATACGGAGCTTTTGAAGAGATCTGCTGAGACGTTGGCACCATATGTTGAGAAATAGACTCTTAGGAGTCTGGAGGGATTAGCTCAGTCATTCCTGAAAGACATTATGATTTCTAATATGCGTTCCAATGAAATTATAGCTTCGTGATTGAACTTGGGTATCATCGTATGCTAGTTGCTTTTTTATCTAACCGCCCCAGATGCCGTCTAGTATTTTCGCCAGTAGATGTACAGAAATGCTCATTCATGTCGCCAATTCATATTGATATCTTATCCCCAGTTTCTTGCTTCCTACTCTTTAGACTTGTAAATTTTCTTGCTGCACCATGCTCTCAACCGAATAAAAAGTGCAAAACCTTCTCGAACCAATTTCTGCGTGTTTGTTAGTTTTTTGCCTTCCTTGAACAAGGCAAGGGTACGTACGCTGGCGGTTTAGACACATAGTTTCTCTCGTACTCTTCAATCGGTGCCAAGTTATGTCGTAAATCTATTTCAGTTGGCTTGATAATCTTGGTTTTGTGGGCAATCTTCCATCCGACATAAAACACTGGGAACAGTCCAACCGATGTGTATCTGTGGCGGTCAGTTGTGTCATTGTCAGTTCAACAAAGATACTTACGAGAACAAGAAGCTAGGAATATCCCACATCCCAGGCAGGAAAACAGTATATCCTCCAACGAATACCATGATAAAAGTCGCAACTAATCCGACGTACGCAGCGTATGGCATGAACCATGCACGATAAGGAAGTGTAGAGCGGTCGAATCCCTGCACCTTTGTTGCACGATAGAAACAAAGGTATGTTAGACAGATGACGGAGAAGTTGATCAGCTGAGATGCTGTGACCAAGGACACAAACCAACTCAGAACAACAGCTGAGCTATTCGAGAGCTGAAGGAAAGATAGCAGAGCGATGAGCAGCACCACAAGGACGCAGTAAATGGGAACACCGGTCCTAGTACAGATTTTCAAAAACCTCGGTGCTTTTCCTTCAAGCGCAAGACCATACAAAGATCTCGTCGCACAAAACACATAGGAGTTGCCGGCGGAAAACGCCGACACCAGAATCATGGCGTTGACGATATGCGGCAGAACCCGGATCCCAAGACGATCCATGGCGATAACGTATGGCGACGCAGCGGCTCCGGACTTGCCATCCCTGAACGCAGCAATCATGTTTGGGTCATCGTAAGGCACGAGAATGCCCACGCAGAGGGATCCGAGCACGAAGAAGAAAGTCAGCCGGTAAAACACCGTCTTGAAAGCTCGGGGCAGGATCTTGCGAGGGTTTTCGGCTTCTCCAGCTGCCATGGCGACATAATCGGGACCAGCGATGGAGAAGGCTGCTTGGATGAGACAAGCCAGAAAGCCTACGAATTTACCCAAAGCACCGTCGTAGTAAAGTTCTGCGAACGCCCCAGGACTTTTCCAGTAAGTGAATCCGAACGCATCTTTCTGCGGATTCCCACCAACCATGACGATAAACGTGAAGAAGATGAGGCCAACAATCAAAATGACTTTTCCAATAGCAGCCCAAAACTCGGTCTCGCCAAAATACTGAATCGCCATGAGGTTGATGAGCGCATACAGCACAATAATCACAGCGATAGTAGCCCCAACAGGGATGGCATCGGTCCAGAATTGAAGAATGAAATGGCACGCTGTGACTTCGAAGGGTACCAGCGCAGCTTCGAAGATGAAGAAATTCCAGCCAGAAGCGAATCCGAGAGCTTCGTCGACGTAGATACCGGCAAATCGGACGAACGGAGACGAGATTGGCGTGTAAGAGACCATTTCGGCGATGCACATTGTGATTGTGAGGACGATTAGACACCAGAAGGAGAAGGCGATGAAAAGACTTCCTGGACCGCCTTGCATTAGACCTTTGCCGATTTGGACCTGAGGATGATGTTAGCCATTGTTGCGTTGGAGGCTCGGTCATAGAGTTGAATACAACATACAAAAAGAACAGTGCCAATCGTTCCTCCAATTCCAATAAGTTGAATATGCCGGCCCTTGAGCCTTCTATGCGTTTCATCGCCATAGACATTCTGAACTCCAAGCTGATCCTCAGTGGTGAGCTGAGGCGCTTCGGATTTAGACTCCTTTTCGGGATCGGGAATAGCAGCCATCTCAGCTGATGTCGCGTGCTCACAGCAAATGATAAATGATACCTTTCAGAAAACCTGGTTAAAAAGGATAAATTAGGATGAAAAATACCGCAGCCGAGGTTTTTTTTATTCCGCTGCCTCGTCCCCCTTGTATAACTTTTTTTTGTGCCTTCACCCCATACGGAGTAGGCCGAGGTCTGCGGGGATGATTGGAGCATTATCCTTGCGGGATCAACCCTTAAAGAGAAATAGCTCGGGGGGGGGCGAACTGGAGATGCGGGTCGGTCCTAGACTTTTACTCGCTAGACACGTGAAAAGGATGAGCAAGGGCATTGAAGAGGATGGGATTGAAAAGCTTGGCAGTCTTGGGAGTAGATATGGGGTGATAAGGTCGGATTACTTGATGCAGTTTAGTGAGGCTGTAGGAGACTCGAGCCTCCACTGTCATTGGGCAAAGGTTGGTTGCAACACTCATGAAATGCGTCAAAGGTAGTTGATTTTTGCAGTAGTACCTCACTGATACATCTTACAGAACATTATTTATGAGCATTGATGTCCTATGAAGAAGCCTATGAAGTTAGTTCTTATCACCGAGAGCTTGCCATTATGCTAAAACTGCAGCAAGAATCATGAGGTTAACCTTAGGAACCATTCTCTATAACTAGAGCCCAAGGAACGATTATCTTTCGGCCCGCGGGCACCGCTCTTGATGGTTATTTTATTCAAATTACCATCAGATCTACTTTAAAGTTGCGGGGTAGACTCTTTATAGTGCCTGGTCATCTCCTCGATACCACCCAAATTCAGGATAAGAATGCCGACGTATCCCACCGACGCCCGCGGAAGCCGAGAAACGTCAGATCCAAAGCTGTTTATAAGCCTGCACCGATCCACTTCAACGATGAAATACAATAGACCTCTCTTTAGCATCTATAGCGCATAATTCGAAAACATGGCATCAGATACCCACATGGTCACCGGCGGCAGTGGCTTTATCGCCATCCATCTCGTCAATCAGCTCCTACAAGCAGGATATAACGTGCACACTACTGTACGCGACTTGACCAACACGCGAAAAGTCAAGCCACTACGAAATTTGCAAGAGAAATACCCCGGAAAGCTAGACCTTTTCGAAGCAGATCTTCTCAAACCAGGTTCATTTGAACCTGCTATGAAAGACTGCTCTGTAGTTCATCATGTTGCTTCTCCATTCCTGATGGCTGAGAAGATCAAGGATGGACAGAAGGACATGGTTGACCCTGCGTTGCAAGGAACGCGAAATGTTTTGAACAGCGTGAACAGCACTGAAAGTGTTAAACGGGTGGTTTTGACATCTACTAGTAAGAACTCAATCTCTACAGACCTACATTTTATTAACGTGCTTCAGTCGGTGCCATTTTTGGAGACTATATCGATGTGAAAAGCATGAAAGACAACATCTTGGCTGAGAGCTACTTCAACGAATCTAGCTCTGTTACCCACAATCCATATCACTATTCCAAAGTCGTCGCCGAGAAAGAAGCTTGGAAAATTCAAAAGGCCCAGTCACGCTGGGACATGGTAGTCATCTGCCCCGGACTAGTTCTAGGTCCCTCCCTTACAGCAGGATCAGACTCTGGAAGTCTTTTCTTGCTTGACGAACTATTCAGCGGACAGCTTTGGTTCGGCGTGCCTGATCTGAGTTTCTGCACCGTTGATGTGAGGGAGGTCGCTACAGCGCATGTCAGGGCAGCAGAGACGGAGTCTGCGCAGGGGCGATACATCATCTGTGATAGAGAGATGGTGAGATTTGTGGATATCTCAAATCATATACGTCCTCAGGCTAAGCGCCGCTGGGCTCTTCCTCGCCATACGCTGCCGAATTTACTGATTCGGGTCGTGGGGCCTTTGTTTGGGCTGACGCAGAAGTGGATGCGGGCGAATCTTGGGGTGAGGTTTGAGGTTGGCAATCAACGTGGTATTAAGGAACTTGGGATAGTGTACCGGCCTCTGAGCGAGACGTTGGATGATCACTACAAGTCATGGCAGGTTCAGAAGATTCCTACGTCAGTGAGGTGACGGGATATATATTTTGTTTAGCAATATTTCTGTGTATACCTACTTAGTGGATTCAATTAATACCCTTTCTTTCGTATTCACCTCAGATATCTGCTGACTATCTTACTATGCAGTCGTGATACCGGCTGGCTGCACACGAAAAAACCATTAGTTCTGAGAGTCATGTTTTGGATACTGTACTCTCAGAATGCCATTGTAAATTAGAGCAATCCGCATCTCCAAGGAAAAAACAAGAGAAGAATAAATAAATAAGATTAACTATCACATTAAATCTTGAATAGCTCTGCCAAAGATGAGCTGCAGGTAGAGGGTATGAATAAAATCTCCTGGTCGAAGGCGCTCTAGGGTGTCTTGCTTCTGAAGCTTTTCGTCATAACCTAAGCTCTGTGATGGCCCCACTTTGAGCTAGATCAGCTTTTCGCTCCTGACGTAACGGCTCAGTCCATCCAACCAATACTTCCCCATCACAATTCAATTGTGCTGTATCCACGACCCCATACCTTCAAAATGGACGGCCTAGACGAGTTTGAAAAGTCGCTGGCCGCTGAGAAGGCTGAGAGGGAGCGCACAGAACGCGACCACGACGAAAAGCGACATCGCAAACATAGGCACCATCACCGATACGACTCGGAACGCGAAAGAGACAGAGACGGAGACAGAGACGGACATAGACATCGCCATCGTCGGAGACATGACGACGAAGACGATGGTCACCGAAGTAAGCGCTCACGCCATTCGCGCGACGACGAAGATAGCCACCGGTCGCGACGACACGGCGACGACCGGCATCGTAAGACAAAAGACCCCAAAGAAGATCTGCCCATCCCCGACGAGGAGAAGCCAGCCAGCCAAGACCCAGTCGACCGATCGAAATCTCTCCAGCGAGACTCTTGGATGACAGCTCCCTCCTCTATCGAGGTCGACTACATCCACCGACCCGACAAGAACAAGTCACCACCTCCAAAACCCGAGCCAAAGCGTGTTGTGTCCAAGCGCGAGATCAACACTCACATCAACGACATTCACGAGGGCAAGTCCATCGATGAACTTGACATTCCGACCGAACCAACTGTAAATTACACCTTCGGCGACGCTGGCTCGTCATGGCGAATGACAAAGCTCAAAGCTGTCTACACAGCAGCTGAAGAAAGCGGCCGTCCCATTGAAGATGTCGCTATGGAACGTTTTGGCGACCTGCGATATTTCGATGACGCGCGAGAAGAGAAGGAAGAGATGGAACGACGTAAGATCTACGGTAAAGACTACAAGGGCCACGACAAGCCAACTGGCGACCTCTACCGCGAGAGGATCAAGAAACAGCGCAAAGACTCACCACCTCCCGAGCCTGAACAAGGAACAATTATTCCTGACACGCGTCCTCAATCAACTCCCGTGATGGACCAATCTGCCCTCAACCGTCTCCGCGCGCAAATGATGAAAGCAAAACTCCGTCGCGCCCCGAATGCCGCACAGCTCGAAGAAGAATACAACAAAACCGCAGCAATGTTCGCCACAGCCCAATCCAATCCTGAAGCCGTCGTTCTCAGCGTAATGGACAATCGTCAACTCGCCGGTACACGTAACGAAGCCAAAGCCATCACCAACAAACGCGGTCGCGAGCGCGGAAACGTCGAAGAGAACACAGAAATGACAATTGACGACATGGTCCGCGAGGAACGTCGTACAAAGAACCAAGCTGGCGGTGAGGGTCTGCGTCTAGCGGAACGCATCGCAAAAGATGGCAAGTTCGACAACGATCTGGATTACATGGACGAAAACGCCGAGAAGCTCGCCAAGCGCCTGCACAAATCCGACATCAACCTCAAGAACATGGCCGTATCCGAGTTCCAGAAAATGTCCCGCGCTCTCGATAATTGTCCCCTGTGCCACCACGAAGACAAGAACCAACCGCCCCTCGCACCCGTCATCGCCCTCGGAACACGCGCCTTTCTCACCCTCGCGACCGAACCCGAGATCTCACCCGGCGGCGCCGTCATCGTCCCTCTCGCACATCGCGCGAATCTCCTAGAGTGCGACGACGACGAGTGGGAGGAGATACGAAACTTCATGAAGAGCTTGACACGAATGTATCACGAACAAGGTCGCGAGGTCGTATTCTACGAAAACGCAGCGCAGCCCCATCGGCGCATGCACGCAGCCATGGTCGCCGTCCCGATACCCTACGAAGAAGGCGCCACGGCTCCTGCGTACTTCAAAGAGGCGTTCCTGTCATCCGACGAAGAGTGGAGTCAGCATCGCAAGATCATCGACACAGGCGCGAAAGCGCGCGACGGCATGGGCCGTTCCGCATTTAGACGCTCTATCGCGAAGGAGATGCCGTATTTTCACGTGTGGTTTACGCTAGATGGCGGATTGGGCCATGTTGTTGAAGATACGAGTCGTTGGCCAAAGGGCGATCTTTTCGCGCGTGAAGTCCTGGGGGGCATTGTTGATGCGGAGCCGCATGTTATGAAGAAGCAGGGACGGTGGATGAGGGGCGATCCTAGAGTGGATGGCTTCAAGAAGGGATGGCGGAAGTTTGATTGGACGAGGATGCTTGCGGAGGGATAACTCATTTTAATTAAATTAGAAGAAGCGTCAAGGTATCATTGAGAGAAGCTATCATTAAGCGTTGATATGTAGAAGACATTATATGGGACGTGGCAGTCCTCGAGATTAATGTTATATAAGAAACAAACGAGATATCATTCTCCAACCTTGGTCCCTCAACCGAACCAAGCATGAAGCCTGTCTCTCTGGGGTATCAAGACCGACCATCCAATCGGACAAGTATGTTCAAAATATTACTCTTATCGCACGAGCGTCCCTCGTCGTCCCCTCTCACGATCTTTCCTCCCATCTGCACCGGTGACCTTCATCCAATCCTCCCACTCTTTACTCATCTCCATAAGCACAGAGCCCATCACACTCGCGCTAGCCATGAGACCGTGACCTTCGCCCTCGAGAACACGAACCTCACAGCGCCGCATCGTCTTGCCGAGCCATTTTACGTTATCGACGGGGACACGGGTGTCTCTACTGCCGTGATGGATGACGACGGGTCTTGTGATGTCGACGTAGCGGAAGCCGATTGTGTGACGACGCTCGAGGCAGACGAGGAGGTCGACGGCTGGGTTCGCGCCTGTTGTGGCGAGTTCCCAGATGGCGTGGGTTAATCGGAGATCGTAGGTCATTTGGCGTTCCTTATCTGCCATGGCGTCCGCTGCGGCTGCGATGATATCCGAGTCGCCTCTTGTGCCTTGGGGGATGCTCATTCTGTCCATATTCTCGGAAGCATTGGGGGGTTCCAGTTCCGTATCGCCGTGACCGGGTGATTTATTATACACGTTCTCTTTATCCAAGCTCGGCGTAACGTTGCGCGAACTAGCTGTGCTGTCTCGCCCGCCATTATTCTTTCGCTTTCCTCGTCGTGGTGTTTTGGGTAATGAACTGGTAATTGAGCTACTCGTTGCGGTCATGAAGCTACTATTTGCAGCTTTCAGGATGGGGGTCGGTAAGGCTCTGAGAATTCGTTGCGAGGTAGGAATAGCGTTAGTTGGAGGGAGGGTTTGTGAGGTACCGAAGACGTTCATTTGGGAGGGAGGGATCCAGGGCGCGAGGAGGTGTATTCGACCGCGGATGTGTTGAGGCATTCGAAGGGCTGTAGCAAGTGCGTAAATGGCGCCGGCGGAGTGAGCAAGAATAGAGAACTTGGTGATCTTGAGGGTCTGGCAAATAGCATAAACATCATCTGCAACCGTCAGCGCGTACTTCTCAAGAGCAGCAACATCAATTTACCTGGCCAACTCAGCGGCGTAGCAGTGCCATCAGAATAAGGCTCGCTATCGCCAACACCCGGTCGATCCGGGGTAATGAGCCGCAGCTTTAACGTCAGTGCCAGCTCATCATAAAAGGCGGTGATGTATCTCGTCAATCCCATTCCGACGCAGCAAAAGACTGCAGAACCTTCAGAGTCACCGACTTCCGAGAAGGATATAACGCGACCTGTTTGAGGATGCCGAATCTTCTGCGATAAACGTGGTGAACATAAATAAGACTCAACAGCATCGTCGACTGAGTCGGCGGATTGAGGACGCTCATAACCAGCAGGTGCATGATTCTGCACTGGTTGGGGACTGGGTGAATCGCGGGCTCGTTCGTCGACTTTGTGATTCAGTGGTGCAGACAAACGCTTTAGGCGGGAACTGCTGCGCTTAACCTTGATAGCCTCATTTGGTGCCGGGCTCTGTCGACCAGATCGTCTCCGATCATTGCGGTCATTGCTCTGATCCCGCTTTCGACCTTGAGCCACAGCAGGAAATGGCGCGCCCTCATCTTCTTCGTCGCTGAAGCCGTCATTAACATCGAGGAAACTTCTGCCCGCTACGCTGGTACTCTTGGACGGAGATGCGTCCTTGAGGCCATAAACTGGTGATCGGGTGGATGATCTTGATTGAACATGGCCGGAATGACTCTGTTTTCTTCGACTTGACTCCCGATCTCGAGTTCTGTGTTCCTCGCCTTCTGGAATCACATCATTCGTCGTACCGTCCTCCCGTCTTGACCTCCTCGCGCTCGATCTCTTCTGCGGACCCGTCTTTGCCAGACTCGAATTCCGCGCGGGGATAGCGCATGGTGCATCCATCGGGCGTTCGATTGGCAACTCGTAATTTGACTCTTCACGGATCGCAGTCTCAGCAAAGAATGGATCACTGCGCCCACCGCTGTGAACACTTTCGCCAGGAAGAGCACCAGAAGATGAAGCTGAGACCCCGCCCGAAACCCGCTTCCTCTCGGCTTCCTTCTCCCGCAGACGCTCCTTGGAACTCATGTACATGAGGCCCCTTTGACTCCTTGTTGATGTTTTCCTACCCCAGCTGTCGTGCGATTGTTTGTGGTTCAGTTCGGGGGTCGAGGCACCACGACGTTCGATCGAAAGGTTCCCTATACTCTGGGCATCATCGTTCTTAGACGCAGCTGAAGATCCTTTTGACGAAGGTCGGGATGTACTATTTCGGATAAACGATCGCAGGCCACCGGAACCTTCGCGGCTTGGACTTCTCGGACTTCTAGGGCTCTTTGTCGCTGTCAAAGGTGAATAACCGCTGGGGGGTTTCGAGGTGCGTATGACAGGAGGTAACGCCGCGAGTTCGTCGAGTGACACGGGGTCTTGTCTCAGGTCGTCGAGGCTAGGCTGATGAAACGCTCCGTAGTCCACACCAAAGCTACCGTTCCCGGGACTCGCGGGTAGTGACAGGCTCGTGGGCGATGCCTCGAAATGGTTCGTCGCAGGCCTCGAGATGACGCTCAGGCTGGTGATGAGGTTGGAGATGACTTCCGGGCTGGCGGGAGGAAGACCGGAGTTGCGCTTTGACGAGGGGCCTTGGAGAGAGCGTCGTCGAGAATGAGCGTGGTGATTGTGGGCGCGCGTAGGGATAGGGGGAATATCAGCCGAGTCAAAATCCATGGCTAGGGCGACGGACTCTAGGTCGAGTCACGAAAAAGAAGTGGATGTCAAGGGAGGCAATCGGTTCGCGATGCTGTGTCTCGCGGGTCGACGATAGTGTCTCGCGCAGACAAAGGGTGGCGCGGCTTTCTCACCCTTGGAATAAGGGATGAGTAAAAAAAAAAGCGTCACGACGAGGGAGGATGCTCTCTCTGGGGATATTAGCTCGTTCGGTGGAAGTGGTGATGGTGGATCGCGGTGGCTGTACTAGGAATATTAGATTGAGCCAAGTGGGTTTATCTTCCGATATGTCGCGTGGGAAGGGAGAAAAGAAGAAGAAGCCAGCCAGAGAAAAAAAAGAACAACAAAGGGAGAGAGATCAACAACCGTCAAGGATAGGATGGGTTGGGTAATAATTTGGTGGTCGCGCAAATGGAAGTTGGTTGACGAGGAGAAGCGAAGAGACAAAATGGGCGAGGGGACAAGGCTAAGCTAGGGGGGAATACAGGAAGCTAAGACAGGGAGCGTGGGCCAATCAATCAGCCTTAGAGCCCAAGACTCATATTACAGCTGAATTTGTATGTTTTTAGACTCTATTACAGTCGAGAATAAATGAAATGGGAAAAGAGACAAGTCGAGATTCTGGGGAGGAATGGTTTCAACATGCCATGCCTCAAGGGGCTGAACGTTACCTTAGGTACTTTACGTGCCACGGACGTTATCGCCAACTCGAGAGTGTGCGTCCAGACGGGAAGTGCGCATGACCAAGAGTGACAAATCTCTTAAACCAAGAAAGACAAGACCAGAAGAAACACTTTCAGATCTCATTACGGAGTAGGTCTGTTTTGTTTATCGCTGTGCCTCTCTCTCGCGCACTCTGTTCAGTGACAATGCACCCCTGAGCCCACTCTCTGGACCCCTGAAAGTTAGGTTTTCCCCTGGAGCTTATTCCATTCCCGTTAGCCTAGACCCTGCACCAATCCAACAATGAATCTAACATTCCATCTTGCTACCATTCCAATGACTCCATCTAGAACGCCAGTTTCACATTTAAACTTTAACTTAGCTACAGGAACATCCAGAATTCTGAGTGAAGTGTTGGCGTTAGTAGGAGGTTCTGTGATCTGCGACGGGTCAATTAATTGGAAACTCCACTGCTCCACAGCGGATGTTCGTTTTAGACTGGAGCTGTCTGGATTAGAGTAGACCAATTTCATCCAATGTATTAGGCGGCGATGAGTGACATATCACGGAGTATAATTGACTGTATAATTACCGGGAAGAGAGATAGAGAGATTATTGTTGATATTGGTTTATTTTTATTGCCAAGCATGGAACCATGGCCATTATTTTCTGGCCCTGGTGCTTATTTTATCTCCCTTGCATTTGTTGGTACGGTACCTGCATCTGGTGCAGCAAGCATCGTCTCAATTGCCGTAGCTCCAACTTGAAAGGTTCGACTGGTCTAAAAATGAGATTCCAATATTCTCAGACGCTGTCAGTACAGAATGACATCGAGATGACCGCATTTTAGGCTGTTCTCTTCATTGTCTGCATGAAACTCCATCAATCAGATTTGTGGCTGACTGCACGTTAGCCACATCGACGTCATTACCCAGCCCCAGATCATTATCCCAAATCTCCCCAGTTTCCAGGATAAAAACCACGGCGCGACGTCATGCCAATGAAACAATCCCTCACCCGTTCACTAAAATAAAAATAAACCCCCAAAAATTAAGCAACAAATCTCGTGGCATTTCCAATCTAAAACTCTACATCTGCGCCACAACTTAACTCCCTCACTAACAATGGACGTTCTTCTCTCCCTCCCAATATTATCTTACCTCCTCTCCCCCGCCTCAGCATCATGGTCCACATCCTTCAACATCTTCTTCTTCTACGTCCAGTGGACCACATTCGTCCTAACCCACACGCCCTTCCGCGTGCGCCTCATCGGCTCCCTCGCAACGCGCATAATACTATTTCTCTTCCCGTCGCTTGTGTCGTTACTCTTTGATACAGGCGTACCGAGCATCGCCGAGTCGATCAAATTTGGCGGCCGTGCTTCGCTTGCCCCGCGGGATGCGCGCTTGCTTACGCGACAGCTGGGTCTCGTGTTGGTGAACCTCTTGTGCGTGACGTTGCTGGAGGGCGGGTCACATTTGGCGTTTAGATATCTCGTTGGTGAGAATGATTTTAATCCGACGGCGTTGCTGCCTTTGCCGTGGCAGTTGGCGAAACATTTGGTGCTTATGATGACCGGGCGTGAGGTGTTGACTTATTACATTCATCGCAATCTTCTTCACTCCAGCGGCGCAATTGGCAAGCTTCACAAGCGCTTCAGTCACGCGCGATCAGCAGCGCCGTACAGTCTTCTCGTATTTGCAGATCACCCCGTCCCCTTTCTTCTCCATCATTTCTTCCCAATGTACCTACCCGCCATCGCCCTGCGCCCTCACATGGTAACGTACTTCCTCTTCCTTGCGCTCTGCACGGTGGAAGAGACAATCACCACATCAGGGTACAGCGTTGTCCCTGGCATTATCATGGGTGGCATGACGCGTCGCAGAGCGATTCATTACGCGAGCGGAGGCGATTGCAATTTCGGCGCCTGGGGAGTTTTGGACTGGGCGAATGATACGGGAAGGGGGAGGGATGTGCTCGATGATGTGAGGGCTGAGGCGGAGAAACATAACGTCAAGGAGAGGTCGGCGGATAAGTTGGACAGCGGTGTGAGTGCTCTTCAGGGAGGGATTGACAAATTGACGAATGGAGATGATGGCGGTAAGAGGAGGAGTTCGCGATTGATGGCAAAACGCGCCGGCAATTGAATGAGGTCCATTTTCTATTGACATTAAAGTCGTTTCCCAGTAAATAACGTGCAGCCATCTAAGTGTACAAACTCCCATCTGTCCCATTGTTTGTTCCATCTATTTATATCCCATCTTCTTCGCAAACCAGCTGAGCGTCTCAATGCCGCTCTGTACTCTCATACCAATTCTAGTGTCCAGCACAAAGGCCTCCCATACCTTGGCGACATCCATTTGCTTCACACACTCGTCGTACTTTTCTCGTCTGTACGCTGCGATCTCATCCGGTGTGCCCTCGGGAGGATTGCAGCACTCTGACCATGCGATGGCGCCTTTTTCGTACACTGCTGCCGCGAGGACGTAGTCATCTTTTGTCGGGCCCTTAAATGCGAAACTGACCTTGTTAGACGTGATACTGATACAATGTGAAATGTGAAACTTGTACTTACCGGTCAAACTTAAAGACATGCGTCTCCAACAATTCCCTCGCCTCGACAAACTTCTTCTGATTGCGGAATAACGAGGCGCTGATGAGCGCCCAAGCTCCCATCTCATCAACCTCAGCCTTAATCTTATCCACAACCTCCGTCTTAGCAGTACATCTGTCCCAACTCATGCCCCCAACTGCTTTCTTCAGCTCGGCGGGTCCCATGCGCTTGATGGTGTTCCACATGTAACTCATCTCCAACGCGGGACTGGGCCCAATCGCATCAGCGAGATCGACGCCAAAGCTCTTAGCGCGTTCCTCCCACTTCTGTATCTTGCGCTGAACAAACACTTCGAACGGCAACTGGCGCGCCATGAAGCGCTTCTTACCCGCTACACCTGGCGCCTTACGCAGGTATTCCTCCGCTTTGACTTTTTGGCGGCGCGCCTCATCCTTGTCTCCCGCAGCTACGGCGTCGCGGTAGAGTTCGACGGATGCGATGCCTGCCATGTAATAGTACAGTGCGTGACTCCAGTCGTTAAGCTCGAGGCATCGCATGAAGGAGTCGCGCATAAGAGGCCAGTCCTGGATTGCCATTGAATTGAGGGAGAGCTCAAAGTTATTGAGGGCGGTGACCTGCTTCATCTTGGACTCGCCGCCGGTGGTGAGGACTTCAACGGCTTTAGGGAGGTCCCGCTCATTGCTGTGCAGACGCGCCTCTTCAATGAGCCAGAGTCGCGAGTCGGGATATCGAGAGCGCATCGATGCAAGAAGCTTCTCGCATTTTTCTCGGGGAGGTCCGACAATCTCAGCACCCTCGTCGAAATCTTTTGCATCGGGGAGAATGTCGACTGCGCCGAGAAGAGCGTTGTAGTAAGATAACAGGACAAGACCAGCGATGGCGCCGTTGACGTTGGCGTAAGCAGTGGAGCGCCAGAGCATACGGACGCCACGCTCACGATCACCACGGAAGCCAACAACGGAAAGAAGACGAGTGAAAGCGGGAGGAACCAGGGTCAACATGAGAAGAATCATACCAAAACACATGTTGGCCCCGGAGTGGACAAAGATGTCGAGAGGGTTTTCAAGAAGAACAGAGTCGGACTCTGTAGGTTTCGATCGAGCCTCACGCAGTGGTGCACCTTCATCGATCTTCTCATCTTCGGTGGTAGACGAGCTTGAAGAGTCTCCGTTCGCAGGAGTCTGTGTGCCAGAAGATGATTCAGTATCAAGCTTCTCCATACTCTTATTCAATTCGGTAACAGGCTTAGCAGACAGCGATGCCTCTGAAGTTGACTGAGGCATATCCTTGAGTGTTTTCGCTTCAGCCTCAATAATCGCATCAAGCGTCATGAACGCCTTGCGAAGCTTAAGAAAACTCTTCATCGCGTCAATGAGACTCTCATGCAAAACACCCACCACAGCGCCCATCAGCTGCGTCTCCGCGCGAACGAGCTCGAATTCTGTACCAGGAGGATACAATTTACTCCCCGCGCGCGCTTTGCCATGCTTCTGAGCCTTTTTGTAATCCGCCCAAGCCTTCGCTTCACACTCATCAAGCTTGGTGGTAGTCTCGGTCATGACGGCTTTTTCAAAACCCAGCACGGAGCGCATGAAGATGGTAACTGCCAAACCTAGCTGGTGAAAGGACGAGTCTCCCGTCTGCAGCTTCTCCCAAGCTCCGTCGATATCGTCGTTCATGATGAGGCCGCACGATGCCATGGCGTCGTCAATGTCCTCCATCTCTCGGGCCATGGTATCCTTGGTGGTGATTGAGCCAGCATCGCTGTTGACCTCGGTGGCTGGCGTCGCGGTTCCAGACCGGAACCAACCCGCTAAACGACTCATCGTGATGAATCTGTAGAGTCGAATTGACTAGGTGAGATTGTGATGGAAGGGTATTCTGGTGATATACGCGTGAATTGATGCTGAGCCTCGAATGCTGACGTCTTAGGCTGAATGAGGGATCTTGAGCCCCTCTTTGTGGCGTTTACCCAGATGCTGACAGAAGAGACGGGACCATCCGCTTCAGATTTTGTGATTATAACATGCAGATTGAAGATAGTCTATAAGAATGAAGCTTAAGGATAGGAAGTGAGAGGTTTTTGAGGTTGAGTGAGAGAAAAAACCACTCGTAATGCTGAGATCAAAAATTCAGTTCCACCTCATCATAGGTAGCTTCTGCTTATGCAGGTAAGCTAAGCCTGCTAAGCTACCTGCCCCCACCATATCCGCGGAGTTTAGGCGGGCTTACGCATGGGCTTCGGGGCCAATCGGAGCTCGAGACTGACATCATCTGTTGTTGATACGACTCCAGCTTTGGATAATGATCTTGTGCATTTATCCAGCCCTTGACGGAAGAGTTTCATTGTATTTCATGTCATCATTGTCTTTGTTTTGTTTTGACTCTGCTCTGTTACAGGCTACCTTGTGAGGCTTTGTTCTTTGCTCACCGTCTTGTATCCTTATCTCCACCCAGAGTCAATTGCCACGTAACGTACCTCGTTGACGGATATCGGAGAACAAGAGGGTCCGTCGATTTTACTGTCCCGGCTTTTTCGGATACTCGGAACGGACAAGTCTCCCGTGCTTATCCCATAGATTGCCGAAGCAATTGCCAATGATACTCAAAAGCTTTGTGGATTGAACATTCTATGCATGAAGTCCGGTGCCTCCGCTGAGATCGAGTTGCGTCATTCAGTTTGCCGTTCGTGGAGTTCCCTGGTCTTGAGAGCCAACGAAGCCAAATCAATCGTCACCTGCCTTCAAGTTTGTCAGTTAACCCTCCTCGACGGTAAATTGTTAAAAAGAACAGCTCTATATTCATATTTGGCCGAATCAAATGTTATTTAACAGCTACAGTCGTTAATACTGCTGCGACCTGTCCCTAGGCTGCTGGAGACGTAAAGCGAGCTATGAATTTCTAGATGATGGTGACCTTCTTGGACATTGCATCTTTTCTGCTCAGCTGGTTTCCCAGAGATAAAGAAGAAGGGAGCAGGGCTGTTAGACAGAGACGTTCAGAGGATTTGAGCCGTGGTCTTCTTCGCCATATTCTCATTGAGAGAGTTGATAGCTTGCTATGACGTTTCTTATAGCATGCTTGCTTTTTGCCATGGCTGTATTGACGAACATGGGAAAGGTCTTTTTGGTAACTGGAGTTAGACTCGAGTTTCCTGCTTAATGTTTCGTGTCATACAGTTTCGCAGTGTTCTGAACTATGCCATGATTTTAATTTCGAATTTCTCAGGCAACGTACACCAACCTCTATAATCAAAAAGATTGTAAGCAAACCCGAATCAAGATACCGTCGAGGAATTGTCTGGTGTTTAGGCTATTACAGGCCCAGCCTCGATAGGGGAAAACATTAAAACTTTGGATTAGAGATGCAAAGTCTGTCACTTACGAGACTAACAGATTGAAGGCAGACAAAGAGATAGTAGTGGCTTGGTGAAGGACGCTACCAGTCAAAGACGCGCAGCGATAATGAGAGGCCGAGGGAGGCTGGGTTGTTCCGCAAATAACTCACGACGGGCGATGCAAGCGAATCTAAAAAGGTACGGCTAGCTGAAGTCGATCGTTTCAACAGCTAGAGACTCTGAACACCCAGAATCATGTAACTTCACTCATCTCCGGGCACATAAACCCTTTTCAATAAGACCGTGAAGCATTTTGCCGTATTTAATAATGAGATGAAAAGCAAGGATGCCGTGAAAACTGTCTTATTTACAAGTAAACTGCAGCGTCCTTATGCAAATAGGTACCAGTGTTCCCAAGTCTCGCCCAAGTCTTGGGGGACTGAGAAGGATCGTAACAGGGATGATGAGAACCAATCACACGAGCGCTAAGTCAGATCCCCCAACTTCGTATGCATTAGTGATAACAAGTAAGACATGAGTGCGAGATGTCACGAGAGGGAAAGTGAGAAAGTCGACACTTGTCTGAGCGTTGCTAATGCTTTCGAATATTCGATTGCTTCCGTCTACAGAAGGTCAAGAGGTTACAGCAAGACAAACATTGAAGTCTTCATCTAGAGCCCGGTAATGTGAGCTGAGTGAGATGAAACATCTGCGATAGGGTTGTCGATCCTAGCGTCTTGAAACCGAGGGGCTGAGGCACCGAAGGAAGCGGGCCTCTCATTGCACTGGGCCATTTAGTGATCATCTCACTGCCATCTTAGCAAGGATGGTCTATGTTGATGACTTATTGCCTACTGATGAAGGCCTTGACTTCGGAGACTGTGTGAAGGATACCCTGAGAGTTTGTCGCTGTAAGAACCGAAAAGTGCGTATCTTCAACATCTCCGCATGACGCAAATCCATACAAACTTTTAGGATGGTTTAATCAACAATAAGTCTCACCTACACAGCCTGTTGACAAAGGGGCCAATCTCTGTCTGACACACCAAGCCACTGACTAGCGGAGACTAGATGAATGGCGAGGCTCATTCCCGCTTCTTAATTAAGGACATGTGCAGGATGTCGATCCTTGTAATGCATCCATTGCGTCCAACAGCGAGTGAGCTATAAGTTGTAATCATCCTTTATGTCGCGTGTCGTCTTTTCTTCGCTCCCTTTTCTCTTCCGCACCATAGAGTTCTGTCATTAAAGCATGAAAGATGGTGACTCGTCGATTACTTGCCATACTGGCATTTCTATCTCTTCATCAGATAATAACCGCCGCATTCACGAATCCGCCACCGAGCGACTCCAGCATAAATAACCCCCACTATAAGTTGGGGGAGGAGATCAAGATCACTTGGGAGACGGATGCGGAGTTTACTGATCTTACGATGTGGCAAACCGACACTGGGAAGAGATACAACTTGCAATGTAAGTTCATCAAAAGTCAGTGGCGAATTGTTGGTTGACGGTGTTCCAGCAAACAGTAAATCGAAGGAGTATATATGGATCGCATCATATCAAGGCATCGATCCCGCCGACGGGAACTCTTTTAGCCTATGGCTTTTCAAGACTGGCGACACAGGGGCTCTTTTTGCAAGCCACACATTCAACATCACCGATCCATCGTCTGCAACAACCTCAGCGCCAACGGGTACGCGAACAAACAAACCGAACACCAAGACAAAGACCAGCGAAGCAAGTGAAACGGCTGGCGATAATTCGCCGACAAACGAGCCGTCGTCCGGGCTATCCACGGGAGCAACTGCCGGAGTAGCAGTAGGTGCTGTTGCTGGAGCATTTCTCATTGCAGGTGCTGGGTTCATGCTTTGGAGAAGACGGCGGGGCAACAAGACTATACCGTCGCCGATCACGGCAGAAGAAGCACCGAAATATGGATATGCACCGGTCGAAGCACCGAATGATAACGCTGCCAGACATGGTCCATGGGAAATGGGAGGGTCGCCCACGCATTTCACGCATGAACTGCCAGCTGATAACACGGTACAGCATCGAACATGAACGGGGTTAGGAGTACGGAGTCTGGATATATACCATCAATTTACAATTATTTATAGAAATCTTATGAGTTTATAATCATCTCGCATTTTCCTTGACTATTCTGCGCTATAAGCTTCAACTATCAGAATTCGCCTTGATTGAGAAGCCAACCGTTTTCTTTCCCACCATATCATAGTCCGGATCTTCTGGAACACTCCATCCGAACAAATCAGTCAGCTTCTCCCTTACATTCTCATAGTTTGCCCCAATCCTTAAGACTCGTTCATAATTCAAATCCAAGATAGTCCCAGCCCTCCCATACAGATGCCATTTTTGCCGACCGTAGTTAACAACCAAATCAGCGGCCTCAATAATCTCAGGCTCAATGTCCTCAACTCGAAACTTCTGCCCTTGATCCGTCAAGTTGGCACTGCTGCCTACCATCACCAAACTGTTCTCATCGTTTAGCCGCGCAAGTTCCCGGGAGAAAGGGCCTTCGCCGATGGCGAAACCCAGAGTACCGTTCTTGACAACCCGCTCAACATTGGGGATGAGCTCTGAGGCTGACTCTTTTATCTTTGCAACGAAAGCAACTGTCAATCCTAATTCTTCTGTAAATGTTCGAACAATGGTGAATTTCTCATCTGGAACATCATATAGTCGCTTGAGGAGGTTGTATGTTCCGATGACGCCCATGGAATGACCAGCTTTACGCTTCTTGGCGATAAATATACGCTTGATTGCATCGGTGCTTGCGGCCATCATGCCGTATCCGACATCGGTTGGGGCGATGATGACGCCGCCCTTTTTCAAAACTTCGAAGGCCCTTAGAGCGTCCCGCTTTGCGTCTGGAAGCTCACCGGTCCGCGGTGTCTCTCGAGATGAGATGTTAGTCATTCTGTCGGTGGAGCTCATATTAGCAAAGACCAATCAAGATCAGTGGTCGGGAGCTCATGATGACGACGAACTTTGAGTGAAGAGGGTGGATACAGATGTTTCTCTGAAATTCTTGACTCCAGTTTTGAGTATGAATGGAGATCAAATACTCGAGAAATAAGCACTATTCACTTGGCTTATATATTGGAAGGATTAGATCAATCATATGATAGCAACGCGTTCACCTTTGGTAGGTATTTCGACAAGTCTCACGCCGGAACCGACGGCATGCAGATCAATTCGTCACGTCTGTCAAAAGAGCGCTATCGTGAAAATAGTACACTTGAACGCCACCCAAAACGTCTGATTGTCCCAAAAGTTCCAACTAAAGTTAATCCTTCGGTTCCTTTGCACAAGTAGAGTGCCTGTTACTACTGCATCATATTTTGAGCGCTTTATGGCATTCGTATGGAGGTAAGTCGACATTTACATTTTATATTGCACGGTAACCTTAAGCTCGGGACCATAAACAACTCGTGAAGGAGCCTTCAATTCCAATCTAAATAAGAAAATATTTTAAGCCTTATCAAGTCTCGAAAAGCCAATATCTTAACTCCAAAGACCAACCGTCGAAACGAAGTGAGTGGAAATAACAAAACTCTCATTTTTCTCCTATCAGACGTCAACCTCCTTCTTCTGGTTTTGCATCCGTTCAGCTCGCTTCTGTTCCGCATGAGCCTTGCGATAGGAGGCAATCAGCTCCCTAAGAGTCATAGAATCTTTAGGAGGACGCGCCTCTTCGACATCCACACCATCCTCAGCCTCTTCCTTTTGACAAACCTCTTCCTCCTGGGTAGCTTCAATATCATCCCCTTCATCAGCGATAATATAGTCGTCTGAATCATCTTCTTCAGGACCTTCACCCATAGCTTCAGCAGCCTCCCGGGCCTCTGTCTTTTTCATAATCGCAATCCAACGAGGCAAGTTCCTCCTCATGTATCCCAACACCAAACCCTGCTTCCTCTCCCAGTTATACGGCCAACTCTCCTCCCATGGAACTTCAGCACGACGCTTCGAGAGACGAACCAGGTCATCCACATCGACTCCAATCTCGACGAGTCTCTTCACCGCGGCATCGTGCTGGGCGGGATCATGGGTCTCAAGATGGTTGATGAAACGGATGATCTGACGAGCACCGAAACTGGTGTTGATGATCCCCTTGCGGCATGGCTCGTAGTCTGTGTGATCGAGGGGGTAGAGAGATGGTTTGGAGAAGGTATGATCTTCAGCTAGCTCAATCGGGGAAGGGAGACGGAGCATAGACATGTGGCTACTTCCACTGGTGTTTTGGCTATGAGAGGACATGGTGATGGATGATGTTGAGAGTGCTGTTGATATGAATTCGAACAGGGTCTGTAGTTGGTGACTCAAGTCTGGGTGTTAGAGAAGTGTGTTGATCTGTAACAACTCCACGGCATTGAGCCGTGCTTTATAAGAGAATATCCTTGGGAATCTGCTCTTTGTCCGATTGTCTGAACAAATGAAGCCAGCATAATTGAACATTTGCAGAGAATGCCAGTAATGGTTGGCAATGCGAGCTCTGTTCATACATGAAAGCAAAGACAGAACAAAAGAAAAGTGGAAAAGGACACGGAACATAAATACAAGTCTAACTGACGGAAGTAATGTTTTTGTATAACGCTAAGCATCAAAGAGGCATATACAAAGGGAAGACAATGGGACAGAGGACCTCAAAGCAAACATTTCGAGCAATGCAAGAATTCACCGGCCAGTGTCGGGATTAGATTCCGTCGCCTTTGTCCCTTGTGCGCAAATAGTCTCGGTCCTTTTTCTTCAACATCAAAGAATCTGTTACTGCGAGTTAATAACCTATTCAGCTGGATAGTTTAGTCCACAATGGCCATACTGTAGACCAAGATAGTTAATGAAATCAGTTGATTTTGATAGACCTGCGGATGAATCAAGATCGCGGGAGATAAATTGAGTTTCGGCCTGTAATAAATTAAGAATATGCGTTCTATTCAAGGTCTAGAGTAAATAAATTTGCCATAAACCGTTAGAGTCTCGTCCGCGACTAATAAAATCTCCCGTCACACAAGATCACTCTCCTTCACCAAGATATCCCGATTCATCTCACCAATATCCCCCAGTCCAGCCAAGTGCATGTTCATAGTCAAATCACCACATAGCGCTCTCAGAACATGCTTCACACCCTCCTCACCGCCCAGCGCCAACCCATAAGCATAAGGCCGTCCAACAAGAACACACTTTGCTCCCAGGGCAATAGCCTTCATGATATCAGCACCGCATCTGATACCACTATCAAAGAAGATATCAAGCCTATCCCCAACAGCATCAACAATTCGCGGAAGCATACCCAGACTGCTCGCTCCACCATCTTGTTGCCGACCGCCGTGGTTGCTCACCACAATTCCCTGAACACCAATCTCAACACACTTCTTGGCATCGTGAACACTCTGTATGCCTTTGAGAACAATGGGGCCGTCCCAGTGCTTCTTTAGAAATTCAATGTCTTCCCAGGAATGGGAATGGCCGGGGAATACGATCTTGGCCCACTCTCTGGCAGCGTCACCGAGACTAGCGCCAGCGGATCCGCCCTGAGCCGCTTGATAGACTCCACTCGCTGCATCAGTGATATCATAGCCGTGCTTCTCCTTGAACTTCTTTTGGAAAACAGGATCTGTCAGACCAATTTCGACACCAATGTGGTCTGGGTGGATGAAGGGGTTGTAGCCGTTGTCTAAATCGGTGGGACGCCAGCCGAGGACGTAAGTGTCAAGTGTGACGAAGAGAGCCGTGTAGCCGGATGCTTTGGCGCGGTTGAGCATTGAGATGGTGATATCATCGTGTTCGCGGCTAGGCCAGTAGAGCTGGAACCATCGGGGTACATCTTTTCCATTCGCTGCTGCAACATCTTCAATACTGGTGCTTGAAGCTGTGCTTAGCGTATAGGGAACTCCAAGAGATGCAGCGGCTCGGGCAGTAGCGGCTTCACCTTCAGGGTTGAAGATCTTTTGAACTCCAATGGGTGCAATTGCCAGTGGAAAGGGAAGCTTTTGACCAAGAACCGTCGTAGAAGTATCAGAGAACTGCTCATTGCCATTCTCATCCTTGTGACTTGGCACAAGACGATTCGGAACGATTGACCATCGAGAGAAAGCAGTCAAGTTGTTCCTGTATGTTGAGCCACTACCACAATTTCCGTGGATGTAGCCCCAAGAAGTTGCCGAGAGTGTCTCTTTCGCCAGAGGCTCCCATTGCGAGGTTTGGAAGGTAAACGCAGGACGAGCAAAATGAAGACCAGCGTCGAAAATAGATTTCTCGTAACTGAGAACGTCAGCGCTTGGTGAAGCCATGATTAACGCGAGTAATTGCTTGTTGATGTTGGCAATTGGAAGTTGATGAGTGAAACATCTCTCCAAGGAAATGCGACTCTGTTATTATATGTATTTTCTGACATGCTTCTGACCTCGGTTATCGTGACAATTGCATCACTGTAGATCCATATCAATGTCACCGAAAATTCTAGGGTTCAGCCTTACAAGTGCAATGATGTAAATTAAAGCGGTTCGATCGGATATCTCGGACCGGACAAGTGCCCGCTGCATCGGCTTTCCGCCGGTGTTCAACCTTCAACGGAGGCTAAAATCCGCGAAAGAGCCGCTAAGACGCTAGTCTTTTGAGCCTCACTTGATATGATTCTTTGAAATTCATTGCTCGAGATTATGGCCATTTATTTCCAGGCTTGGCTGAACGTTCTGCTGTAAACGGTCCGATTGACATGACGTAGAAAAGTTGGTGCAAATACCGGACGGGCCTGAGAGGTCTAATCGCGACTTTGTGGAAGCCGAATGCTCCCAATAGATGTGTATTGAATTGGATACTGGGATAGAGAGTTAATGCCCAAGCAGGCTAAGGCAGTCAGACTGACGTGGCCTAAAAGGTGCTGGAGTCGAACCCGAACAAGTCATCAAACGCTATCATGTCCCGACTCGTGAGTCCCTCATCCCCAGTGCCGTAATGGTCTAAGCCAGGTTGAGGCATCGGCACAAAATCTTCCTGTGCCATCGCAGGGGCTTCAAATACAAAGCTTTGCATGATCTGATCGATGTCAAAATCGGAAAACTCCAGGTTAGAGAAGTCAACTGCCGTGTCAGGCGTTGGCTGCTGCGTCAGTGAGATATCGGGTCCTTGGTACATGATGTCAGGGTTGACCTCAGATAGTTCAGATAAATCAACCTGTCCCAGGTGGCCATCTTGACAGCTTGTCGGTTCTATCGCCACAAATTCTCCAGCATTGACTCCCAAGCGATTCATGATACCAAGAAGAATCCTCATCGTTCGCTTCGGCGCGTGACACCACGTCTGCTGTTCGGACAGAATCTCCAAGCAAGTCCTGAGACATAAATGGGCTTGCGATCCCGGGCTTTTCTGCGCCGCCATACGCACATGGATGGTCGCACTAACGTACGTGGCGTATGATATAAAGTAAGGCGCTGTCCTGAAACAAAAGTGTTGCTTGTAGATTTGTAATATCTGATAAATTTCTATCGCAGCAGTAACACAGCTCAAGAAGGCTTCAGGTGCGACTGTTGCAGAGACAGATGTAAGGTGGCCTTCTGAAAGAAAAGGACGATAGATCAGGATGATGAGTGAGTTGCATAATGCCCTGCTCGAGTTAGTGTGTGAACAACAAAGCCAAACAACGCACTCACAGCAGTGACAGACTGTGGGGAAGGATGTTAGAGGAAGTGGGGTCGTTCAGATCAACTCTCAAACACTCCGGCAATCCATCCTTCCAAGATTGAAGATCATGGCAGAGTGATTGCGCAGTCTGCCATATTTGATCTGCATTCTTTGTTGCGCTCCTCTGCGCATAAAGAGCGCATAGAATACGATCCATCATAATGCTGAGTTTACACAGTTGCTCAAACGTGGAGACACTATATGTCGGACAATCCAACTGAGACGGTTGAGCAGAATACGTTCGAGTATGAAAATCCTCCAGTTCTTCATATTCATCGAGAAACGCTATCGGCACACGGTTGTCATGCTCGCGTAATCGAGTTGGACGGCCTTGGTAAATAGACTGGACCTTGTCCGAAACTAGAAAGGTGAGCTAGACATAATTTTGCAGGTGTTTGGATGCTTACTGAATGTTGCCCAGAACACGCGACGCTCGATCTCCGTATCTTCAGCAGATGCTCTTTTTGAAGATCTTCGAGCTGAGCCATCGATGTGCAGACCAAGATCGATTATCATGCTAATCGCGGTACCTAAGTAATGCCACGAAAGACTTCTCTCATTACACCATGAGAACAGGGCATCAGAAACGACCAGAAGCGCCTGTATGGTAGTGATATTACTCTTGAACAACACTTGAGAGCCAGAAGCGTGCAAGGCTTGCTCGAACTTGATGCGATATGGACGCCCAATGGAATTCAGTTTGCCAGTGTTTCGGAGAGCGGCTGCGTCTACTGTGTGCATAGAGCCAGCAAAGAGCATGGCTGTGAGAAGGAGATCGGAGTAATAGGGACCATTGCATGCCATGTCGCGCATAAAAGCTGGTCGATACACGATAGAGCCCATATAGTGCTGGCGGTTCCAGAACTTGGAAAGAAGATCCATGCCTATCTTTGGGCCGACGTCACCAAAATTGAGCTTTCCCGCTCTGAGGTTGACCTTTTCTAGTTGACCTGATCTGAATGAGCATCGAACCTTGAACAACAAGTAATATGCACTCACGTTGTCTAGTTGTCTCTGCTAAAAGCTGGTTCTTGATAATCTCGTCGGAGCTGGTTATACGAGACGAGTCTTTGGCAGTTCCTAAGTCAGTTGGTCCGCTGGAAGGGCCATGGAAAGCGGCACCCTCTGGTTGCCCAGTCGTTAAGTGGTAAGAAGGAGAGTCAGCCTGCGCCTTTCCTTGATGTGTCTGATCGCTGATGTTGTTCAGCGTAGGTGTAGATGCAATGGGATTTGGGCTTTCAGCCACGTGAATCTCTCCTTGCTGGCTATAAGAATGCACATCGCTCAACTCCGGACTCCTTGAACACAATTGATTGCGTAAACGAGCATTTTCCTCCTCCAGTCTTTGTATGCGCGCATTAGATGGTCTGTTCGTACATGTGAGTATCAACCTTCCACGATCTGTTAACAATCTTACCTAGCTTGAGCAGTTCTCTGAGAATATGTACACTCGATAGCCCGACCCTGGCAATTTTCGCATTTTGGCTTCGCGTTATCGCAACCAAGCTAGAAAAGATCAGCAGATGGGTTGCACCATGATGAATGCATTGATACCTTTCGCCTTCGACAAAAGTCGCAAGCGGCAGATGCGCGCTGGGATCTACGTTGAGATGTTTTCATGATGGAGGGACGGATGGTGACGGGCCGTGGTGCTTGACATGAGGAAGATGACGGTCCGCTCGCAAGGCAGGTGGATTTGAGGTGCGATATTTTGAGGATGACATAAGCGGACAGACATTTCCCGCCACTCCACCTCTAACTACGGCATATGTTTAAATTTGAACATGCCACACTGTCCTGATTCCGTTGTATTATCAGATTATTCAAAAAACTGCCAGTGTTTAATTCCTATGAAACGGCGGTACGCGCGCGCGCCTTGAAGAGCCATACCGTGGTGACCTAAGCGCCCAGCTCAGTGCTGGGTTTGAACACTTTGCCGCTAAGTGTTATGATTGGCAGAGGCATGCTGTGATGCTTGGAACCGCAGGGCCCTGGTGCTCATAAAACTTCTTAAAAGCACTCATTCTTTCTTCGACACACACTATCACCGATATAGTTGTCATAATGTTGAACCCTGTTATTAAAAAAGTCAATACTGTGCCTAAATCGGATATCGAAGTTCTCAACCAAGAAATAGACGAAGACGAGGGCCAATACCGCATTCGGGCTGGCAACCGTGTACATTATGTTACGATTCCTGGACATGCGAGTCCCAATCGCATTTTCGACGAAGACACGCTCTGTAGGCCATATCTTCTCGTTCCAGAACTTCCCCCATTCCCGGATGCAGACTGGACGAAGATGAGACTTTCTCTCGGCCCTGATGGCAGTGTTCAATCGGATGTTTCTTTCGAGCCGCTGGACAAAGTAGAATCCACCTGGCATCCACAACACATCGACGTACTTTCATTAAAGCGCATCAAATACCACAAGCAGCGCGTTCGGGAAGTCCAATATCAGGGCAAGACTGCAATAACCAAGATTGCCGTTTTGCAGTGGCTTGTTCCGCAACTTGAGCACGAGACTAGGGTGTACGAAACTTTGATCAAGTTGCAAAGCACTGATGAGGCGCGATTGACCCCAGAAGTTTTGGCACACCTTTTTGAGGGAGGTAGAAATATTGGGCTTCTTTTGGAAAAGATAGAGGGCGATTATGCGACACCGGCGGATCTGCCAAAATGCGAGGCGGCTTTGCGCAAGTTGCACAAGCTGGGGTTTGTCCATGGAGACGCCAATCGCTACAATTTTATTATCGAGCGATCCACTGGGAACGTCAAGATGATTGACTTTGAGCATGCTGAGCAATATGATGACAAGAAGGCGAAGGTTGAAATCGAGGAACTAGCATCTGAGCTGACAGATGACTCCGGGCGAGGTGCGTCAGTCACCTTTATGTATCATTAGCCTCGAGAGCCTCGGCTGCCTCATGGTTGTTCAACTTCCTAAGTATCTTCAGTGCGCCATAGCAATGGTTCGCGTGAGCCAACATCCCATGCCGCGAGCGCAATCTCGTCGTTAAAGCTAAAATAGGTGCAAGGTATATCATGTCGGTGGGAGTATATAATTGAATGCCGCCTATAAGGTTAAGTACGTTGGGGGAACACAAACGTGCATAAACAGTCCCAGGCAGAGCCAAATATCTGAAGTCTTTGTGCGTGATCTTGCATCCCTTGCAAAGCTGCCCCCAGTCCGCTCCTGTGTCTGTGATGTACGGCGCACGCAGGCTGGACACACCCGCGTACGGATCGCTACCAACATCAGGCGTTTGCGGAAGTTTCGACATATCGCATCCTGGTGCGTCCACGGGCGCTTCGTGGTAGCGTTTGAAGAGGCGATAGAGCTTTCGCCCTACTGTCGCCGGGTTAGGTAAGAACGCGGCCACCTTTTCAGCAGACCCATGAACTTCAATCGCCAAGCTCTTAGCCGCCTTCACGCTGACCAGCCGGAAAGGGTTCTTGTGCGTCTTGTCACGGGTCCGGAGGCAGTACGTCCCTGGGATGATGCGCATGATGGGGAGTGTCTGGACTTGCTGATATGTCAAGCTAAAGTACTTTTTGGCCATGGGCAATGTTATCATCCACAGTCCTCTGTTTTGGTGCAGGCACTCGAAGCAGACTCTCTCGCAAGTGGGCAGGTACAAGAAGGCCCCAAAGTCCGCGCAAGAAACACAGCGATCGGTCTGTAGGGTGCGGTACACCACTGAAGGCGGGTAATGACCAGCGAGGTTTGTCTTTGTCAAAGCTGTTGGGACTTTCGGCGCATGCTTAATCACCTGCTGATATGGTGCGAAATTCTCAATGACTGTCTTGGCTTTCAAGCAGGCGCGCGAGAGACGTGATAGCGACTGAAAGTCGAGGAGGTCAATGGTGATGAGGAGTAGCTCTGTTGGTAAAGTGCCTAGTAGGCCGAAGCACGACACAGGACGCTCTGGATGAATCCTTGATGGCTTTGCGGGTATAATGTCATCAATGACCGTACAGCAATCAATCTCATTATCACAGGTGAGCTTCGATATGACTTCATCGTCAGAGTGTGTCTTCATGCTTGTTGCGCACGGATGCGTGGTACAGGGAGTGAATTGTGTAGATGTAAGATGATAGTTTGGGAAAATTGACAACAAGTGACGTGGAACCGTAGTAAGGCCATAGGGCTGAAGCCGAAAGAAGCTCTAGCCCTAACACAAAGTTTAACAAAGTAACACAATACTCTCGTTACTCTCACTGATGCCCATATTTGATGTAAGGTATAATGTGTTGGAATGGATTACATAATAATAGTTGCCCCATCCCAATCCTGGAGGCAGATCTCCGGGAGTAAAAAGATCTTTGACCCTTCATTAATGTTTCATAAATACCCAATCTAAGGGATTACTTAGTTATATTATACTTCCTCAAGTCTTTATATTCCTTATGATACAGAACTATAATTTTATTACCTTACTTAGACAGGTTTCTCTAAGTTATACTGCCAAAAAAAATTCATTATTGTATCTAAGTTTAGCTCGCTTGTGTCTCTAGATTGTCTCTTACACGATTAAAGCCTATCCATAACCTGGTATTCTCTTTCTGCTAGAGGTATAAAATGTAGTTGAATTTATCCTCTATTCCCGTGGCTATCGTATCCTGCCTTTCCTGGCCTAGCGCAATGAGAGTCGTGTATAGCCTCGGTTAATGGAAACTAAAGAGCCGGTCAGCAACCTCTCGCGCATATAGATTTCTACACACATCCACTTCTCACCTCAATGCTTCAAGCCTCTTCAAATGTGTGACTTTTCATGCTACGATGGTGTAAGCCCTGAGTGGCTTGCCCTCGAAGCATCCTTATCACCGGCACCAGTACCGGACTTGCCGATCCCGGAGATGAAAAGGTTGGCAAACCAAGAACGAGAAGCTGTCGCCAGAAAGTCAATGATAAAACTCGCGCCTCAACTACGGATACAGAACCACAACATTCCCTCTCGTGATGGGAGTATCATACCAGTACGGAGTTACCGACCGGTCAATGCGCCGAAACAAACCTTACTCCCATTGTATATGCACTTCCAGGGCGGTGGATTTATGTTCGGCACGTTGGATGCTGAGGATGCTATATGCGCACGTATAGCCGTTGGATCAAATGTGGCGGTTCTGAATGTCGATTACAGACATACGCCGGAGTTTACGTATCCGACGCAATGGAATGATGCTGAAGATGCTTTTCAGTGGGCTCATGATAACATGGATATAATGTTCTGGGACCCGAAAAGAGTCATTATTGGTGGAATATCAGCTGGTGCGTGGCTATCTGCGTCTTTCACCTTGCAAAAACATCTGAATCGTGAAACCGAGAAAAGGCCTCCCATCGCAGGCCAAGTCCTCATGATACCCTGTCTAGCGCACGTTGATTGCTATGAACCGCAGATGAGAAAGATGAAAAGCGAGTCTATCTCATCTTACAAGACAAATGTTACAGCACCGATGCTTACTGTTGAGGAACTTCGCTGGTTCACAAGTTTGCTGAAGATCGAGAACCCGGATGTCAATGATTTAAAGATCAACCCGGGGAATGCATCGCCAGAACAAGTTAAGGGGATGCCTCCCACTGTACTTGGCGTAGTAGGCCTGGACCCTCTTCGAGACGAGGCGCTTCTCTATGGGAAGATGTTGGCAGAAGCTGGGTGAGTAGCTGATGTTATTAACTCTTTGGCAGAGGCCGGCTGACATGATTCAGTGTTCCGACAGACATCAACCTGTTCTTGGGGCTGCCTCATGGTTTTCGATCGCACGAGGAGAAGTTATCGGCGTTCAATAGATGGGATAAGGTCATAGAGGATGGCGTTGGCTGGATTTTATCAAAGCCAGTTTGTAGCGAGTTTCATGTAAAGACATAAATTAGAGTAGAGTTTCGCTGTAATGAACATTATGCAACGCTATTGTTGTGCCTCTATCTAGAATACAAAATCTAACAGTCGCTATGCAAACAACATCCAATGCAAGTACATCAACAGAGAAACCGATAGACCTTTTTCCACTTGGGCCAGCCATGTCGTTCTTCCCGCTCCTGCTCCGCCATAACATGCACACGAAAGTATCTCCGCCCCGTCACAACATCCATATCAGGTAGACGTACAATCTGCGTGCGGTACCAAACCTTATGAGATAGATAGAACAACAAGATGATCGGTATCGCCAAAACCTTCAAAAAGAAATTCTGCGTAAGTCCCGATGCGCTTCTGTCAATACCAGACTCATTAACAGGCGAGACCGCAACCCAGATTTGAGAGGCCAACACAAGGATATACCCAACAAAAGCAAACCACGCTCCTGCGACGCCGACGTGAGACTTGAACGGTAGTTGTTCCAGCGTATGTGCGTTGTAATACCAAGCTTTTCGAAACCGGATATAACATAAACAGATGCTTCCCCACGTAAATAAAGTGCTCAACGCACTGATGGATAGAAGCCAGTTGAAGATGGAATCGTGGAAACTGACATCTGCGAGAAATGCGAGTAGACCGATGCATGATGCGAATAGTATTGCCATAAGTGGACGGCCTTGTCGGTCCACGTATGCAAAGATCTGCGGCGCATGCGATTGTTCCGCTAATGCAGCCAACGTTCTCGAAGATCCAAAAACCGCTGAATTCCCGACACTTATCACCGCCACCAAGATGATTGCATTCATTATACTCGGAAGCAACGAAGTCCCAGCCTTCTCGATCGCAATAACGAACGGACTCGCCGTCGCATCAGCGACATTATCACCGCCGACGAGTCTTTTATCATCAGAAGGTACCAAAAGCCCAACCAGCATTAGCGCAACGATGTAAAATATCGTGATGCGCCAGAAAACCTGCTTGATCGCTGTCGGTAGCGATTTCCGCGGGTTAGCCGTCTCGGCGGCGGCGAGACCGATGAGCTCTGTGCCCGTGAAGGAGAATGCAGATGTAACGAGGACGCTGCAGAAGCCCTTGAAGCCGTTGTTGAAGGGGCCTGGGTTACGCCAGTACATGCCGCCGATGTAACCGCTCTCGGGCTCCCCGCCGACATTTATGACGATGGCGAGTAATCTAAATCGTTAGTATTGGGAGGAGCGGTAGGGGAGTTGACGCACATGAAGCCAACGATGGCGGTGATTTTGATGAGGGAAAAGATAAATTCAGCTTCGCCATACGTCTTGACGCCAAAGAGGTTGATGATGACAATAGCGGAGAGAAATATGGCCACGAATATGGACTTTGTCAGATCCGGATTCCAGTATCCTATCGTAAACGCCCCAGCGATTATTTCCAACGGCAAAATGAACAACCATTGCAAGCAGTAACTACAAAAGTCAGTAAAAGTAAATCAGAAATTTCAGTCAGCTTACTTCCAACCCATAGCAAACCCCCAAGACGGATCCAAGAACCTTGTCGAAAAGGCCGAAAACGAGCCCGCGATGGGAAACATGACACACAACTCCCCAAGACACTGCATCGTACAATACTGCATCGCCCCGAGTAATAAATACGAAATCAACAAACTCGCTGGTCCGCCTCTATAGAGCGAAGCTCCCGACGCGACGAACAACCCAGTTCCTACACCACATTAGCCGAAATTTGCCGAGCGTTGAAAAAGTCAGGGCTTACCAATCGCACCGCCAAATGCAATCATTTGCAGATGGCGGCCCCTTAATTCTCGCGCAAGTGCTGTATTTGCTGTTTTGGCATTCGCGGCTCGTAAGTCGTAATATCGCTCCGGTGCGTCGCTTGGGTGATAGCCTGGAAGGGGATCTGCGCGTCGGAAGCTATGAAGCCATGAAGTCCGTGGTTTATGGGCGCGTATGCTCCACGAGGATCCCATTTCCATATTAAACGACTGCATTGTTTGCGCATCGTGAGGATCTTTCATTGCGGGGGGATGAAAGATGACAGTTTGGGGGAGAGGGAATGACGTTACGACGGGGGTTAGATGCCGATCATCAAGAAAAGTCTTCAAAGGGCGCGTTCTGGAAGGCTTCTAGAAGGACTTTTGGGATATGCGCGGTTTACTTCGGGTGCAGATTGTCAGAGCGTTGAACCAATGACGGGGTGCGAGTGTGCCAAAAGAGGACTAACGAAACGCCAAAAATGCAGTCTGGCTTGTGAAGATCAGGAGAATTAAATGCGGCGCAGTGAGAGAGTGAATGAAAAGAGATAAATGCGATTTGAGGCAGAGATGATTGAAGAGGGGGAGGCAGCGCAACGTTTCACTTGAGTGGGATCAGCGAGATTCCACTTGGTTCGTGCACTGTTACTGGGTCAAGGTTATTGCCTCACTCCGTAACTCTCGTTAATTCTCATGCCATTCTGTACGTGGAAGGTCATTCACTGGACATGTCAAGTCGTCCCCCGTGTTGGCTGCCCATGGGGAAGAGAGAGAATCTGGCAATATCCACACTGGGTCCGGGGATGGTCCTGGTCCCTGAAGCCATCGCGGTGGGCTATTACGTACAATAAACTGTATCTTACATGAGACCATCAAGTAATCACTAACAAGCGTCCAACTGTATCAACAAAGTAAATCGTAATTATTGTCATGTCCTAATATACATAATTATCGCATTTAATTATCCCTCGTCGGCTGCGCGCGCTGAACATGTCTAGATCCCCCCGCAATAACAGCCGTCGGCGGTTGCTGATACGCAAAGTCATCACGATCCATCTTGCCCGTCAATTCATCCCGTGTAATAAGCGAATCGTGACTCTGCGTCGGACTAACAGGTCTTTCACCCGACTTTCGCAAATCCTCATCTTTAGAGATCGAGTCGCTTGTGTCATGCGACTTTGCCCAGATCCCCTCCGTCGTACGAACGTGATCCTCATCCTCCCACTGGCTATGTGCCGTGCGGGTGAGTTTTGTAGGCTGCGATTGGGAGCGCGAGTTGGAGTAGCCGGAGTAGCTGTTTGACTCTTTGAACTTCTTGCGCTTGACACCGCTGTCACGAAGGAACGAGCCTAGCGCGACGATGTTGCCCACTGCTGTGGCGGCGAGGATTTCAATTGATGCCCACATTGTGCGGACGACTTGACTGCCGTGTGCTTCGATGATGCGGGGAATGCGGTATAGTGTGATGCCGACGGTGAGTAGACCGAAGCTGAAGAGCATGATGAGAAGGACCTTGCGCTTGGTGGCGATTTGGGTTGAGAGGATGATGGGGATGGGAAAGGCGATGAGGACAAGATCGGTGAAGGCGTTGCAAGCTCCCATTGTGAGCATCTGCACAAAGCCTTGACGGCATTGAGGGCCAGGATCGGGAGTGACCTGCCAGTAGTGAGGGAAGGGTTGACATTCTGCGAGGTCGCTTATAACGACGGCAAGGAATGTGGCGGCGAGTGTTGCGCGCATGGCGTGGATCATTATACGATGTGATCTTCGTCTAGTAGCACCAGCAAGACGTTCAAAGAACTCAAGCGTCGTAAACTTAAGAATCCAAAGACTGCACATCATTAGCTTCATCCTCATCAATCAGTGGTGTGAACTTACATAGAAGCGTAAAACACTCGACTCGCAAGCACCATCTTACTCCCCACGATCCTCTTATCAATATCCCCGTCACTCAACTTCAACCCATCCAAGTTGACATTATTCGTTCCATTCTTGAGAACAAAATGAACACAAACGGCCCTTAGAACCAGCGGTATAAGCGCCCCAGCAGCGATCTTATCCTCCTTGAGCAACTTCTCGACCCGTACGTATCGACCCGACATTCGGGTCAGGATGATCGCCACACAGAAAACCGTGATCCACCATGATACAAGCAGCGTCGGCTTATCCTCGTAGAACTGGCGCGCATCGGGAGCGTCCGAGTAGAGCGGCATATCGGAGGGCTATGGCCCTTGAAGCCTTTCGAAGTATAATGGAACCAAGTACGAAGTAAAGTTTTAACAATCAAGGCATAAAAGCAAAAGCAAAAACGAGGGGAATGCGGGACATTAATGAATCGACTTCAGACTGCAGCAAGGGGTGCAAGAATGGCCTGCCCCTGGTCAACTTTATCAGGGCCCAGACAATTCGAGGTCAGACTAAGCGGCGCAGTTGGGGTTGGCTGCAGTTCGATACAGTTGAGGGCACGTCAACGGAGTTTGACGCCAGGGGCATGCAGCCACTAAAAGCCTCCATCATAGGTGAGTCGTTGACCAAAAGTGTAATTGGCTCGATCTCGAACCAATGACAACGCGCAAAAAGATCACATATGAAACTGTTACCGATAGCGCGGACAAATGCATCGTATCATGTCTTGCGACACCGGTGCTTCAATTGTCAATTAAGCCCGAGCGCAATGCTTCAATTCAGTTCTTGGCGACGTGCAGCGATTGCGAAATCGGCAGTGCTGCTGGAATTCGGTTTGGCGTTATGGGCCAGGCACACGGCGACTTTCCCCTTGTAGAAATTGCTAAAAGATTGTGGCGGCAGGGGTAAAAAACACTTGAAGCCAGCAAAGGAGAGAAGGAATGGTCTGATAAGCTGCAAACAACTGATTGCGTCTTCAATCTGAGTCAGCCAACATGCGCTATAATTTCCCCTGATAACGATCAAATTCCTCCGGGCCAATAATTCCGAGTGCTGTTGGTTCACAATGTCGCGCTGACACGTGGGAATTGGAGCGCCCTAATCACAAGCTCAAGATCCAGTCCCGTCGGCATCAGTTCAGCCACTTTCTTTCACCATCATCGCGGCAATCTTGCTCGTTTAAAGAATCCGGGGAAATAAAGCTTTTTACGTACTCATCAACCGTTTGCAAAAGTCTGGGGAAAACGTGGTGTTCGTAGGGCCAGCCATAGAAAAGTCTTGTCGTTACATAAAGGAGACGTAACAGTTTGACCTCCCGATGGGAGGATGAATTAGCCCCCTGCAGAGAGATACGGTGGAGTTACGTTGTGGATGCCCCCCCTCAAAACTTTCTCGGCCATTTATCTCGGGTGATTCGGTTCTGCACTTCGCTGGTAATTACCTAGTACCACAATTGCACCGAAACTATCTTTTTATTAATTCTCGAACCGCTCCATTCTCGAAGACCATGGCTTTGTTCTTTTTCCTCACTAAATGTTTTTAAGTGCGTCGATAGTGTCGGGCTAGAAACAAGTGGTGTCATATGCCCGAAGCCACGAATCAACAACTGGGTAAAATTCACTTAACCGACCCATTATCACCACATTTATGCATCCGATTCATCCGGATATATTTATCCCTTTCTATCGTCGCAATTGAAACCCTCCATCGTCAAATTACCAACCCCATGGAAAGGAAATGCTTTAACAGTTCCCGCGGCTTGGCACAGACAGGGTGGGTCTAACGCTCAGAACAGGGTGATCCTCCGGGTAGCTAGCGGACGGTATGTGCACGCTATCGCTTCTTAGTGAGACAGAAAACGGCAGCTGGGCTTCATCAAGGTTCAGCTGTCAGTTTAGCTGCTTCGACTATCCGCATCTAGAATACTACTCGTCTTAGTCTGTTAATTCCGCGGTTTTGGGTCTGGTGATATCGGCTCTTGCAACAGATTTGGTGTTGCTGCGTTGCCACCGGCATGAAGCTTCCGCGATAAGGGGTTGTATTGTGATGCAACATGGTGTTGCTGCATAGATTGGCTGATATAGGTCTTGTGATTGCGTTTGCTGGTTCAGGCGGTGAATAGTCGAGCCTACCGTGTTTTTCACTCGTCTACCATGTCCACGCGTCGTCTTATTTTCTCAAAGATAACAAACCAGAAGAAAAGAATTGTGAAATAGAATATGCAAAGAGTGACATGCTGCAGGCGATCCACTAGAGCCAACCCTGGACTGTCAATTGAATATCAGGCAATTCCCCTACTTCCCCAGAGCTATGGTGGTATTCATACCGCTCCATCGGTTCGGGCCCCTCAAGCCACGTGGTTTGAGATTCCCCCTGCCGCGGAATCAAAATGTCAAAGAATGGAGACAAACCCGCCAAGAAGCTATACCTTTCAGCTGTCATGCAATACAACCTTGAAACATGAACTTGGTCTCCAAAAAGAGGTTGGCTTCTTGGCAATCTTGTACAAAACCGGTATACAGTTCGAGTATCCTTCGGCAGATGAAACCCAGTTCTTGCTCTCTATTTCCATAACCTTGTATTTCCGCTTTTTGGTAGAGGCTAACTACGCTGCGCTCTGGACGGCGGCATGGACTATTCGAGCTATGGCTAGGCATTTCTCCTCTTCGAACTTTCGCCCTACGATTTGGATGCCTACTGAAGCCCCGTCGTACAAATCCGCTTCGTCTGTAGTAGTTAGCTAAGCCTAAAAGCCCCATGTGACAGGCCATCGATTGCAGTGTAATTCCGAGGCGCAACTTACAAGCTTGCCAATTCTTCCTATCCATCTTACCCAGCGGTTCATACCCCTTATCAAAAACATCAATCCTCTTATCCGCTCTGATCGTGGGGATAACAACGGCCGTGTAATTCGTCAAGTTCATCGCATCAGTATACGCTGCATCATCTTAGCACCAGCACATGAAACAGCGCCTCACACTACTAACCTCCGTGGTAGAACTTTCCAGGTATCACAGCTGCATGAGGCGCTACAGGCATGAGAACGGCGTCTACTACTTGGCCTTTCTTGTATCAGTATGGAGTTAGCAAGGAAGGTTGAGAAAGTACCATCTGAGTCGGCGGTGGAGTTCCAGTAGTCGGAATACTGCCGCTCGAACTCAAGACCTTGGATAGTAAGATCTTGATACTTGAGTAGCTCGGTCGGGTTTTTCAGATTGAGGCCGTCTTGCAAGTCTGGGATTAGAGGTTCGCCGGATCGTTTGAGGTGTTGGTGGATGTCGTACGCTCCGTCTGCGCTGAGAAATCCTCCCTATAGCATATTGTCAGTGTATCACAGGGTCGATGGATGAGCAACCTGCGTGAATATTTGTTGCTGTTTCATGCGATGGTGGTTTCCAGTCAATGACCTGCTATTCAACAGCTGTAAGTCTTCGAGTCACTTGTCGGCGCGTACCTTGTGCCCTGCTTTCTTTAGCGCCTCGATAACTACCCTCAGCCCACGGAGAACAGGCGGATGTAGTCCAACCATCCCATCACACCAAAGTACACCCATCTTCAGTGGTCTCTCACCAAACTTGGCATTCCCTTTCTCGTCCGCTCGTCTCCGATATGACTCCATGATCAGTTTTCGAAATGGAATCGGTATAACAGCCGGGTCTTTTATCCAAGGCTCCGTCCCAAGCACAGCTTTGAACACCACCTCCAGCGCATCAATCGACGTGCCCATAAATCCAATCGTAGAACGATATGTACCCTGTCCAGGATTCGTATTCGCAACATCGCGGTAGCTTAATCGATTAGATGTTGGCTTTATTGAAAATATTCCACAAAAACCAGCTGGTATTCTCAACGATCCACCGATATCTGTCCCCACACCGACTGAACTTCCGCCCAGTGCCATGAGCGCTGCTTCGCCACCTGATGAACCGCCACATGATAAGTTCTGATTTATCGGGTTTAGGGTCTGGCTGATGATGTTGTTCTTTGTTTCACCGAAGAGCAGCGTTTGGGGAAGACTTGTTTTGCAGTATAGCACAGCTCCAAGGGAGAGTAGCTCGGTGACGATTTGGCTTTCGACCCTGTGAGTTTTATCAGGATCGATACCCAGATTACCGCCTATCCAGCCAACGTAGCCCATTGTTGTATCGACACCTTTTACGTGAAATTGATCTTTGAGACTGATAGGTAGACCATGAAGTGGCCCGAGTGTCTTTCCATGTTTGGTGAAGTAATCGTCCAGATACCGGGCGCGTTCAAATGCTTGATCGAAGAAGATTTCGTGAAGACAATTATTCTGGTCATGATGTTAACTTCAACCTGTGGCGGGGTCTTGCACGTTAGTACTAACGAGCTGATGAGCGACCGCCACTCGTTGACAGAATGCCCTCACCACCTTGGTCGTTGTGAGTTCTTGTTCGGATACAGCATTTAAAATCTGAACAGTCTTTAATGACGTGATAGAAACTGTTTCCTTGTCAAGAAACTGTTCAATGAAAGATCCCGTAATGTCGCGTTGGCTGTGAGCTCGTTCAAGGTCCTCCGAGGATAACCTCCATTCTGAAGGGATCTTGTCTAGGGTGGCGGCGCGCTTGGCTGCTGCTCGAACCTCCCACGAGGTCTCATCCATTATCGATGGCTAGAATGAGTCTTAGAAATAAATTCAAGGTTAACGTTGAAAATAATCAAATTGCGGGGAGGGATTTGCAGCTTGTACGATGCCAATTTGGTTGATGCAAGGAGTGCGGCAATGAATGACGACGACATCTGCAGTTCTAAGACACGTGATGAAAGTGGCCCGCATGCATGTCAAGTTCGGAGCTTTACGTTAATAATACTTATCTTTTTATTATCTTTGCTTTTTTTCCAAAACCCAAAAAGCAAACCACGGCGATGAATTTCCTTTTGCAATAAAGTGATTGCCAGTACGCTTGCCTTGTACTCCACAAACATTGAACAAACTTCGCTCGCGAAAAAGCCCCTTTGGCAACTGCATCCTTTTTCGCGATCAAACAGTTGTTCAAATCTTTCCAACACCCGGAATCAACCTCAGCCATGCAAAAATACAAAACAAAGCAAATCATCATCCCTTCCGATTGAGTTCTATGCTAGGTAGGGAAGCCCCATCACCAAACCGACCAGTCAAACGACTCTGCCCCTACTCGTTCTCAGGGCTCTCCCATAGTGCCGTGCACGCTCCTCCGCGTCACGCAAGAAGTCACGTTCCTCAATGGTCAACTCGACAACCGAAAGACTGACACCCGCAGAACGAGCAACCTGTCTCGCAATATGTAACACTTTATCATTGAAGACTTTCGAAAGGTGTGGTCCCACAAGGAACATCGCGGCAAGGGCAGCCTTTGTATCCTTCACATCGTACAAATAATCGGTCACCGTCTCCCACATCTCCTCATCATTCCAGCCCCAGTACGGCTGTTGGTACAGATCGTCTGTCAAGGTCAGCTGCACGACGGACTTCGGGATGAGGTGGCGCAGTGGTGAAGGGTGTTCCCCTTTGGACTGGCCAGCGATCAAGATCCATGGAACGGTAAGAGTGCGAAGATTGGAGAAGTCGCGCAGCTTGGGAGGGGAGCCCTGATAGGGTAATGGCCAGAGTGAATCTGCTTCTTCTTCCTCCAGGACGTCAGCGTCATCGACAATCAGGAGCTCGAATTTTTCTAGTTTCAGTCGATGGCCTTCCAGAGAACTGCATAGCGTTGCCATGTCCAGTGTCTGGTCTCGGACCGCAGGGAGATTCGTCATGGGATAACGAGAGTAGGTATATTTCAGATCTTTGAGGTTGGGTGCGATCGAAAGAATTCGCCCAAGCTCCGCTTCACCGATTCGCTTCAGATCCAGACATCTAAGATGTTCCAACTTCGTCGAGATGGTGAAAGGTTGTGAGTCCTCGGCATAGCTGCCTGAGATAGACAGACTCTCAAGCATACCAAGATGAAAAAAGTCTTGGTAGACGTTGTTAAAGTTAAGACGAGTATGGTAGTACATCGCACAATGGTTGTCGACAGTAACGCGGCGGAGATGCTCGAATTTATGCACATTACTGCCTCCTGGGTTGCCGTAGCTCTCCGGACTCAACAATAGTCGGAGGTAGCATATTTCAACAGAGAAGAACTCGCCGAGATAAATGCTTCTGACTTTTGGCGTAAGAGCCACCAGGAGACTGACAAGAGAGTCAACCTGGCCCTTCAAGAACGCTTGAGCCCAGTCAAACCCTTGGTAGAGATCCAAAGCCTTGATGAACCGCACTGCCTTCAACTTGTCTTCATCTGTGAGGTGGAAGATTGGCGTGGTCGGGAGTTCATTAAGTCGCCTCTCAACAAAATCATATCCATCGAAGCGAAGATGCTGAACAGCTTGAGCCAGGTCAGGTCGTGAGAGAAGGGTTCGCAAGACAAGGACCAGCGAGGCAGCATGGCATTCGAAACTGACGCGAGGGCAATTGACATCGACCTCCCTGTGAAGGACCGGCTGGGCGATACTGGCGAGATGCTTGTTGACGCGTGACAAGGCGGCCAGACCCTCCCTGGGGACAAATTCCAAGACGTGAAGCTGGATCTCGAGGGGGCAAGCGAGAAGTCGCGAGGGCTTTCTGCGGCGGGGTTAGATGAGAAACACTAACAGATGAAAAGAGACATACTCGGGCGTTTTCGGTTTGCGCTTCTTGGGCACGGAGAGAGGAGGCATGGCCCGCGAGGAACGGGTCCGTATGTTGCATGTACCGTCGCGGTTGAACATTCGATACACGATCAACACCAAAAAGATGAAAGTTGATCAAGAAGTGAAATAGGCGATGTCGCTTTCGCTGTGAGAGAAGCAAGTTGAGGCGACGTCGTAAGTTTGTTTTGAGTTGGCTTGGTGACTCGATGTTGTTTGCCTGTCACGTGGAAACACAGTGAAGCAGAGCGGTGCGTTTGCAGTGCCAAACAGCTGCCAGACAAGCAAAGAGCTTATACACTCTAAGTACAGCTTTTATTCCATTGTGTTGGGATTCCTTGCCAGTGCTAGGCAAATGTGCTGAGAATATGAATATTCACTACTTGTTTTCCTCTAACATTGTCTAACTGGAATTTTACGATGATTTAATCCCAAGAGATGGAGTGTACACACAGTCTTATATTCTATATATTGTAAATCCATAGCATTTACTCAGCTTCTTCGATGTAAATATTGTATCTACTTGATGAGGATCTCAACTCCAAGTCCAACAACGGTTAGCGCGACTGGCGCCATCGCGGGTCCTCCTTGTCTCCAACGCGGGGAAAGCTTCGGCGAACTTGACTGTATTTATTATTTATCCCAAAAAAAGATTTCCTCATCATGGTCAACCGCCAGAAATGACCGACACTCCCTCAAACCGTAAACGAAGCAGCGTCCGACGTGCTAACGTGACAGCCTGTCAGCGATGCAAGTCCCGAAAACAGCGATGTGACCAGACCATCCCGGCATGCTCATCTTGTGCCCGTGCCGTAGTGCCGTGTGTAAGCGTGGATGTAGACGGACAATCTGTACCTCGAAGGTGTTTCCCTTTCTCCCGTCAAAACAGATTGCATGCTTACTTGAACGTCCTCAGTTACATCAAGAATCTCGAGGATCGAGTCGTTGAGCTTGAGCTTGCTCTCCGAAATCAAGGGATAGACACCGAGTCCGTTGTTAGCCGAGCTTCCCAAGATGCTCTTGAATCAACACCAGGGGCGTGCAGCTCTAATGATCTGAATTTACTGCGCCTGCTAGTACCCAGGCCAAATGATATACAACACCCCGAAGACTCAGCCTACCATACTCTCCTCGATACTATCACTGTACCAGATACCATCAAATTTCCTCCCAGGCCTACCACTATCCAACTCACCGCCACATACTTTGAACACTCTAATTTCTTCTCCCCTGTCTTAAACCAGAAATCATTTCACGACACCATTGCCATCTTGTATCAAGACCAGACGTCTCCCGACCAGGGCACCTCAGTATAGAAATTCCAGCTTTGCATGGTCCTAGCCATCGCCATCAGACTTCTCAACAGGACGGATTCTTCAATTCCTACCACTGCATCCGACTCGTTCTTCGCGTCAGCTATTGGAATACTCACAGAAAGGCCGCTAGCTACTTGGAGAGGCGATCTTGAGCATCTCCAAAACCTTCTCCTCATCGTACAGTATACTATATTCGCTTCGAATCTCTCTGCGGCTTGGTACTTCATTGGTCTCGCAACACGACAGGCTATTGACCTCGACCTTCTCAACGAAACTCGCCTGTCCGACGCGCTCGAGGATGAAGCAGAGGTGAATAAGAGACGCCGGGTTTTCTGGTCCACATACATTCTCGAAACAAACCTCTGCGTTATACTCAGTCGTCCACGATCAATACCTGACGAAGCTATCTTTATCCCCCGCCCATCCACAATGGGACCCGAGTCGTCAAGTCCACTAGCAAATCACTGCATTCTGTTTCGTCAACTCGAGTACGAAATCTTCCACACGCTCAACTACAAAACACCCGCGAATGGCAGCTTCTTCGATTACAAAGCCTGGAAGATGGGCATGAAGGATCGTCTTGTAGAATGGCATGCAAACGTACCTCCCCTGGACCCAACATCGAAGCTCGCGCCCCAGAACTTCTTCGACGGCGCTTTACACATGACTCTTGTCTCTCTTCTCTCACCATCTCGCCATTTTCCTCACCTTTCGGAAGACGAGCTGAGAGATCTCGCGCAATATGCTTCTACGAGCATCGAGCTCTACAGAGAGGGTTTCAAAGAGGGAAAGTTGAGGTTCTACTGGCGAACGACGCCAAATTTGTTTCAATCCAGTGCAGCTTTGATACACTGCATCAAGAGTCTTACGCTGCAAGGTGCAGTCTTTGATGTGAACGCGTTGAAGAGTCGGGTATCTGTGTGTTCAACGGTTCTGTGGGGAATGGCAGAGCGGTATTCCCCTGGAGCTTCATACCGTGACCGTTTCGATGAGATGTCGGCTACTATTGATGAAATGACCTCGGAGCTACCGATGGATATCTCAAGTGACTTCCTGTTTGGGCATAATATATTGCCTTCATTGGATTTGGATGGGGCAGCGACGCTATGGGCGTCAACACCGCCCACTTTGGATCCGTGGATATTGGATCAAACATGATTGTAACAGCAGTCCCCCATCAGTGTCTGAAGAAAGCGAGTTGACGGGCATACTCATTTCTATTTACAAAATTCAAAATCCCTCCTTTGCTTTTCTATCTTAATCTAGGCCAGCCCTTAAAGACCCTTCAGTGGATCAGGTGGTGCCGGATCACTCCTCAAACTCTTCTCAAACGCGGCCCTCAACCTCATAACCGGTTGCATGACCCAAGTGTTGTAAGCCAAGATATCAGTCTCCTCCTTTGGATCCCTCACCACATTGAACAGATACGGAGACTCCAGCTTTCCAGACGATTGGTTGACCTTTGGTTCCCAGACCAAATGAAGCTTCCAGTCCTTCCACTTGACAGCGCGCAGCTCATCCTTGATGTAGAAGAGGAAGCCCCCACGCTGGGATTTGACAGCAGCGGGATCCTTGAAGAATGCTACTTGGCTGATACCATCAATGGGTCTATCGGATGGTACTTCTGCGCCAGCTATCTCGAGGATACTTGTGAAGACATCGGTGACGTGGACTGTCTCGTTGGATGTCACGCCAGCCGGCACTTTTCCGGGCCATCGGATAATGAATGGGACTCTCAAGCTTCCTTCCATGGCAGTATGATACGTCCCGGACCACGGTCCAGCAGTTCCTCTGTAAGGGGGTCTGAACTCAGGTCCATTGTCAGAGGCAAATATCAAGACGGTGTTGTCGCGTACTCCAAGTTCATCCAGATGGTCGATCAGTTGACCAACTCGGTAATCCATCTCGGCCATAGAGTCGGCAAATTCTCCCTGTCCTGTCTTCCCCTCAAAGTCGCGATGCGGCAGAGTCGGAAAATGCAGATGGACGAGTGGATGATATAAGAAGAAGGGCTTCTCTGCCGCGACTTGACGTGACAGCCAGTCTTTTGACTGATCAACCAGCATCTCATCGATCAGCCGTCTCTTTTCGAGATCATATACACAGACGTTCTCAGAGTCCTTTCCAGATACACCTTTCATGATGTACGGCAACTCGGCAACTTCAGGTGTATATCCCAAAGCCGACGTAAACTGACTCTCATCAGTCGTCCTCGGAATCCCAAACTACTCGTCAAATCCCCTACCAGAAGGGTACCGACCAGGAATATCACCAAGATGCCATTTCCCATGATGAGCCGTCGCATAACCCTCTGGCTTGAGACATTCAGGCATTGTACGCTCCCAGTTTGTAAGACCCTGGGGAAACCCAGCCGGGACAGATTGTCGGCACCCGGTTCGGATGGGATGACGACCTGTCACCAAGGCCGAGCGCGTGGGGACACAGTCACTCTCCACGTTGAAGTTGTGAAGAAGAAGACCTTCAGTGGCGAGCTTGTCGATGCGCGGTGTTGCAGCACCGCGAAGAATGCCTCCGCCATAGCAGCCGAGCTCACCCCAGCCGAGATTATCGGCTAGGATGAGCACGATGTTTGGTTTTGATGGATCCTTGGACATTTTCAGAATGTTTCAATTTCTTGAATCTGAGTTTTTCTCCCGAGGCAAACAAATATTCTACAATTGAGTCAACTTGATTTAAATTCCCCTGTGAGCTCATTATCCTCGTCAATCGCGTATGCTCAAGGGCTCAGCTTGAAGCCATCGGCGACTCGTCCGAAACCCCACATTTTCGCTCATCGCCGACGCTCACCTCCGACGACTAGATGATCTCCCTCGTGGATAATCTAGCAAACCTTCTTGACGGGTAAAGATACGCGATCTTGACATTCAATGGCGTGCGCACCAGATTGTATTTGATACCTTATCATGTTTAGGAGCTATAACTCTTGGGAGGGTGATGAAAGGGTATAAAGACGACTGATAGTCGACCACTGGACGAATGAATTCGATACAGGGCTTGGATTGTACACCACGTTGAAACCGGTATCAGCATGGGTCTAGATCACTCTCCCAAGATGGATTCTATTGATGCTGATAAAGAAACCCACGATCTGGATGATGCGCCGCAGTCAATTGCTGCGCAGCCTGTTTGGACAGATGACAAAGAGAAGGCAGTCGTCAGAAAGTAGGTTCACAATACCTTGTCCAATTGACGTAATATCCCGAGCTCATATGCCAGACTCGATATGATCCTCATGCCTCTCCTCGTCCTCGGCTTCTTCGCCCTCCAGCTCGACCGCAGCAACATCAGCAACGCCCTAACCGACACGCTCACAACCGATCTAAACATCACCAAAGACGACGTCAACCTCGGCGACCAGCTCATGATGGCCGGCATAATCATCGCCGAGATCCCCTCCAACATCATCCTCCAGAAGCTCGGCGCGCCGATCTGGCTTACGGGCCAGGTACTCGTCTGGGGCACTATTGCCCTGACGCAAGCTTGGGTTACGAATGTGCATTCGTTCTTTGCGACACGTTTTCTTCTGGGGTTCTGTGAGACTGGGTTCATCCCGGGTGGGCAGTATATGCTTGCGCTGTTCTATCGGGAGAAGGAGTTGGCGCTGAGAACGTCGATTTTCTATTTTGGGAATTATTTCGCTACTGCTACGGGGTCGTTGATCGCTGCGGGTGTTTTGCAGATGGGCGGTATAGCTGGTCTGGCTGGTTGGCAGTGGCTCTTTATCAGTTCGTTTTTCTTGCATTACCCCGTCATGAATATTGCTAAGATCAGACAGTCGAGGGTATTTTCACCCTATTGGTCTTCTTCGTCTTCATCCTTCTTCTCCCTCGATCTCCAATTCATACCAAACCCATTCACGGCTGTTTCGACCTCTTCACCCCTCGCGAGCGCGAAATCATGCGCGACAGAATCTATCAAGAAGACATCTCCAAGACCGAAGCCCACGCAAAGATCACCGTCCGAGGCGTCATCGCCGCCCTCACCGACTACCGTATCTGGATCCACACTATTCTCAACCTCGTATCTCTCGCTCCCAAGGGCGGTCTTCAACTCTACGGCCCAACCATCATTCAAAGCCTGGGTTTCAGCAAGATCAACTCCAACCTACTCAACTCGGTCAGCAGCTTCCTCGTCGTGTTCCTAAGCTTCGCCACCGCCTGGGCCTCCGACAAGACGAAACAGCGAGGTCTGTGGTGCATGGCCGCATTTCTTTGGAGTATTACATTCGGCGGTGCTTTGTTTGGATCAACTGATAAGGACAGGTGGACCAAATATGCGCTCTTTACCCTCTTGAGTAGTGGCAATTCGCTGTCTCAGGGGCTGAATGATGCCTGGTTGAGTATCAATGCTCGATCTGCTGAGACGCGGAGTATTGGATTGGCGATGGTCGTCATTGGGAGCAATGCTGGTGGGTTGGCTGGAAAGCAGCTCTTTCGCGAGAGTGATGCGCCAAAGTATACAAAGGGATTCCTGGCTATTGTTTTACTGTATGCTGCTGCTTTGCTCATCACTGCTATGATTATGGGAATTTATTGGAGGCAGAATAAGAAATTGGACAGGGAGCTTGTTGAAGATCAGGGTGATGTTGATGAGCGGACAGGAAGAAGCCAGCACTTTCAGCTGTAGATGGGGGATGGAATTGCAGTCGATCTTGAGTATACTTCATCATTTTGCAAGCCTCGGACTGCCTGTGGCCTCTTTGTTAGTTCAATTGGAGATATGGACCATGATAACGATCCATGCCCAATGCCCTGTATTTCAGTCTGAGATTGCAGGCGAAGAGCCCAAGAGTGGTGGGGTCGATTCAACCAGCCACTTCACTGCAGCCCCATTAGACTCTGGGAACGAGCCATCGGCTATCCACTCCCAGAAACTTCTTCACGCGTCCTCTTCTGAACCGCCTTGATTTCAGCAGGTGACCCAGCACCTCGCAGAAGACTCGTCAACAGCTCGGTGACGATACGAGGATCTGTTGTGTCGCGCTTCTCATTGTGCATCTGCTGTGCTTTCCTGACCTTGGGCTGCATTTCTGCGACAGCCTGATGACTCATTTTGACAAGAGTTTAGTCAAGACCTCTTGGAAGGAGGAACTATTGAAGTCTTTGGCGGATATTTCTGTCGCAGTGGCTGGGAATTCGCGAATAAGGCGGCCTTTTGTCGTCATAGCTGCTCTGTTGGTATGGGAGAGCTCAAATGTCTCGAAGGAGTACAAGCTCTCTAGTCTTCGAATAATCAAGCCGGCATTTTGTTCCGTGATATGATACATTGAGGCGGCGTCCGTTGTTCATGCGTCAGTGGTGTGGTTGGTCAAGGTTTGCTGCAAAACTTACCCTGTTCTGAAAGTCTCTTTAGTGAATTCTGGACACTTCTAGAATCCAGATAGCCGTTCGAATCTCGAGCATCCCGCATGCTCTTCAACATGGAGATGCAGTGATTCGTCACAGCCTCGTCATTTTCGTCAGATAATTCCCGGAAGCGTGAGAGGGATTGGATAACGAAGTTGATGAGGAATTCTTCATTTGTTGCCAAGGTATCATCATGCCCTGGTAACCTGGATGGTAAGATGAGATGTTGAAAGAGGTAGTCGAGTTGATCGTTTGTGCAGGACATTGTCTGCGATGGAGTCAGGTGAGAAGCGCCCATTTTGAAAGGCTGAAGGATGTGGTGTTTCCTATCGGGAGAGAGTATTGTAAATGGAGTGATGAGGAGGCAGGGCATTTTATATTGTGGTTGAGAATACTCAAATACGTTGTGAAAGGTGAAAATGTTAGTACGAAAGCTTGCCTACTGCATGTTGTGCTGTTGCAAACTTTGATCTTAACATGAGAAGGTTTTAATCTCGGGTATGGATTTACAAGAGGGTCAACACCAAAACGAGTTAAAGATCTCTAATATTGATCCAAAGACCTATGGTTCAAATGTGAGCGTCCTAGATCCTGTCAGCAAGCACCCTTGTTTGGCTGTAACAAAATCATCTGTCTCATTGAACATCACCTACCCTAGGTTTATTCACCTTGCGCCTAGAAATAGATCGCGTTAAAACCAATAAAAAATAAAGGTCTTGCCATATAAGAAAAAGATTGTGACGCCATTTATTTTCCTTTTTAAATATTTGGTGATGTTATACACTTTCTTTTCACAGCCAGCTACTTTCGTGACTCGATACCAAAGTTTCAAGATAGAGTTTAGCGCAGCGTGTCAAAATCGTGGTGCCTGGCGCTGATCCCCCGCGTGCCAGGCTGACTCCATCTCTCCAGGGAGTATTTCTTTAGCACGTTCACATCATAAGAGGCTTTCTCACTGCATGTGCCCCTTCGCTAAAGTGGCACGGCCTCACGTGAAACATTCTCACCAAAACCAGCAGAAAAGCACGTGCAAAACTCCCCAGAATTGTGGTCTCGGGCCCGGGATATCCTCCGCCCGCCTACGTCACACCAGGGGTAATTTCCAGCGCGAGCGTGGCATACCCAAATGCCAATAAATTAGGCTACAGAATAACTCTGATAGGCATCAGAATACACTGCATGCTGCAGAGGCATCCAATGACGCGTCCCAATTTTATGATAACCCTCTTCATTTCGGTTACATTCTGGTCTTCTCTTCTCCTATCGCTTTTGGGCAGGGATGCAATGCACATCCTGAGGCCCGGATGCAGCGGGGCCTCACATCATTTTCGAGGTGGTTTGATGTATCAGCTCAGCATGCCGTGCGATTAAAAGGGTTGCTTTGACCGCTTAGTCTCGTGTTTATCTTTTCGTTTTCTTACCTCATTCTTCCGTTCTATGTTTCTTGTGTTTTTGGGCGAATGAGTCTGTGACCATGGCCTTGAAGCAGAATGGAGGTGCTCATTTGAGTAGCGACATTGACTTTATTGCGACACCCAAACCGCCCGCTGACGTACTCTCTACTGGCAAGAATCCGGGCGTTCCTCTGACCAATGCAAGTCTCGTCGCATTTGCATCATGTCATATCTGCTAATTACTGCGAATAGTCTCCCGCTATCAAAAACGCTCCGCTCCCCGCCGACGGCCCTGGATACGAACAATGGTCCAACATCTTCCTCGGCGTCGCTCTCTACGGCGTTCCCCAATGGCTATCATGGAAACTCGGCGGCGGTCTCAAACTTGCAATTTTCCTCGCCGTATTCACCACAGTCCCTGTGCTGGTCGTCATTTGGACTTTCATGTCCAAACTGAGCCCGCGAATCAACGATAAAGTTCATCTTCCCGGCCGACCGATCGAGTTCTACCTCACCTTCAAAACGGACCAGCTTCGCGCGCGATATACAGGCCGCCATAAAGTCCCCATGAGTAAATTCTTTGAACTTTATTTCACCGGCCAAGTCGATCTCAACGCCGACGCCCTTGAGATATTTGAGTATCGCCATGATTGGGCGACATTTAATTTCACCAGCGAAACATTTAATTATATTTTATTCACTTTCTTCCCCGATGTCATTCTTCACTTGCGCTCGCAGGACGAAGAGCAAGTTCGCACCAATTACGATAGCGGGAATGACCATTACGCATGGTTCCTCGGTCCACGAATGATCTACACCTCCGGTATCATCTCAGACCCCGATCGCGAGGAGACGCTTGAAGAAATGCAAGATAACAAACTCGCCATCGTCTGCCAGAAAATCAACATCCAGCCCGGCGACCGAGTCCTCGACATTGGCTGCGGCTGGGGAACCTTGGCGAAATTCGCGAGCTTGAACTACGGCGCGCACGTCACGGGTGTGACTCTGGCAAGAAATCAGGTTGAGTGGGGAAACGATGGGTTGAGAAAAGCAGGTGTGAGCGAGGATCAGAGTCGGCTGTTGTGCTGTGATTATCGTGATATTCCGGAGCAGAAATTTGATAAGATCACGCAGCTTGAGATGGCGGAGCATGTTGGCGTGAGGCGGCTGACGGGGTTCTTTCGGCAGTGTTATGAGATGCTCGAGGATGATGGAGCCATGTATGTGCAGTTGTCGGGATTGCGAAAGGCGTGGCAGTATGAGGATTTCATTTGGGGATTGTTTCTGAATAAGTATATATTTCCTGGCGCTGATGCATCGACGCCACTGTCCTTTTACGTTGGATGTCTTGAAAGCGCTGGGTTTGAGATCAAGAGGTAAGTCATTGAACCTGGTGAAGGTATCCACTAACTTGGCTCAGTGTTGACACTGTCGGCGTTCATTATTCTGGCACTCTTTGGCGATGGTACAGAAACTGGCTCGGAAATGCCGAAAAAGTCAAAGCCAAATATGGCGTTCGATGGTTCCGAGTATGTACCTCCAGCTACTCAATTCATGATGAGATAGCTGACTTGAGCAGATCTGGGAGATTTTCCTGGCTTATTCCACCATCGCATCCCGTCAAGGCTCGGCTACTTGTTTCCAGATCGTAGTTGTCAAGAACCTCAATTCAACACAGCGCATCAATGGTGTTTATTCTCAGTATGGTCTGCATGGTGCTCTGGAGGCGGCTCGAGCTGCTGGAAAGGCTGTCCTGCCTAAGTGATAGGAATCGATGGAGGAATTGTCAATCTGTGGCATGAAAACGCTTGCGGCTTGAGTTTCGATTGGTAGTTGGGGTGAATCTTTCGACGATAGTTTTGGCAGTGTAACTTTATGTTTTTTATTTAGTTCGACGCCAGTCAACGGAGGACCTGGCAGTTCGAGAACTCTCATCTTGATTTTATAATATTTTAACGCCTCAACCGTGCACATATGATAGCAGAAAATACCCTCCGAGCTGAGAGAAACTAAGACAGAATGAGATAGCTAGGAATCAACAAGGTTTGCCAGTCGTTAGTTGATAGCAGCATAGAGACCAACGACTCCTCCAGCGCCAATAAGAACAGCTCTCACGAGATTCAGCCATCGAAACCTCTCCAACAAACCACGGACCTTCTCATCTTCCTCTATCGTGGACTCACTTTCAGTCTGTTCCTGGGGACCACTCAGATCTGTAAACTCAAAACCTTCACCAGTTCCCTTGACAGACTCCCAAGCACTTCTATCTAGCGACGAGTCTTGCTCAGCGGCCTTCTCGCTTCTAGCTCCACCAAGCTTATTATTCTCCTCAATAAGTGCAAAGTTTGTCGGAATCATGAGTTGAGTAAACGGCGCGATGCTAAATGTCAGAGCCGCAGCGGTCAAGAATGTGTTGGTCTTGGGAGTGTTGGTTGAGATAGCGAAGAGGGATCCAGAGCCGGGGAAATTGCTGCAGGATGCAGAATAAATGAAGCCGATAGTTGAGAGAAGAGAAGCTGATGGGAAAACATGTGACCCGCGACTAAACAGCCATCGGACAGAGGGTAGAGATCGAGAGGCGGGTTGAGATTGGAGCTCTGGGACGTCGAAGAATGTCAAGGTTGCGATACCACCTGACGCCATCAAGGCAGTGGAGATGGAGATGATTTCAGCTGTGGGCATTTTTACTGAAAACGTATAAAATAGGAATTGTTTGTTAATTGAATTGGTTTAGGTTGGATCTTGGAGGTTCGGATTTATCTATCTTCTGCTGGATTATGGATGACGTAATATGCCTTTGGCCATGACGCTTGTGTTTATATGCCGGCCTTTTGGCAGATTTCCGTAACCCGCGACGATTGTCAATCTTCAAATCAAATACCGACTTCAGATACTGTTTGATTTATCAGAGCTAGCCCACTAATTTCTACTAGGTCATCTTACATTGCCACCACAATATGCACACCATCATAGATCAACCTTGACAGCAACCATATGCTGTGAATAAAACCCAGTGACAAACAACCAACCTTTCTTCTTACCCCCCTCAAGCTTTGGATCAATTCCAATCAACACAGCTGTAGCCGCAGATCTCACTCTCTTTCCGTCATCTTCAAACAAGAGCTTGTTCTCCCACTTTCCATTCTTTCGCTGTGCAAGCCATACCATTACTGGTTCAGTGGCAGTGTCGATGCCAAGGTTGTTTGCAAGCTCACAGGCCTTTGAAAGACCAGCAGATACATAACCGCTGCTGTCGTTGTCTCCGCTAGCAAATGGATCGCTGTAGTAGAAGGGGTTATCGACGATCGTGTCGAATGGGATTGTTTCTAGAACTTGGATGGTATGGTCGAGTTTGACGGTGGATATGTGAATATCTCCGCTGGCTGCACTGCCGATGGCGATTTCGTTGGGAGTTCTTCCGTGGCCGAGACCGTTGTTGTTATGTAGGCCTGTCAGAGCGACGGAAGCACTGAACCCTGAAGTTGAGTCCTTGGAGTCGGAATCGGTGATTTCAACATAGACTGTGTTTGACCATTTTGCGCCATAGTACATATCCTCAACCTGTCGCATGAGGCCTTCGCGATAATGGTGATCGTTCGTGACATAAAAGCTTGTTGGAGACAGAGCAACAATGTCGTTTGGAGTCTGGATCAAAGGATGGCTGATCGACCGAACATACTTGGCTGATGAGGATCCTACACGATGATGGAAGATCTCAACCTGGGAAGCAGCTTTGTTTCCGCCAAATGCATGCTTCTTCCCTTCGACAACATGCTGAAGGTACTCAGGATTGGGAACATGATTAACAGCGAAAATATAAACACTATCCTTATCCTTAGGATCAGCAATAACATCAATACCATGTGTAATAAACGGTCCCTGAAACCCCTCAAATTCCAGTCTTTTTGACTTGAACGTCTTGGGGTCTATGACGTGGATAGACCCACGCGACTTGCTAGCCGTGAGGGGATCGTGCAGAACGCCCAGACCAGGAAACCACGAGAATCGCGGTGCGTACGAGTCTTCACACGCCGTGTAGAGCAACCCAGAATGAAGATGCACGTCCTCACAGACAATTGTGTCGTCAATGGTTATAAAATCTGCATCGGAAACGATAGTAGACGACGGGGTGCGGAAGAAGCCGAGAACGGTTGTGACGCGATTAACGGGGCGTGCGAGAAAAACACCGAGACCTATGGTGAGGGCTGACAGGATCAAGGTCCTTGGACCGACTGTAGAAGACTTTGAGGCCATTTTGGATGTGTTTGATGGGAAAGAGAAAAATTGGTCTTCCCCGGTTTCATGAGGGCGATCTTCATGATAAATGAGGGGGACGTGGAAACAACTAGACTTTTTGCCGAGGTCCGAATTCGAGGTTAGATCGTCAACTGAAAATCAAGACTTGTCTCATTTAGGTTGAACGAGAGCATCGCGATTGGTATTGGGCATGCGATATACGAAGGATTGAAGTTGGCGACGCATATAAGCTGATACTGAGTCCCATAGGTGGAGTTGAAAAATTTAGGTAAGCTGACGTTGAATACTGGACAGGGATTTATGTAACAACTTTGCGATCTGATGATACAAACATTGAGCCATCATTGGCTATGGAAAGCAGTAAATTGTACAGTCTGAGGTCCAGAGATGATACAGAGCGGAACAGCTGTTCTGTTGTTGCAATCATTACATGCGCTTGTGATGACTGGAACTCGGCTCCGCGAATCCTTTGCGGCACAGCGATCAAGTACAGTGGCTTAGGACATTTGATTGGGCAAACTGGAATTATCAGATGCCCATAAACATCTTTCGGGATTTGGGGAGATTGTCCGAAGCTGAATAATGGAGTTGGCCTGAAGATGCTTAGTAGAGGTTAGACTTATTCAGTTTCAGATATTGTGGAGGTACAATCTGACCAAAATACCAAAGGTCCAAAGGTGAAGAGATCCTTCCAAGTATCATGGCGAGAGTCGTGATCCTTGAGGCCAGCACCTTTGACTACCGTCATCTTTGCTATGTGAGTCCATGCTAAGCATTGTGAGTTGGACTTTAAGCTAGTAACGAACGGATGAGTAAGCAGTATGTAAAATCATTTCTCATACGTTTCTTTGATGCTCTCACCAAGGTTTAAAAAGGGTTGAGGCTGGTGGTTGCGGGGGCTCTACTTTCCTTATAAGGGCTGAAATATATCGAGTTTCTACTTTAAGCCTCAACATGGATACCAAGTCTTATCAATCAATCTAGAATTATTAAGCTATCGATAGTAGACTATTGCACAATAAGCTTCGAGATTGACGTCAAACGTTACAGCGTTGGGCTATACCCTTTGTGACATAATTCGCGATATGGCGTGCTCAACGGTTCCATACAGGACGCTTATCGACCTGTCAACGGCCGGGAAACGCACACAATAGGGAGACAGTATGAGATATACTGAGGAAACGGAGATAAGAGAGTCAAAAACGGACAAGATGTCTGGATAGTCGTAACACTTGATGGATGTTCCGGATCAAACCGTGTTGATGAAGTGGTGTTGAGGGGTTTTATATTCAGCGCTGGACCCCAAAGTGACTGATTTACCTGCTCCAAATAAGCAATAATTCAGGTACTATTGTTAGCCCACTGCGTTTCCGTAGTGGTAGTCTCGGCGATACTGTAACTATGAGTCCTTTCCTCAACGGTGATCGATCACCTTCGCCCGAAGAGTCCACCAAGTTCGGCCCCGACATCAAAGTCGCAGTAATCGGCGCCGGAGTCAGCGGGATCTGCGCAGCAGCATATCTCCTCAAAGAAGGCGCCGACGTCACTGTATTCGAGCGATCCGGCGTCACATCTGGAGTATGGCACTACGACCACAGAGCAGCAACTACACACTACCCTAGCGAGAAACCTTCTGCTGGCGACTATGTGACTTCACTCCCAGGGCAATTCTCTTCAAGCCGTACCAAAGGCAGAAACGTTGCTCATCCCCTTGAGACTAAAAACAGGGACGATCTCGACGTCGCATTCTCTCCTCCCGGCCCCGCTTATTTCGGTCTTCGGAATAACGTCCCTACAAGTCTGCTCTACAGCAATCTTGGCCCGTGGCCAAAGGGGACTGAAGATATCACCGGTCATGAAACTATCCAGAGTTATCTCCAGGGTCTTAGCAGGGACTTTGGCGTCGACGATGCAACAGTTTTTCATACGCGTGTTGAAGACGTCAAAAAGAGCGACGATGAAACACACTGGAATATTCGAACGATAACTCTCCTCAAAGGCGAAGGGGAACCAAAAATAACCGAACGCAATTGGAAATTCGATGCTGTCGTGGTAGCAACGGGCCACTATAACCTGCCTCGCATTCCAGATACCCCGGGTCTTGCTGAATGGAAAGCTCACTTTGGCGATGATGTTATCCATACGAAACAGTATCGTCGTCCGGGGCAGTTTGAAGGAAAGACCGTTTTAGTTGTTGGTGGCGGTGCGTCGGCGTATGATGTATGCCGTGAGACTAGTGAGACGGCGAAGAGGGTTATTCAGAGTACTAGAGGCGGAGACTTTGATCTACCGCCTTCGATGTTTCCTGGGAGCGTTGAGCATGTTGGAGAGATTGAGAAGTTTGTGTTGGAAAAGGATGAAGAAACTGGAGGGGTGAAGAGTCGAGTTGTTTTGAGTGATGGAAGCACTCTCAACGACGTTGATGCTGTTGTTTTGGCAACCGGCTATCTGACATCTTATCCCTTCCTGGCGCAGTATCATCGCGACGAAGTATCCGCCAACAATGCAACTCGAGATGTTCTCATAACCTCTGAGGGAAACATGGTACATAACCTCCACAAAGACATATTCTACACCGAAGATCCAACCCTCTCATTCATCGGCGTACCATATTACACCGCAACCTTTTCTTTGTTCGACTTCCAAGCACAGGTCCTTGCTCGCGTACTCACCGGAAAGACCTCTCTACCAGATATTCAGTCTCTGCGACAGGAATATGACCAGCGTGTTGCTAGCAAGGGACGTGGCAGGAAGTTTCATAGTTTGGCGGGAGATGGTGAAGAGATCGAGTATGTGAGGGATTTACTGGACTGGGCGAATTCTAGTCTTGTTAGTGATGAGATTGAACCGTTGGTTGGGCACTCGAAGGAGTGGTTGGATACGTATAATGAGCAGAGGGAGAAGAGGAAGTTGTTGAGGGTTGCCAAGGGTGCTGAGCCGGAGGGGTTATGGGCGAGGCCTAGCGATCTGGAGAAGGCGTAGCGCACGGGATGGCATGCAGTTTGAATGATTCAACTCTCCACAGAGGAAGGAGATAACATTGTTTCGCACAATTGAGGATATTGTGAAAGATGTGTATCGATTTTGACTTTGTAATAGGTATGTCTGGCCAATGGCTCGACTGACTTGAAGCTAAGTACGAGACATCTAGCCGATTCTTTGCGCAAGCCAGCTAAGACGTGAACGGTTTGCCGATCGGACGAGTCCCATGTAAGAAATAAATAGATCAATTATTTGACTGAAATCTTGGTAGGAGAATCATTGCCTCATGTTTACTTGGCTACGAATTGCCATGCCGTCGGTTACCAAGATTTACAGCCCTTACATTGTCAGCGAAGAATCTCTCGTTCACCCGGAGATTCAATCTTTGACCAAAATGAGGCTCTTTTATTCCAATCCGTCCAATTTTCATCTGGTCTCTCGTCTCAACTCCGAACCTAGCCTCAATGAGGACCTTTTTGGAGGTCTCGAAGTCTCAAGGTTTGGCCAACAGTGGGACCCCAACCATGACGCCGATAATGATCCTAGGCAACTAGCTAGCTGGTGCAAAACTGTCAATAGACTGGCAACAGCGTATAAAATCACAAATAACATCAGGTCATGCAGGAACTCATCGGGGAACGCAAGCCGGAGCTTCAGTAAAATGCCTCACCATGCATGCAAACGATCTCACCGATCACGCGCCATTAGACAATCACCGAACATTCCGTGGGGGACAAGAGTGCAGAGATTTAAGTATAGCTGACCAACAAGGTTGCAGCGGCGGGTTAAGCATATTATTTACCTTAATTGAGAATAAGCGTTGGGTCTCGATCCACAGCTTGTTAGTGCCAAGATACCTTGATAGTTACCGCGCAGTGGGAACAAGAACCCTGATAGGCATGTCATGACAGAAACCACCGAGGCTAGCAGTAAACCTAATAGATACCCTAAGGTTCTGATTTGCTGGTTGTTTGCATATGACGCCACTGGAAAATCTCTTGATGGGCTCTGTTTGCTAATGCATCGACCGGTTCAACCGTCAAACCTTGTATGAGCCCCCACGATAGATGGTAAGACAAGGGTCTGAAGGATTTTCAGCAGTTAGTGGCTGAGTTCTACCAGAATCTGGGAACCTGGATGCTACGATGGACCGCAGAAGAGCTGTATAAATACCATCCAGTACCTCCTGCATAACACTTGTCTCCTCAGCCTCTCAGCCTCATCCGCCAATCCCAGAGCTACTCCTCTCCATCCACAATCAACCGTCAAGATGATGTTCAAGACCACCGCCGTAGCCCTCCTCCTCGGAGCAGCCACCGCCACTCCCATCTTCGGCCGCGCAGAGACCAGCCAGACAAAGTCTGCCCCCCAGACTACCGCTACCAGCAGCGTCTACGACTGGTCTGAGGGCTGGGCCAAGGACTATCCCATCCACCAGTCCTGTAACGCGACACTTCGTCGCCAGTTGGTCAATGCTCTGGATGAGACTGTTCAGCTAGCTCAGCACGCTAAGGATCATCTCCTCCGATGGGGAAATGAGTCTGAGTTTAAGCAGAAGTACTTTGGTAATGGATCTACTGCTACGCCTATTGGTTGGTATGATCGTGTTATCAACGCCAACAAGGCGGGTATGCTGTTCCGCTGCGATGACCCTGACAAGAACTGCGCTACCCAGGATAGTAAGTTAAAACCCTGGCCTAAATATCAGTATGTGACTAACAATTTCAGAATGGGCTGGCCACTGGCGAGGTGACAACGCCACCACCGAGACCGTCATCTGCCCTCTCTCCTTCGAGATCCGCCGCAGCCTCGACTCCGTCTGCGGTCTCGGCTACACCGTCGCCCAGTCCAAGCTCAACACCTTCTGGGCCACTGATCTCCTCCACCGCGTCCTCCACGTCCCTACCATCAGCGAGGGTATCGTCGACCACTTCGCCGAAGACTACGCTGAAGCCATCGAACTCGCCAAGACCGATCCCTCCAAGAGCGTCATCGACAGTGATGCTCTTCAGTACTTCGCCATTGACGTTTACGCCTACGACATTGCTGCTCCTGGTGAGGGATGCACTGGTGAGGCTGAGGAGAAGGAGACTCCTACCAAGGCGGACTCTGCTAAGCCCAGTGCTACCAAGGAGGCTCCTAAGGAGTGCCACACTCATAGTGATGGTGTCGTCCACTGCTCTTAATGGAGCGCGAACTAGTTTTCGATTCTCAAGACCTTTTTTCATTGTATTGTCGATTAAGACGAGACCTTCATTTGTATCGTTTCGACGACAAGCCGCTATGGATAACAAAGCTTTTCTGCTTGTGGTATCTGGCAACTCATACCGGCCGCTGGGTTCAAAAGACTCAATTGTTGTAGGTACAAGTACATACCGGAAGATTAGAAGGGCTTTCACATAGACGGCCCAACAGGCAACAAGACATAATCATAATTAGTACAATACACGACCGTTTCGGACATTTGACCTTGACTGCATCCTTTCTATTTTGTTTCGCATGAAACATAACGCCTCAATGTTTTCTATCGATTCCAACTGAGATACAATTCGTTCTTAGGATTTCCTAGCCAGCCTCAAGCTGGCCCATAGCCTTTATACCACTTGGTGGAGGTTAGTGAATGTGTCCCCTGAATCAATCCTTTTTATTAAATTTCATTTCCTGATCTAACTACACCACTCGCAAGGAAGCAATTCGAAAGATTCATCGCCTAACTCAACCTTCTAGTCGTGAGATATGTCGCCAGCTGGCGTCGGCTCTGACTTCAGGTTTTGTGGTTCAATGAGTTTGAAGTCCTTGCGAAGCAAAGGTCTAACCCTGTCCGGTAGGATATCTTTCTAGGAAGTTAGCAACTATTGATGTTGGAATTGAGATCCTAGAACAGTTGCACTTACAGGTCTCGGTGCCAACCAAGCAATTCTTTATGGCTTTGATCTCGTTGGAGTCAACAGCATAGATTTCCGACATGCGCTGCCGCCAATAGCCATCGACGAATATCTCGAGAGCCCTTGGGGATGATTTCATGCCGATCATGTGTGCTATGAACTCTTCCATCAAGGTTTCTAAAAGGGCGGCGCTCTCTTGTTCCCGCTTATCACTTCTGATCTTCTGCCACCTTCCTGGATCGCAATTGATGAGCACATGAAATTTCTCTGATGATATATCTGGCTTATAGATTACAGTGAACTATACCTGGGGTCAGCAAATAACATCATCGACATTCATTGGGTTGTTACACTTACTTCACAACAAGTATGGGTCATTTCTAGAGTCTCGAAAGTCAAAAATCGGACAAGTTCAATACACCAGCCTGTTATGCGCGAGCCACTTGATGCGGTATCTCGAATGGCTGTGTGAAATAAATCCCATAGGACATTTGATACTGGTTCATTGAATTCCTTGAGGTATGACTTCAAAGCTGTCGTCAGTGGCATGCATCCCCTGCCCGAGGAGGTACACCAGCATCGGCAGTTGTCAAGTATCGAAGCCCCGAGGACGTCCTTTGTTTTTCCAAGGTAAAGGTTTCTCGCCTGGAAGTAAGGGTGGGACCAATATCTCGACAGATAATGCCAACTAGTAGCCTGAATATTAAGCCCGAGATTAAGGGGGTCTGTTGGTGTCTGATCCATTATTCTTTGGCTTTCTAGCCAATGCACAGCCTCTAGAATCTTCTTCCAATGCCCCTCATACGAAATGTACTGAGGCCAACCGAACTTATTGGAATGAGGCTGCGTCATAGTCGGTAAGAGTCCAAAGATATTGTGCGACGATAAATGAGTAAAGCCATTTTTAAAAAGAATAGGATAATGGTAAATTCGAGTACCGCGGAAGTGGTGGATCGTTGAATAAGAGGATGGAACTCGGAGTGCGGACGGAATACTTATGCCAGAGTTATCAAGGCATGAACAAAGGTAGCTTGCTTGGTCATCTGGGATATCAGAAGATAGTTCCAGATCTTGACAAATAACCTGCTGCTGTTGCGCTAGAGAAAGCAAATCTGATCTTCTTCTAGCTAGGTTCGAAGCGATAACATCCATGCATCGTTCAGAAGCTCGGCCGAATATGACTTCTGTCTCGAATTGATAGTTAACTGGGCATCCGGCTTTCAATAGGAGATCCACGGATTCGATACAATCCGCTTTGACAGCTGACATAAGAGCACGTTCATCCACAACGTCAACAGCTTTGGTGCACAGAAGCTTTCTTAGGCCCTCCGGCCAATTTGCACAGAGTTCAACTGTCGTAAAGTTGTTTATTGTCTCTGTTACCGCCTCTGGAGACTCAGCAAGAGCTATTTCAAGCATCCTGATAGATTCTTGAAGTATTGCCTGCATAATTTGGTGAAATTCGAAAACTATAATTGAATTATTTAGTTTTCGAGAAGAAACTTAGTTGCTTTACGTAGGACTTACTGAGCTCACTGCCAGTTAGTAAAAGCCATAGGTTCCTACGCCGACGTCTCTGGGGGGCCACGAAAAATAAGACAAGCGTCAAAGGCACATCGAATGTTGTTAGACAAAACCGACCTAGACTTCTCCACCTATTTTTTAAAAGTTGTGGGAAACAGCCAAGACCTCTATCGCAGGATAAAGAAATCAGCCTTTTTATTTCTTTTTTATAAACCTGAGGACTCTTTGCTTACATTGTTCCATTTTCATCGCCAGCAGTACTAGCAAGCGTTTTGATCAGTCTCGTCGCCGATAACGAGAATGATTTGCGAGTCAATCGACTGATATTTTTGTCTAAATATCTGCTGACCCTGAGTGTGTTCTCCAAGGCTAGCTGTGAATCGGTCAGATTAGGCCGCTGATTAGGAGAGTTCCATACGACTGACCCGAGCGTGGCTTTTTCCATCTTCATCTTGATCGTATGGAGAGGACTCCCTATCTCTGTAGAGAGAGAGTATCGCACGCTCCGCTTCTTTAAACCTTAATGATATCTCATTTGCTGTGACGCGTGTTGACCCTCTTTTTATATGACAGAAGAGCTCTTCCAACACATCATAAACTGGACTGTTACTTTTTGGGACAATGCTTCTATATCGGATAGACACCCCAGGAGTTGCTGTCCCGAGAGAATATTCGATACATGTAAGAAAGAGTCTTGAAGATAGAGACCAGAGCTTGAATGGAAGCTGTGCCCTGGCGATTCTTTTCGTCGGCTGGTCAATTCCGAAATATCTGCAGCCACGTGAATGTCGACCAGGACTATGATTTTCATACTTGAACGTAGCATACCAGAATCGATAGGACAATGCTGAATATTTGGGCTGCCGCTTGCAAGTACAGCCAGGGGGGTTCATTGCAAACTGCTTTGAATCCCTTGGTCTTCCCAGAGCGGTAGCTTGTCTCGACCCGGCGTTCTGAGTAGACATTCTATCCATACCCTTTAAGACAATTCTGTTAGCGTTGTCATAAAAGCCCTCTGCGATATGGCTGACCAGCGTTGTTCGTATCAATTCATTTTCAAAGTCTTTTTGTTGTTTCAGCTCATCCAAAGCTTTCATAAGACATTGGTTTATATCTTCTTGGTGGCGTCGATGGTTTGACATAAGAGAGCCTATGTCAGTGTTAATCAGCCTTAGCTGTCCACCAATCTCTTGTCGGAACTCATGCGCGAATAGCTGAGCCTGAGACATTTCACTCTTCAAATCCTGGTAGTAAGCTGCCATGCTGTTGTCTAGGAGTTGAAGTTGGTCAGAGAGCTTTGCCACGTTTGCGCCTTGGCCTTTCATGGCATTTCCAAGGTCATCAACATTAGTATGGATCCCGACTGCAATGTCCCTAAGCGTTTACTTAGCATGATACGTAAGAAGTAGAAGGGTTGGGTAAATACAGTGTCGTAATATCCAAACAGAGACTCAGATTTTGGAGCAATCCCTTCAAGGCCTGGCAAAGTGACTTCAGTTTCCCTTCGCGAAACGGATATAATAGCGCGCATCTGGCATGATCCATCTTTCCCAGCCCATCGTGCTCTGGACTTTGTGTACCACGGAGCTTGAGTGAGAATTGCTGGAATTCACGAAGCTTTTCTTCACTCTCGGCCAAGCATCGCCGAATAGCTGGTGTTTCAGAAGAGCTTTTGTCGACCTTTGGTAGGATACCCTTCAGCGAGTATAGGATTGATATGACAGTTTGAATGTCTTTGAGACTGTCCTGTATGTCTTGATCTTGACCGTTGAAAGATTGAAGGTAAGAAATCAGGCCTTGGCAGACCTGTATACCTAGCGAAATGATGCCGACCGCGCTCCCCGCGACGGAAAGAGGATCGGACATGTCGCAAGGTTCATGTGTGCAGAGAAACCCTGCGACAAGGGACAAGTGAGATTATGTAGCGAAGAGGCAAAAGACGTGTTTCTATTCGAAAGATTTGGGCTGCGTGCGTAGATGTGAGATTAGAAAAGGAACAAGAATTACTAACCCCGCTTCCGATGTTTGTGGCTTTCAGCCGTCAGGCAGGATGAGGCAACCGCATAAGTTCATTTCTTCATAGCCAACCATTTCCCGTGACAGACTCAGCCTTTGTAGTTTTATGCATGATTGCGTGGCGAGGCAGAACCAACAGCGCCAAATTATACGGACTTTCTTTCGGCTGCTCCTGCGTCTAATCCCGAAGGTTTCCAAGCGTAACAGAAAAGCAACAGACGAATTAATGGCATACAGACATGATCGCTTGTCTCGCGCGATGGGTTGACAAACAGGGCCCAGCGTCTATGAGACTAAAACCCAATTGCGTATGGTGTAAGCTGCGCTGTTATTCCATTGGCTCAGCCACCAAGCATCAAGTCGTCCACGATGAAAAGAGTAAAGTCGCTGAAGATAGACAGAAGATGTGATCCGCAATGTCCTTGATTTAAGTATTATCCACTATGAAGTAAAGTATATAAGGAGTGTAAAGAAGATGTCCAGCGAAGTAAACGTGCTATGTCCAAGCCAAAGCCAAAACAAAAGGCAATCTCATAAGATCATCAGAGCCTCTTCCAGGCTGTCCCCCACCAAGCAGCTATCCCCCTTTATCTCTCCCTGGATTTAACACCTTTTAGTAGCCGCCCTTCTTGCAGGCGCCCTTGTGCTGGTCCCAGTACCAGCCGTGCTTGCAGCTGCAAGTCTTGGACTTCTTGTCAAAGACCTGGTCGTGCTTCTTGCAGACGCAGCCGCCGTACTTGTACTCGGCGTCCTTGCCGCAGTCGTAGGCGCACTTGTGTCCGTCCCAGCTCAGGTCCTTGGGGCACTTGCAAGACTTGTTCCAGCGGTCGTAGTACTGGCCCTTGGGGCACGAGCACTTGCCGTACTGCTCGATCTGTCCCTTGGGGCAGACACACTTGCCGTAGGCCTCGACCTTGCCCTCAGGGCACTCACACTTCTTGTGCCACTTGTTGTAGACCTTGCCGGCAGGGCAGACACACTTTCCGTGCTCGTACTTCTGGCCGTCAGGGCACTGAGGAATACACTTGCCGTACTCGAACTTGAAGCCGTCCTTGCAGACACACTTGCCGTACTTCTCAACCTGGTTGTGGGGGCAGACACACTTTCCGTACTCAAAGATCTTTCCCTTGGGGCAGACGCACTTCCACTTCTCCTTATCGAAGTACTGACCGTGGGGACACTTAGGAATACACTTGCCGTACTTCCACTCAGTTCCCTTGGGGCACTCACACTTCTTGGTGTGCTTGTTGTAGGTCTGGCCCTTGGGACACTCGGGAACACACTTTCCGTACTCAAACTTGAAGCCATCCTTGCAAACACACTTGCCGTACTTCTCAACCTGGTTCTCGGGGCAGACACACTTGCCGTACTCAAAGATCTTTCCCTTGGGGCAGACGCACTTCCACTTCTCCTTATCGAAGTACTGACCGTGGGGACACTTAGGAATACACTTGCCGTACTTCCACTCAGTTCCCTTGGGGCACTCACACTGGTGGGAGTGATGGTTGTAGCTCTGACCCTTGGGGCAGTCCTTAATGCACTTTCCGTACTTCCAAGAGGTTCCCTTGGGGCATTCGCACTTGTGAGACCACTTGTTGTACTCCTGTCCCTTCGGGCAGACGGGCACGCACTGGCCATACTTCCACTCAGTGCCCTTGTTGCATTCGCACTTGTCCTTGTGCTGGTTGTAGTACTGTCCCTTGGGGCAGTCCTTCACGCATTTGCCGTACTTCCAAGATGTGCCAGCAGGGCATTCGCATTTGCCAGAGTGGTGATTGTAGGATTGGCCGTGAGGACACTTGGGGATACATTTGCCGTACTTGTACTCGGTGCCCTTGGGGCAGACGCACTTGTCTTGGTCCTTGTCATAGGACTGACCATGAGGGCACTTGGGGATGCACTTTCCGTACTTCCACTCAGTACCGTAGGGACACTCGCACTTCTTGGAGTGGGGGTTGTAGACCTGAGGCTTGTGGCAAGTGGGCTTGTTAGGCACGCATTTGCCATACTCCCAGGTGGTGCCCTTGGGGCAGACACACTTCTTGCCGTCCCAGGTGAGCTGCTTGTCGTTGCAGACACACTTGCCGTAGACTTCCTTGGCGTCATGGCCACAGTCCCAGCGCTGGACAAGAGCGTCGGCGTCATCCCGAGCCTCAAGGCCGAAGTCGTTGTCGGCATCGGGGAGAGCCTTGACCGAGACGGTCAGGGCGAAAAGATTGATGAGGAGGTACTTGATATGCATGATAGGCAACTGCAGGCCTTTCAGCAACGAAAGTGGTTTGGGGTGAAAAACGAAAGAAGGGGAGTGATTGAAGGAGGAGGTCAGTCGAGTTGAGAGACCGGTGCCTTTCTTGACTTGAGAGTGAAGAGACAGAAACGGATTTGGTGAGGATATCATGAGCTTTAAGTAGGGGATATCTGACTGCAGACGGAATACGAGATCTTGATGGTTAGGTGCCCATCCTTGGTCAAGATGATCCCAGCATCCAGATAGGAAGTCAGCTCATGCTACTTTGGGAAGCATGATGTTCCAAGGCAATAGTTCCAAAGCTAAATTCTCTCTTAGACCGGAATCTTCCTCTCGCAGTGTGGCATACATGTCAGAGCCAGCCTCAACTGTGGATGCCAGCTGTCGGTCGGGTCCAGGGGGGTTGCATATACCACGCCCGAGGAACAGGGAAGACGGACACAGCAGGACAGGGGCATGAGAAGATTGGGCTGGGGACAAACCATGACAGCACGGGACATGGAGCAAGCCCAACATTATGCTTACTTTGTTGCAACGTGGAGGCAGAGCCAACTCTAGACCGGAAAAATCTTGATAGTGACAAGTTCATCCAGGCTAGTGGTTTGTGCCGTGATTTCTAATTCTGTCCCGTCTGCGTGTTTTGGAACGGTAGACCAGGCTCCAGTGACATGCTGGATAATCTCCGTGATTCGACGGTCGGTTGAATCCATCACATAACGGAGAGCGACGAGCCGAATGGAACCCAAGGTCTGGTCTGGTGTTCCCATAGATAGTATCACAGCATATACATGTGAATGTAACGATTTAGTAATGACAGCTGTGACACAAACAAGGCGTTTTTTTCCACACCCGGGGCGGATGCGCTGGCTGCAGGTGGAAGGCATCACACACCGATTGAGGAATACGAGGTCTTGCAGTTGCAGATGGTGTTGAAGCTGCAACATCTCGTTGGAGGAGAGGCTCAAGTTGGGGCCATTCCTCGCGCAGAAAGAGTTGACCGTAAGGCTGGCTAATGCAGGTTGATGGGCATTATTCCTAGGTCTCACACACGGACAACTCACCAGGGGAAAAAGGAAGTAAACACGATCAAGAGGTGAGGTTGGGTGAGACAAACATTGATCCCTGTCAGGTCTCGGAGCCGCGATCTAGGACTTATTTTCTTCCCGTATTTTTTTTGCCAACGGAGCTGAGTAGTCCCAGCGTATGCGCGCGGAGGTACATAGATCCGGAACCCCATCAATTGGAGCCAAGCTCGCCAACCCGATCTTGTTCAATACGAGGCCCAAGGAAAAGGGGGCATTTCACCATACGAGGAGTGCATTGATTGGCAGACAGAGCAGCCACGCACGGGTGAAACAGAATAGCAGTTGTTGGTAAATATAGCCAGAGCTGCAGCCACAGAAGAAACATTTCATTGCTGCGGGGGGTTGGCACCAGTAAGAGAAAAGCATGCAGCCACATTTTTCTTGGTATTGGGTGGTGGTCCACCTAAAGAGGGGGAAGATGGGATATCGACCGACTGTTCCGACTCCGACAACCGATGGAGGGCGAGGGGACCTTGTCTTTAGAGAAGAAGCAGCAGAAGATGATGGAAATAACTAGATATGGCCGATATGCAAGGGATGTTTGCTATGTTCTGTCGATCTCCTTCTTCCCTCTCAGACCTTGATCAGATCACTCGCTTCGTCTCGCTTCATCAACCCCGCCCGAGGATCCGATGCAAGAAAAACATCGTGTCGCTTCAATAGTGGCCGTGGCCCGCCAACTCACGCGAATTACAGTTCAAGTCCTTAACAGGGGACCCCTGTTCTCGAAAAGCTTAGGGCCATAAGCTCGATCGCGGGGACAGTCTTGGCCTGATTTTAGCTCACTGTTGATCATGATTTCCAGACCGCGAACCGCGCATCTTATTGGCTGCTCCCGTGCAGACACGGGAAAAACTATTCTTACCAACGTGCATAACTCCTTGACTAATACTCTCTCGGTTAGAACCGTTAAGATCGTTTTTCTCGGGTATTTTTAACTTCGGTAGTCTGTGTTCTCTTTCTTAACCATGACGGCGATGATTGTACTTGGATGCGATATGCCAAGCTTGAGTGAGCAGATTTCCATTGAATAATCGTGACGTTTCAGGTCTGGCCCAGCTGCGGGGGAGAAACAAAATCCTGGTTCATGTTGGATTTTCAATCGCTACAGCTAAGCTTGGCCAACCCAAATCTCACCTGCAGCTCTAGCATCAGGAGAGAAAAACGCCCATCAATAAATTTATCACGGCACGAGGAATAGAGTTTTCCGCCGCTTATTTGCGGGGAATGGATGATCAAACCTGGGAAATACTATCCGCCCGTTGTGACGATCCAGGGCGCCATGACTTTCAATTGGTCCCCTCTCCCGATTACTTGTCTCCTTTTCCCTGTAATTTTTGGCTTTAACGAGGTCTTGTTAATGTTTGGCAGCTTTATTTAACGCCTGCAGACAATAGTTGTTATGCCACAACTGTAGAATCCTTGGCTATACAGGTCAGCTGATGACGGCCACTGTGAGTTGTTTTTTTTTTTTTTTTTTACGGCTGAATTCTCTTTTTCACGGCTGAACGTCTAATCCATGTAGAGCTCAAAGGATGATGCATGTTTCTTTGGGTCCGAGCGAGCCTTGTTTCCTGCAATGTCGTGTTTATCACTAACATGTGTGGTAATTGACTTTTCAGCTCAGTGTTGCTTTTTTCACATGGCGTTCTGTTTTTATCACGGCACTGTCAGATCATTAACTGGCAGATACTGTTTACCCGCCGTCATCCATGATACCTAGCAGAGTAATCACGCAAGTCCATAGCTTTCAGAAAACGCCTGATCTGCAGTCAGACTCTCTAAACATATTGCCTGAAATCGACACGACCCACGTGCAGTAAGCATCTCACGGCATTGTCCAATGACTGTGTTGCCCTAACGTAAGCCCATTTGAGCTACTCCTCCAACAGAATTATATCTATGCCGTCATTATACCCCCCGACATCCGATGCATTACAGCACAGCATACCCTTAGTAGATGTATTTTTCACCGTCCTTCTGCATGCTGACCCAAGTTTTACAACATTGGGTAGCTGAGAAAAGCCACCAGAGTGCGGATTCACCGGATGGGATGGGAGAAGTGTTGTGTCACATCGGGTAAGCAAGCCTCCAATACTCTATCCTGTTGGGCCTCAAGTGTCATTGACTTGAGGCTGGAGATTTAGGGTATTGAGCTATGCCCCGAGATTTTGTCTGGCAGGTTCACTTGAGAGCTTTGAGGCTTGGAGTCTGGCGATACGAGGCTCGGAGTTTACCCTACGTATTCCATTTAATGTGATTTTCCATGAACGATAACTCCTTGCCAAGATGGATCTCGTATAATCTTCGTGATCATGACGCCCAGGTAACACTGAACTGACACGGCAGTTGACAGAAAGTCTATTTACGTCTGTAACATTTTTCTACCGAGAAAAACGTGGACGATTAATTGAAATTCGTGCCTTGCATGCTGGTTGCAACACGCCCAAAAGAAGTCCACCACCAATTCAGTCCCTCACCAGTCGTAAAAAATGCACTTCATTTCAAGCTGCTCCTCAGAAGTCCTTTTTGCAACTCAATTAAGACGTCGTCGCTTTACGCACTGATCAGCATTCCAGTAGAAGCACGTTCCTGATTTCTTGACTAGCGTGCCTGCGCCTCAGACATGACTGGCAACGGCGCCAAACCCCCTAGCCACGTTCTCACTGTCTCTAATCAATGGCGTTGGACTTTTTCTGGTTTTCAACGGTTCCCGCATTCCAGTCGTCCCAGGTATCGGGTCAACGGCGGGGAATACGGGGCCAAATCGAGGAGGTATTTGCGGTATGGAGATGATGTAAACCTTTGGCTTGGGTAAAATTTCACTTTCTGGGATGTCTTGTGATCATAGTCCTAGAGTTTAATTCTTGAGAGTTTGCGGGAAGGTAATTGCCGTTGAACTGGTCATGATGGAGGTTTGGGGGCGGAGATGGCTTCTTTTGTGACTTCTCCGCTTGCTGACGGGACTTAACCCGCATCTATCAAGAGTCGCACTGTGGCAAGCATTGGCATGAAAACCTTTTTGCAAGGTCGCGTGTGCGTATACTGGGCGTTTTGATGACTTTCTCTGTATTCTGTGGTCGGTGGACGACGTCTGAATCCGTGACTGGGCCTGTCTAGGAGCATTTCTGAGTCATGTAGCTTTAACTTCGTGGCTGGCTTTTTCTACTAATGTCCCCTTTCACTGGTTATTTTAAGAACAGTCTATATGATTTTGTTAGCTTCTTGTCTATCGATCTGGAGCAAGGGAGCTTCCCTCAGACCCGATGTCTCTTTCTTATACCCAAAGCTAATACGTTAGGCTCCTGCGACCGTCATCTTACAGATGCCTTGAAAGACCACCAATATCTATGAACTTGTTTCAACCCAAGCTTCCATTCAGTTCCAGTGCTTGTTTCTATCAATCTCAGTTTTATTCATACTGTCTCTCGTCCTTCTTGAACAGCCCGGAATGCGGCAAAAGTCCATTCCCCATTAACTTCAATAGCATGCACGCCACTCATATCTGCAAGATCTGAGTGGACCGCGTCAGATTCTCCGGATCTGTGCCTCATCTATAGGGTGACAGCTACGTAAGTTGGTGTCATATATACATATACCAAGGGCGTAGAGACAGAAGACGGGCTGCCTCCCAACGCACGTATGATTTGCAGCATGAAAGGGTTTCTTTTTGCTTTTGGGACGTTCCAATGGCGCTGAACTGACAGGCGGCCATCAACAAGTCTTAAATTATTCCGCGACCTGTTACAGTAAGGTGGACAAGCTGCATGAGACTATCGAGAGTATGGACTCACTTCTTGGTGCAGCCAGAACTTTATGTCTCCTGTCAGTGTTTTATGGCTCAACCTCTGGAAAGGTATATATGCACGATATCATACTGAGAGGAAATGAAGGCTTGCTGTATACTGATAACGGCGTAACATCGAGATCAGTTCTTATCTCTGATAATATGCTGTGATACCCTACGCCTTATCCTCGCATATGTACTGATAGTCCTACCCAAAAAGTAAGCTTAATTGGACAATCTCACCTTGCGGCATTCATCCATGGATGGCGCCATCTGAAGTACTGTGATAGATGCATCGGCCGCGTGTCAAGGATGGAGTGCAATCGTTTTGACTAGCAAGATCTCGCATATGCAGTAGGCTTCGATCTCTGCACATGGCACCTTGTTTATGGTGTGTTCGAGAAGGCTTCGGTGCTTCAATAGTTGAAACGGACTTGCATGCATAGACTGTAACCTTTCTGCGTTGAAGGACACAGAAGGCGTTGATGGCGACATTTGAGCTGAGATAACGCCATAGGGGTCCAGACATTGCCAGAAGGTGGTTGATTGATGAGTTAGACCAATCATCTGAGAGAGCGATGATCCGAAACGCCGAGTCTAGTCTTTTGATATTCGTTTCGTCGTTTGCCAACCATAAGCATTTTGAGCGAAAAGAGCCAGGTCAACTGAATAGGGTCGAAGAGAAATTTGGAGTGTCAATTGTGGGTCTTTGATATCTGAATTGCAGATATGTCTAATGGAACTCGGTAAAGTTTTTGCAGTAGACACTAGATATTACCTTGGAATAACGAAGGGAACATGTTTCGATGAGTTGACTTGACGATCTCATATGACTGTATGACTGGTGTTGAGTTGGAAGACTGAATTGTGGCTGTGGTGACGAGCATTTGGTGGCGGTGACGTTGCAAGCCACAGCAGAGACAAAACATGGTCGGATCTTTGACCTCCAAGACAGTCTCATGTCATGCGGGGTAAAAGCCATCAGAGGTTGAAAACCATTCACAGTCATGAAAAGTATGTCGCAAAGGTCAGAGACTCTCTTTTGTTCACACGTCAATTGCTATATGTATACGTGATTCAATCACTATGTACAAAGAATAAGTTTTACGTGAGATCCTGTATCGATCCATCATTCCATCCACGCAAAGATCAGAAACTCAACCATCCATCTCATACAATCTCAGCTTACTTCCTGAGAGCACGCTTAGCCTTAAGAGCTCGCTTGGCGGCACGCTTGGCCTTGCACTTGCCACCAGTAGAAGGAGCCTTGGTAGCAACGGGAGCAGAAGTCTCAGCGGGCTGCTCGACAGGAGCCTCAGTGGGAGTAGCAGCGCTGGCGGCCTCAGTGGTAGCAGGGGCAGAAGCAACGGGAGCATCGGTAGCAGGAGAAGAGGCGGCAGGAGCCTCAGTAGCGGGGGCGTCGCTGGCAACGGGGGCAGCGCTGCCAGAACCAGAGCCGGAGTCGGAACCCTTGTCGTTGGTGCAGTCACCGTCGCTAGCCTGGCCAGCAAAGTTGGGAGTGTGGTCCTCACAGCCGCTGGGCCAGACCTTGGGGCCGGGAGCAGTGTAGTTGGTGACGGGAGGGTAGTAGATGCTGAGGAGCAGACCGGGGTCGGTGGCGGTGTAAGCACCAGGGAGAGAGACAACAGGAGAAGGCTTGCCAGCACCAGTACCATCAACGGTGAGTTGAGCGCAGCCAATGTAGAACTGGGCACCGTTCTTCTCGCTAGCACCGTGAAGACCGACGTGCTCCGCGCGCATGAGGTAGGTACCCTTGGGAGTCTCCTTGGGGAGAGTAAAGGTGAAGTTGGTGATACCGTTGGACTGGCCGTTCATGTAGTTAGCCCACTCAATGCCGCTCTCACCAATGGTCTTCCAGGTCATCTCGTAGACCTTGAACCAGTCGCCATCACCGAGGTAGTCAGAAGCCTCAGTGCCATCAGGGGCCTTGCTCAGATAGACAGCCAGAGGACCAGGGTGGCCCATGTCGTTGGCGACAGTGAAGCCAACCTCATCGCCAGGAGAAACAGCGTGAGTCTTGGTGGCAGCGCGGATATCCTTGTCGAGACCGCCAGCATTGCAGATGATGTCCTTGGAGGTGACGTCGGTGATGGGGCTGTTGTTGTTGGTGGTCTTGCGGACGTACTCATAAGGCTCGGTGACCTTGCCGTTGACGATGAGAGCGTCGAAGTTGTAGTGAGCAAAGGCAGTGGGGAGGGCGGCGACGAGGGCCAGAGCGGTAGAGAAGGAGGATCGCATCTTGAATGTTGCTTTTAAAAAAAGGGATTGATATAGTGGTAAGTATTTCGTAGAGTTGGACACGAAAGGATAGCTAAACCACCAGGGTCTGCAAAGAATGAAATGATCTCGTAGAGAAAAAAAAGAAAGGCGCAAGCAACAGCTGCGAAAAAGTAAGAATCAGATCTTTGGATGGAAAGAATGGGATGGAGAGGAAAGAAAGAAGAGACGGAAACAGGAGGGAGAGGCCATGGCTTTATCTAGATGGAGGGAGGATCCCTTGTTTCTCGGATGTGCACTTCATTGCTGGAATATCGGTGGATAATACGCGCCAACTGAAACTGTTCCTTACATTAGACGCCGAGGGGCGATCATTGGGTCGTCTGCCAGTGCTTGGAGGAACTGGTTAAGGGGGTTTTGTTTGAGATTTGGTGAGTTTGGTGAGATACCCTGTCTGTCAGTTACGCGAGACGTCTCATATCTCGGACATCTAAGCGCTTTGGGCGATTGAGCGAAGACATCGTGAAACTGTTTGCAGAAACAACGGCAAACAACTTGGCGTTTCGATATAAGGTTGTTTATAAGTGTAAGTGATGAATACGAGCTTTATACTATGTTTTTTGTAGGGCTTTTGACCATGTAAAGTCAATCGTAGATTCTAATTAATTTTCAAAACTCAATCGACAGATATAATCTCACAGCCTTGGCATTCTGGTTAGCGTCAAGAAATGAAGTGATTGGTGGAAATTGATGCGCACAGGGGTTCAGTGCCGGATGTAACAGGTGAGTGGAGATGATCATGATCCCAGCGCCAGAAGAAACGGAACGGAACAAGTTCAGATGAACGGAAGAATTACGACGAAAGCTTGAACTGATAATAATCGGCGATAAATACCGTTCTCAGAATTTGATCTTCTATTTACACGTGATGTTCCCTTAAACATTGGCCTTATCAAAATTACGGATAAAATCATAGTAAAACTTGGCCATGTTCATCTGTTCACTCATCAAAAGCCGTTCGTTGACGCCGTGGATGTTGGAGAAGGACTTGAGGCTGCCGGGGCTCCACCTGTAGATGTTTTTGGAGAGATCTGATTGGGGGTTTAGTGACCAGCGAAATACCCTTGACTTGAGAGACTTACTGAGATAATGACGAGTGTCGGTATTGCCTGTCATGGCTCCTGGTGCTGCGACTACGGTCTTTGCCTCTTGGGCGAATGAGTGGCGTACTGTTCCTGCGAAGATATCCCAGATTGGCCCGGTCGTTGGTGATTGAGGTGTTATGTAGGACTTTTTCTTCGCTGCGATTGTCAAAGTACCCTTGTAATTCTGTTTCCAGAGATCATCATCCTTATTGCATTGGCGGGAGAGATTGTTAACAGCAAGATACTCATCATAGTCTCCATCATCCTCAAAAGCTTCGACATGAAGTTTATGACTCTCAGCAATATCCTTGATCAACCCCACAATGCGATGCTGAATGCTCCCAATGCTATCCTGCGGCGCATACCGATGATTAACGCCCAGCGTCACAAACTCTGGCAACGCGTTGATCTTCTGACCGCCAGAAATAATATCAATTGCCTGTGATGTCTGAACCATGTACTGCATATCGCGCGACAACTTAGTCAAGAACTTCGCAACGCCTTGGAGATCCCCGCCGTTAACGAGCTTGGTGAGATCGGGGAAGACATGGGGCGAATGCTCGGCGAAGCAAGCGAGGCACTGATGAATGGCTCCGTTCTTGGCGATCTCGGGCTTGAAGGGGTTGTGTTCCAGGGTAGTAACGATCTCAGCCATTATGCCAATCGCTGTATGCGGTGTTGGCACTGAGCTATGGCCGCCGACGACACTGACGTTGAACCAAACATCCAGATACCCTTTTTCGTAAACAGCGGGTAGTGCGTATAAAACATCACCCATCTTCTGCAGCCCAGCACCGCCTTCGTCAAGAATAGCAGCAATGCCATGCTCGCCATATCTCGTCTCTAGATGTTTCGAGATATGACCCGCTCCACGATGACCAGAGCATTCTTCATCGAACCCAAAAGCTAGAATAACTGTACGTCGGGGCTTGTAAGTCTTTTGGGATAAGAGTGCTTCTAGGGCAGACATTTGAGCTGTGATGGCTGATTTGTCGTCTGAGGCGCCGCGGCCCCAGAGGTAGCCGTCTGTTTCGTTGTAGAACGCGTCGAAGGGCGGGTGGACCCATTCGTGGAGTGTTCCGGCGGCTACAGGTACGACATCTTGATGGCCTGCTAGGAGGATTGGCTGGAGGGATGGGTCGGAGCCTTGGAGGGTATAGACGAGGCCAAATTTGTTGACTTTTTCTGGGGTGATGTGTTTATGTCTGAATCTTGTTAAAATCATTGTTCCACGTACAATTACTTGACTTACACGGTAGGATATGCTTTCTTTAGCATTTTTGGAATGTCGTTGAAGGGCTTCCATCTATCATCTGTATCCAAATCTCCCATGTCATCATAGCAAATCGAAGGGATACGGACGAGGGATTGATGCTTCTTGACCATTAACTGAAGCGCTTTCTTGCTGGAGAATAAATCATGCGAACTTTCAAGCCCATCGTCGGAGGGGTTCAGCGGGGCGGGAAGATGGCATTTTGGAGTAGTGTCTGCGGTGCCAGCAACGTTGATCTTATCAATCAGACGATGCTGCGCATCATGCGAAAACGCAATTGCTGTACCTGCCACGAAAGCCGTGGAGAAAATATCAGTGAATCTCATCTTGATGTCGTTTGTTGAGCTTGACAATCAGATCATGAGAAACAATCAACATGGCGTCAGGGCATCCTTATACTTTATCTACACGAAAGAGTTTCTTGGCACTCTATCATCAACTATTCCCAACACAGGCACCAAGAAGCGAGTTTCGTCAGCTCACCTCGAGAGCTGAATAGTTCTTTCGCATCCGGCATATTAAGGTTCAGACCCCGCAACCAGCCTGCAACAATCGCGTGATGTACGAGTCTGGAATGATGACGAGAGTTAAAAAACTCTTTCGGATTAGACGGCCAAATGTCTCGGCCGTGTCTTGGCGGAATGGAAAATACCGAGGCAAATGATTGTGAAGAATTAATAAAAATACATTTTTTTGAATTACATATGAAAACAATTTGGTCTGTAATCTATACACTGATTCTGTTGCGCGTTGCGCCTAGTCTTTCTTCTCCTGATCCCCTGGCTCTTCATTCTTCTTCACCTGTTGGATGAGCGTGACACCTGCTAACTCGCTAGCACCATCATGGACCTGCTTCGTCCAGAATGGATCCCTCTCCATTACCAAAACAGACTTGCGTCGCTCGCGGTGCGCTTCCCGTACAGCTAGTCCAGACTGCTGCTTTTTCGTCTCCAGCTCCTTAAGATACTTGACGCGGTTTGCATAGCGCTGATTGTAATCTTCTCGAATTCGCTCAGAGCCGATTTGCTGAAGAATGAAGCGGACAAGAGATCGAAGGAGGAGGAGAACGTGTTCGCTGATAAAGACGGTAACGGGGAGAGTCGCCCAGCTTCCCATTGTATTGCCGACTTTGTCGACACTGAAAAGGTGGACAATTGCTGCTGTGCAGATACTTCCGAGCCAGGTTAACGCTTCGAGGGAGTAGATCCAAGGGCCAATTCCGTCTGAGCGAACTGGTGCGGGGCGTTGATGCTCCAGTGAGATCTTTGCGAAATCAGATCGTAACTCAATCCAGTTGTTGATGAGAAAGCCCATCGGGATAATTGGCCAGACTGGTGAGAATAAAGCGAGGTATCCGAATTGAAGAACGATTTCTGCAATGTCATCCTGGACGTTGTACTTTGGAAGAATCGCCTCGTTTCGAACACGTGATAATAAAGCCGTTTCTTCAGGATCATCCTTCACCACCGCAAGAAGCATATCGCCCTTTGACCTCGCCCTGCGATAATCTCTATACCAATCCGAAAACTTATGCTTCAGCATTGGGACAATGTTCTCTTCGAAGAAACCTGATAGTTGACCTGTGACTGTTAAAGCAATGACTTCGTTTCTCAACCTATCAGCATCGAGATGAAACGGCTGATGGACAAATTTCTTGCCGACGCTGGCAAACGCAGATGATAGGAAGTTCTCGAGTTTGGGTACGACGGTTCCGCCGAAGGGGATGTAAATGAATGCTGTGAGGAAGATGGGTAGGTAGTTGGTGAACATGTTGAGGACAAAGATTTTTTGGGTGAGTGACATTTCGTGCAGATCGGCGGTGCGGTGGTTTTCGAATTCGGTCATCCATTCGGCTGCGTCTTCGAGGGCGGAGGTGATGTAAGGGAGAGATACAGCCAGAAGAATTGTTGGGAGATATTCCTGCGCATGTTAGACAACTTACAAGTTTGTTAGTAAGAACGGGTGACCTACCAAGTAATCCTTATACGGCCCGGCGTATGTCTCAGAGATCAAAATCTCAATAGTAAACACCGCAATGATGGTAACCCCCAGCGCCAAAAACGCCACTATCAAGAACGGAATCTGCAACAACTGTCTCACGACCTTCTTCCATCTAGGAAAGTAATAATGTTTCCGCCCGCCTTCATCAACATACTCATAGTCATACTTGAACTGCGGTCTGTTAACCTTGACATGTTGGATACCCTTGACGTTCCAGCGCAGACTGAGGTCAATCTCCTGAATCTTCCAGTACTCGAGGAAAACAGTGCACCAGACGCTGGTGAGGATGCCGTAGGCGAGGGAGTACCGTGGAAGCCAGAGCCATGCGATAACGCCTGTTATGGCGGGGAAGGTGAGGAAGAGAAGATAGGCTTGGATGAAAGCAAAGTAAAAAGCGACCTGGCATTGTAAGTACATATTCATAAAGACGAGTGAGAGGGGGCGTACCTTTGAGCCGTGGAGGTTGCGAATCTGATCAATGTCCTCGTTGGATAAGAAAAACTTTCTGCTCAGATACTTGAGCAAAGACTGATTGACCTTGGAATTGTGAATAGGAAATATCGCCTTGACGTTTTTCCATTTTCCTGTTCCGGGGGTGATGCCTGCACCACCAAGATCCTTGGACCAATTGACGATATGGTAAACTGAGAGGATATCCTCTGCCTCATAAGCTCCATCAACGACTGTGTTTTTATCACCGCCAGGGTGATTCGGCGTGATGCCGTATAGCCAGTCCTTAACCCTGCTGTCTCTATTAATAAAGTCCTGTCCAATGTTAAGAATTTAACTTGCCTGGACTTGTAGACAGCGTTGCCGAGGAGTTCACGTGGTGCTTTGGCGAATACAAGAAGGGATTGTTCATAACCCGCTCTGACTTCAACGTCGAAACCAGTTTCTTCCAGATCCGCCACTAGGGTCTTGAACTCTTTGATAGCCGTATCATGATCTACCAAAATCAGCACATCATCTCATCTCACACCCATCTCTCAAAACTCACCCGTCTCGCCGAAATCGTACAAAACGACATACTTGTCGTTGTACGTCGTCTTATCCTCGAACCCCATGCTCGGCATCTTCCAGCCTATAAGATCCCTGTGCTTTCCCCGTCTGGTGTCACGGTCTAGTCAAGCAATACCCCTTGCGCGACGGAACATACCAAGAAACCAGACAGACAGAGAATGCAACAACACTGACAGCGCTATCCAGGCTGTGTAAAGAAGTGAAAGAATATGCTTGATGCAAAAGAGTGAAAAAGACACGTTTGGGACGCTCCAATACACGTCAGCTGGGTCCACTTGGCCAAGAGTGTTGAGTCGGATTGGACGGCTAAGTCGGCACGAGAAATCTTGGTGTTTTGGCCCTTGGCGATAAAGTTTTTGTAGGTGATTTGCACTGCCTCACTGACGATGGAGTGTGTAATTTTAGGGGTCTGAGATTCATTGGTTATTGCGTATTGAGATCGGATCTACGGGAGCCGTGAGGCTTGATGTTTTGGTAATAAAACAATGCTGTGATTTTCGTATTGATAATTTCGGGTTCTGTGCATCTTAATTATCGTCGTCATCTTACAACTTGGCAGTCATCTGCCAAGGTCGTGGTGCTGCTATCTTATCGCTGATAAGATAGTCAACTGCGAGAATGGCCAAGATACAAACAATCGCGATTCGAAACCGGAGAAAGAAGAATTCTAATGCATTTGGTGGCTCAGTATTGATATTGAGGATTAATTGACTTGTATGTAAGTGACATTATTTGAGATATATCGTAGCGAAATGAGCGGTATTCCTGTCAGATATAAACCTCAAACTCTGATAGAACTTGAACATCTTGAAACTATCCTCCAATGAACGTTAAGCAGAGATATATTTCCTCTAAATCCGGTAGATCGGTAGTCCTTAGCCCTGTAGACCCCACTGGTGTTCAGGTCGCAAGGTCGCGTTAGGCTGCCTTTGTTCTGGCAGATCAATGGCGGGCCTTATCCAGTTACTTATTTAAGCTGAGCCACGGAATAAGCTACTGAAGACGTGTGATGAACTGGATAATTGCAAGATACTGATTCGTCTTCTAAGAGCCTAGATAAATCAATTGCTATGTCTGAAGCCATGGACCTTAAACCCGAATCCAAACGGATGGACCTCCAACAAGATCCAATAAAAAGATGGAAGTGACTGGAAATGGATGGGATGCAAGAAGCTATGGCCCAGGTTCATATCACAAGATGGAAGCACATATCTCACAGTGATGCCAATCGATCAGATCATAGTTGGTTGCTTGATTTCAAGCAGTGGAAATTGCCGTGATATCATGTCCGTTACTTCCATCCAATCCCCCAAAAGTCACACGATGGCACACGAGCAGCTGAACACCAACAAGACAAAGATAAACATCTTGCGATGTCATCGTGCGGAAATTAAGTATTTCAACGTATCGGGACGAATCGTTTATATCCTCGAACGTGATGATAGTTGTCAGTCACGGTATGCGGTACAAAAGTGTACATGCAGGTAACGAGACTTGTGGCAGAATGAGATGTTGTCACAGCGCCATTTACACTGTGATGATGAGGGGTCTCGAGATTGTCGTCCAACGTTACCATTTCGACCCCGCGATGGTTCAACATGACGTTGGTCAGCATCATTTCACCGTGAGGTATGGGAGGGATGACGACACGAGAGACGAGAGCTCGAGTTATATGAAGCTGCCATCCCAGCACTGTACTGTCGCTCCAGACTTGATCTAAACACCAAGAGACTTTTAAAACATATCGCAATACAGCAAGACAAAAAACATCATGTCAGAGAGAAGACATTCTGGCCCAAAGGCCCCGACTGGTCTCAATGATGAGACGGCCGAAGAGGTCCACGACATCATGCACCAGGCCGAGATGGAAGAGCAAAAGGTACGTCGCTGTGATTAATTGAATGCATATACTAATAAGTAATAGTTGCATGGGAAAGATGCGCTGTGCCAAGATGATGTGGGACCAAGTGAGGAGGGAGAACAAAAACAGCAGTCGGCGATGGGCAAGGTTAAAGACGCGCTGAATCTGGGCAAATAAATGTTGCGACAACCACCAAGGTACCTGACGATGGGAATGCTTTCTTATGTCGGCGTTGATACCAAATTGTTACATTAATTGAACTTAAGTTATTTATTGACAACGCGGAATTAATTAATCGGTTGAAAGGGTATAAAACAAAACACTAGGGTATCTTGACATTATCATCCTCCGCCATCATCAACATCACATCAATCAGCGCATCACATCCCAAGAACAAGACACGCCGAAAACAAAACAACAATCGCCGAAGCCATACCACCCGGACTATTCAAACCCATCGCGCCATCCTCATCCACTGGCTTCCCATCAGCAGCGCTGACCTTCTCACCACTAGGATACCGAATATTAACAACCGCCTCGCCCTTCAACTCATCCGGCACGCCCATCGTATGCGGACACTTGGCCTGGTTCTCCGCCGGATAATCCAACTCACACGTCTCGTCGTGTCCAAGCGTGCATATCGAGTCGAGGATATTGTAAAGAACGTAATTATCGCCAACCCACGTACTCTCGTTCCGATCGAGGCACGACGTTAAAAAGTTCATGCTATTCGCTGCGCTGAGCGGTAACTTGCTCTTTTTGGTATGTATTAAATCGGAGCACTTGGATGCGTCGACGTTGGAGTATGTCATCTCGACGGGACCGCCGGCCGTGGGCTTGTCGGTGGCCGAGTAGCCTGTGTAGAGGTAATTCCACGCATCGTAGCTAACGTCGTAGGCGCCTTGTGATTGATCCACGCGGAGGAGGTGCACGGTGCGGTCTTCGTAAGTGAGCGCGATACAGATGTTATTGCAGTCGACGGAATACGGCCAGTAGGCGATGCGATTCGTGTTGACCTGGTGATATTAGCCTTGGCTCAATCGATTTAGGTCATGTCGCGTACTTTGCAACCGGGGACGCCAATTGACGAGGAGTAACTATCATGCGGCGTCGCCCAAACCGTGCCACCGTCTGATTTGCGAGCGAGGGATAGAGAGATAAGGGAGTGGACGAGCAGCGAGAGCCGCAGCATTTTTGAGGGAGTGAACACGCCTGACGTAGGGCGGCACGGATTAAGAGGAATGAGTGATTGAAGGCATTTTCTTTTGCGACAGCCACACGAGGAATACGGGGAGTATTAGGGGTCTGGGGGGAGAGAATTGGCCCTGATCTTTACTGCATTGAGATTAAGCATTGATTACGGGCATGGAGTTAGGCCGTTTTGGGGATGATATGGCGAGAAGGGACAGGGGTTGGAATGAGTTGTTTTTTTTTTGATCTCGGCACTTCGGGAGTGGATTGAGCAGAATAGCTATTCACAAAGTGCATGGTGCTCAGGCTGACTTAATTGTAGTAATTACCGTGAAGAATATTAAGGTGAAACATAGAGAAAATTGGTAAAATGTCTTAATTATTTTTATCGCCGGCAATGCGACGCTGTAGAGTGCTGACTTGGCCAAAACACAAATGATCCTCTACACCAAACCACCCACGGACCAACCACCCCTCCACAAAACACGACAGTTGACGCCCCGTATCTCGCATCATGATCCCCCATTCAAGCCCACCTCCACAAAAAGCCCCTCTTGGCAGGGCTGAGCTACAGAAACCCGACTAATACGCATGTTGACGCCGCGGAAATGCTGTTTTAGTCTCGGGACATGATCCCTCGTTTAGACCGTGTTCATGATGCCAAGATGGGGGCCATTTCAGATATCTGCCTATATAAATCTGGAAGCATTTACTTCCAGAATTGTTCCTGTTCAAAGCATCGCTTTTCACAATGACTCTTGTTAATAATTTCATTGCCTTTCTCATCCCTTCTGTTCTTGCTGGCTCTGTGCCCAGGACTTGCAAGGCGTACCCTGGGTCTTTAGACTGGCCTTCGCACAAGGTGTGGTCTCGTCTTAATGACACTTTAGACGGAAGACTCTTTGCGCCTGTTCCTCCTGGTGCTGTTTGCCATAAGGGCTGGCCGTCTTATGACAAAAATACTTGTCCTAAGGTCGCTGAGGCATGGAAGCATTATGATCTTCACACGCAGGATCCTGTCTCGCTTATTTATGATCAGTATTCGAACTGGACGTGTCTTCCGGATGCAAGTTATCCGTGCAGTGGAAGTGGATATCCTGCTTATGTTATTAATGTTACTAAGGCGGAGGATATCAAGATTGGAGTCGACTTTGGTAAGTGTTTTGCGATTCAACAAGGGACCTTATTAAAAAACGATAGCTCGGAAGAACAACATCAGACTCGTTGTCAAGAACACTGGCCATGACTATATGGGCCGCTCCATTGCCCCAGGTTCTCTGTCCCTCTGGACGCACCATCTCAAAGATATAAGCTACCATAAAGGCTCCTTCAAGCTTTACAACTCCAAAACTGTGATTTCCGGGGATGCTGTCACTGCCGGCGCAGGAACCCAGATGTATGATCTCTACACCATGCTGGATAAGCATGGCCGCGTAATTGTTGGCGGCGGCGGAAAGACTGTCGGTCTCGGAGGCTACGTTACTGGAGGCGGCCATTCACTCCTATCAACCAAACATGGCCTCGCAGTTGATCAAGTCCTCCAGATGACGATTGTCACGCCCTCTGGAAAGATCCTGACCATCAATGAAGATAACCACCCCGATCTCTTCTGGGCAATGCGAGGAGTAAGTCCTTGACCACTCAATTACCCAATCATACTGACAACATAGGGCGGCGGCTCAACCTTCGGCGTTCTCACATCCATCACCATGAAAGTTTACAAGACCCCCAAAATCACCGCCTCAGCCTTCACAATCGGAACCTCCGCAGCCGCGCCCTTCAAATACGATCTCCTCGCCTACATCCTCTCCCAGTTCCCCTCTTTATCCGACGCTGGTCTTTCAGGCTATACAAACCTCAGCCCCCAAACACCCAACCCCGCCGGCGGCACCGACGAAGTAGCCGGGATCCAGGGTGTTTTTGCGGCACAGGACGTCAACGACCCAGAGTACATTCTTAAGCTATTCAAGCCGATCAACGACACTATTCAGAAGCGGTGGCCGGGGGCTGTGCAGTTTAGTGCTACGAAGGAAGAGTATGGCTCGTTTTTGGAGTGGTATGATGTTTATTTTGATAAGGGTGCTGCGGGTGTGACGCTTTATCTTGCTTCGAGATTGTTGGGTAGGGAGGCGCTGGGTGATAAGAAGTTCAAAGGGGCGTTGGAGGAGAGTTTGGTGTCTGCTGGGGGGTTGACGGCTCATTTGATCGCTGGGAAGGGTGTTAGGGATGCGAAGCCCAGAGGGGGGAGTGCAGCTGTTAATCCGGGTTGGAGGAAGAGTTATATTCATGCGAGTAAGTTCAAGAAGATTGAAAATCAGTTTGGATCTTACTAACGAGTCTATCAGTATCTGGAGAGTCCTTTGAGCCTTTCAACAAGACTTCTAAAGCCAAGGCCGTCAAGAGGTTGAACAGATCCATGGAGCCGTTCCGCAAACTGTCTCCGGATACAGGTGCTTATATCAATGAGGTAAGACATTGTATACTACTTGATGGAATGCTTCTTTGACACTCCCTAGGCTCTCCCTTTCGAGCCAGACTGGCAACATGCCTTCTGGGGTAAGAATTACGAGAAACTTCTTTCGATAAAGAGGAACGTTGATCCTGATGACGTTTTATGGTGCTTCCCTTGTGTTGGAAGCGAGAAGTGGCGACAGGAAGATAATGGTCGTCTATGCCGAGTCAAATGAGTCTGCAATGGGAACATTGGCAAGGGCTGCAAACTGAGTGGAGTTGAGTTGATGCTGATGAACTATATATATGACCAGTGATGGCTTATGTTTACAACTTTGGTTCGCAAACAGCGATAAACGGTGAAATGACGCCTGCAAAAGAATCAGCAATGCCATTAGTAGATCACCACATAGCTCACTGCTCAAGAAAAGCCTTCCAGTCTTGGCATCATGCACAACCGTCGTAGCAGCCGGCAAAACCTCCCCTTTCGCATCCTCAAGCATTTTCTCAACAACATACTCCCCCTCAATCTTCCTAACTCTTAATACACTACTAGGCGGATGAGCATTGTACGGGTTATCATACGCCTTGAAGATCTCAACGCCTATAGGAAATGCAGCGATCCAGATATCACCATTCTCATCGATTGATGCATTATCAACACCATAGCCTAGATTAACTTCGTCAATCTTTTCGAGGTCTTTGTTAGGAAGGATGCGGTAGATGTATAAACGACCTGTTATCGAGTCAGGAAGATAGAGGATATTCTCTTTTATGGCGAGACCGTTTGGGAATTGGAGGTTGGGTGCAACGGCCTTGCAGGTTTGAGTATCGCAGAATGTCACGTCGGAGAAGCCTAGAATCATGGAAAAATGATGCCGCTGTCTTGTTAGTATAAGCGATAAAATAGGCATTGGAATGTTTACCCAGCCAAATTTATGAGGACCGTGATCATTGCTGATATAAAGCGACTTATCGCCCAGTGCTGCAACACGATTTGGAGTGGCAATTCCATGGTTAGCATATGTCCGAACATGCTTCATCTCAGTTGCTTGGGGGCCGGTAACAAAGTGCTCGATAGTCGCGTTTCCACCATGAACATGTTGATCTACCAATTTTCCGTCTGCGTCAATCGAAGGTCGCAAATTGACAAGAAATAAATCAACAACACCATTTTCCTGCTCAACGCCAGAGAAACCAGCGAGATTGATCAGTCCATCACCAGCAGTACCCTCGAAATCGGGTGTTCTCAAGGCACGGAACTCAGAGTCGTTATCAATCGGCTTATCGATATCCAGCACAACGATAGCGTCGCGCTGCGATCGACCCGAAATATTGCGATACCCAACACTACACAATTAATCACAGTCTAATATAATTTGTTCAAAGTCAACATACTTTGGCTGCCATTGCTTTCGTGCAAATGGATCTGAACACGCGAGGAACAATTGGCGTGTTGACTGGGATAGATACATGTCCTCGCAAGCTTCCAGCCGATGATGCACGATTTTACGGCATTGGTAGGGGAATTCACTGAGGGGTTGGATGGTTCTGTTTATGCCGAAACCAAGCCATATTGCTTCTTTGAAGTAGATCTGGAAAATGATTGCGAGGAGGGCGATGGCGGCGATGCTGATTTTTATGAAGAGATTGGCCATCTTGAGGGACGTTGGCTATGATAAAAATGGACACAAGAGAAAATAAAATTAGAATTTGGTTTGATGAAGGATGCGCATCCTGGGCAATTGAAATAACCGCTACTGTCATGGTCGGATGAATGCAAGCCGACAATTTCGGAAGAGTCGTTGATGCATTAAAGTCACATCTTCAATTCAGCTTGATCAATTCATTCAAGTACATCACAGAGGGTGTCTTAATCAGACGCTGGAGCCCCACCAAACATCACCAAATCAATCAACGCTGTCATAAAAAGTCAATATCGTATAAATACATCCAAGCGATGTAAATATCCAATCTAAGAATAATACGCTTCTAGAAGCAGATACAAAATAAAAGGGGAAAATATCATCCCATATCTACCATCGCTAAAAGTATCTACGCTTCACCTTATTAAATAAGTATTAAATGCCTCATTCATTATCTCCTTTTACAGAGCTGCGACAAATGCGCCGACGATGAACGCCGCAAGCGCTGGGACGTTCCACGCGCTCGCGCCGTTGACGATCGCGGGGCTGGTGCCCGTTGGCTCGGAGGGTGTTGAATCAGCGGGTGTGCCTGTTGGCTTGACGACGGTAGCGACGGTGTTGGGGGGCTGGGCGTAGACGTGAGTGGGCTTGTAGGTGTGAAGCTCCTCAAGAGGGTTGCCGCCGGTAGGCTTGGAAGGGGTGCCAGTGGGCTCAGGGTAATCCTGTGTAGCGTGGCCCTTGGTGGGTTGCTCATAGCCAGGCTTGGTGTAGTGGCCCGTGAAAGTACCGTTGTTGTGGTGGTTGGAGCCAGGAGGTCCGCAGGTGGTGCAGTAGCCAGGAACAGGAGTGGGCTTGGGCGCCTTGACGACTGATGTGATGGTGACGGTGCGGTATCCCTTTGTGGTAGCCTCCTTGCAGCCAAAGTTTCCAAAGCCGCAGTGAATAGCTTCGGGGATGGTGTACACGCCAGTAGGTTGCTCGGGGTTGATGATCTGCGTGTTGTGCACAATCTCGGTGGTGACGTCGCCCTTGTTGCAAGAGCCGGAGCCGGGGCAGGATGTGATGGTGTACACGCGTGTCGATGTGAGGGTCGATTTGACGGGGCCCTTGGTGGGTTGAGGAGCGACGCCTGTAGCCTCGGAGCCGGGGCAGTATGTTGTGAGAGAGGTGATGATCTCGGTGGTGACATGGCCGACGGGACAGTCGGTGACGCTGGGAGGGCAGGCGGTGACTGTGTAGACCTTGCTGGTTGTGACGGTGGAAGTGATGGTTGTAGAGGGAGCGGAAGTAGTAGGGAGAACATAAGTGTTGCCAGATCCGCCGGTAGAGGTTGATCCAGGCTTGGAGGTTGTGAAAGTAGTGTTGGAGTAACGAGTAGTAGAGAAGGAAAGGGTAGTATCGGCGGTCGTCTCAGCAGAAGAAACAGACTCGGTAACAGACTCAGAAGCGGTCTCGGTGGAAGTAGGAGCTCCAGAAGTGGTGGTAGAGTCAGAGCCGCACTCACCAACCAAGTCAGGCACAGCATTGGGACCAGTACCGATAGCGACAAGGTTAGTACCGCAGTCCTCGTTGTTAGCGAGCCAGACATTCCTGTTATCCCAATCGTAGACGACGTAGGCAGCGCGGAGGAAAGTGTCGCCGAGGACAGGGAACTCATCGTCCTGGAAAACACCGAGAACGCAGCGGTCGTCGTTGTGCCAGATGAAGTCTGCGTAGGGGACCTTGATGACGGTGTTGCCGAACTTGAAGTCGACGGTGCCCTTGAGATCGGCGACAGAGCAATCGACGTCGACGTATGCGCCGGGGGTTCGCTGGGCGGTGGGGAACGCTGCGACGATCTTGTTGAAGATGGCGCCGGGGAGTGCGCTGACGGTGTATCCGCTGTCGAGGAGGACGGGCTGCCCGTTCGTCTGGGAGAAGATTGCGTCTTCGGAGCCGTCGTCTTGGATGAGGCTGATGCCGTCGAGGTGAACCCAGTAACTGCGATTGTTAGACGGGCGCGCTCGTCAATTGAGCGCGGGAGCACTTACCGGGTGAGACCATCGGGGGAGGACTCGGCGGGGATGATGGGGCGCTTCTCGAGACGACCGGTGTATTTCTTGGTGTCGAGACCACCGAAGATAACGGCGCCGCGATCGCTATCGAGGGTGCGAATGTCGAGACTCAATGCGCGACTCTTGATAAGGCCCTGTCGGACCATGCTGTCAATCACGAGGGGGTACGGCGCATCCCAACCGTTCAGATCAGGCGCAGCGCCCATGATACCGACGCTGGTAAAAGAACTATCGTATGCGACACCGAAAACTTGGTTACGAATATTCGCAGCTAATTCAGTCAGCATGTCTCAGCGACAGTGAGGAATGCTGTCTCACATCCAACGACAACATGGTCGTAGCCATAGTTCCAATAAGCATACCCAGTGCCGTAGACAACACCGCCAGTAGTGTTAAGGTTAACCCAAGTGCTACTCTCGCCAAAATGACCAAAAGATTCACAAAACGCGGGCTGCTGCGCCTTTGAGCACACGGGGTTGACCCAGAGCTCTGCAGAGCCCGTGTCCAAATTGACTGTGACTTTCTGCCCCGGCGTACCGAGCTCAACGTCAATGCTGTAGAAAAAACCGTTCTGCTGGCTCTCGAGGGCGACTTCGTTCTGGCGCTTGGTGACGCCTTTTACAACGGGTGCGCCGGTGGAAACCTTGAGAGGGAAGCGAATAAGGCCATCCTCTTGGGGAGCAGCAGCGTGAGCCAACGCGGGGGCCGCGATGGCGAGGAAAAGAGCGGACAACATCTCACCAAATCAATTGAGATGTTTTAGTTAATCGGGTTTAGAGAAATAAAGAAAAAAGAGACAGGGGAAGGAAATAAGATGGGAATTTGTTAACCCGGCGTAGTGAGTGACCGGGGAAACGAAACAATTATAATAAAGAAGATGGGAATTGAACTGAGGAAGAGAGGTTGGAAGAACTAAAAATGGAGATGGCGGGAATTTTTCAGTTGGTGCTGTTTCTATATAAAACCAACCTGCAAATGCAACATGCAGAGCTAAGGGGGACCTGGTCTTGTCTTGGATGATCTGTGCCTGGCGCTAATCTCGAGGAGGGAGGGGGGCCTCGTGTAGCGCCAGGTCATTACAAGCGGGTTCTTAAGATGACGTGGAAAACAAAAAAGAGGGGAAATAAAGAAGACAAAGGATAACAATATTTAATATCTTTGTGGGTATACACAAAGCGCCCTTTGTTAACCTTTCAGCTGAAGGGTTGTTTTTATCTGCAGAGACAGGATACGAGACTCCCTTATGCGCTGTTCCCTTGTTAGGGGTCACGTCAGCTCCGCAGTGGTGCGGGCTTAGCGCCTTGCCATTATGAGATTAGCTACGCACCATCGTATCGCTGTCACGCAGTGAATACGGGGTCTGTTATTTCCAGATCCCGCCGATCTTGAGTTAATATCTGTTTGAAACAACGCGCGGAAGGGGGATAAGGGCACGCTCCTTGAATTAAACGCGTCCCGAGACATTTACTTCTCGGATCCCGTATTTGTCTTGCCTTAGGGTAACAGAGTTGAGGTTGGGAATACACGACAGATTATTCGTGTACCCGCTGTGAAAAAAATGGCGTGCAGCGCCACGTCGACTTTCCCGTAAGCTTTGACGAAATGTTACCCTGTTAATGCAAGCCACACTCTGCTGTGCGCCGTTGAGTTACTGGTGCGGGAAAAGGTTATCGTTAAAGGTTTGATTGAGATCAGCGAGTTGGATGGAGGGTAATTAACGTGGCTGGATTGAGGGTTGTTACGCCATTGTAAGCGCAGGTTGTCAACTGACAGTCATGCTGTAGAGGGATTGGTGTTTTGGTGCTCGGCCGAGATGGTCGGGAGATGGCGGGGCGGTTGGGGACCTGAGGATCCCGAGAGCGCTTTTAACATGAAACGGTAGAGCCGCATTAGCTTAAGGGCATATCTGTGAGGCTCGTAAGTTAATTCTTTGTAAACAAACGAATAAATAAATTATACTCCGTTCATTAACTGGAACAAGCAATGGATCTTGTCGGTTTAGAGATGCGTCAACTGACATGCTTCTGATAAGGATGCTGTTGGTCAATCGGTGATTGCGACAGTACCTCGATGCTAGTCGAACAAAATGGTGATTACCTACATCAACCTCCCTGTATCACCCCAGCCATTGTAAAAAGACATCCTCCGACATAATATTTTACGAGATAATAACTCGCAACGTGAGAGCGAGACATGGAGGGCTGGTTCAGCCAACTTTAATTGTCATGTGTCCGTGCTACCCTGTAGTTCTACCCGAGTCCATGCTGTGAAGCCTCAATGCGACCAGACACGTGTTGACCATGAAACCAACAATCTCCGACCTTCGACAAGACACTCCAAATAAAAGCTGAGAACAATATCCTTGCTGTAACGTATCAAGAAGCGAACATTAGGCAGTTGTAATCTATATACACAGCGTAAATGTCTCTTACTCATCTCCCCCCAACCCACCACTGTCTGGGGAACTGCATGCCCCATTTCCCCATCAACACTCTCAACTCATCCTCCGTCCCTGGCACGACATTGATGAAAACCCTCCCACTATCTCCCTCACTCATACAAGGTTCAGAGTGTACTGCTCCATACTCCCTGCCAACTTTGAAAACAGAGCATTCACCTATTTCTGCTGCTTCTGCACCAAACGGTTCCAGTACTGTGGCTAGTTCATCGCGCACAGCATCTGCTGCAGCTGCACAGCCAACACAGCGAATTGACACACACTCATGCTCTGTGCTTGCCGAGTCACGAGCGGATTCTTGTGCTTTGCGCGCGGAAGGTTGATGGGATGCGGGTATGAAGAGCGTTGACGGGCCGAGAAGGGTTGTGCAGATCTTCCAGTCCGTTCCGGTGGGTTGATGATGTTTTTGGTGTTGTGATTTGAGACCTAGGCGTGTACCGGGGAGTACGTTTGTAGGGAAAAAGAGTTCATCTGTGTGCCATCTTGGTTGATCAAACTCGTGAGTTGGTGTCGTAGCGCGTATGGTCAGGAAGTAATATCCATGCCCCTTGGCGACGAGAAGATTGTTGATATAGCTGAGAAAAGGGATAAGTCTAGAGAGAATAGAGCCTGTAAAGACTTGGGCCTCAAAATCGTAAAAGTTATCAGGTAATGATGACCCTGGAGGATCGAGGAGAGGACCGCAGTAGCACCAATAGGCCGAGCGCTTGACGGTTATCGAGTCTTGGCGTTGATCACCATCGTCAAGGTACTTCAGAAACTTGAATTCCCTGTCAAATTCGGTATCTGCGGCTGCCATGATCGTTATATGAAATGGCTGGTAAGGAGAGAAATGGTCAATGTCGGTTAAGCGGTCAAATGGCGTGAATCCTTGTCGTCGCTTACTGGTGACTAAGCAGGCCTGAAGATGATGAGATGTCCACTGAGATAACAGAATTGCAGAATATTGGCAGCACTTGGCACCAAGTTAGAGGTCTCGGATATAAAATTATGTATAAGCGAGGCAGCCAGGTTGATGATCACTGATAGAAACCTTTGAATCTGTAGACTTTGGGGTCGAAAACGAGATGTCATGCAGCAATTAGTTATTTCTCTATAGGTAGGCAGATATCCCAAGTATCATCAACAGTTAAGAACATTATTCCAAAGTCAAGATCCATTATAACTTTTCATCCTCCAACGCCGTCTACCCCGTCCAAGAATGCACCATCTCCACAAACCTCTCAACCTGCGCCCCCTCCGTCGCCCACGTCGTAAGCAATCTAATAACAGCCTCATCATCACCACACTTCTCCCAAACATAAAAACTAAAACTCTCTTTCAGCACCTTGATCAAACTCAACGGCAACACCGCAAAAACCTGATTCGTCTCCGTCGCAGCATACACAGAAAATCCCCCCTGTGCTATACCGCTCGATAACGACTCAGCAGCCAAGTTCGCCTTGCGCGCTAGTTCAAAGTACAGATCGTCTTCAAAGAGCTCTGCGAATTGAGCGCCAATGACACGGCCTTTTGCGAGGAGGGAGCCGTGCTGCTTGACGTAGAATTCGAACTCGGAGGAGAGGCGGGCGTCTTTTACGACGACTGCTTCGCCGAGAAGGGCGCCGTTTTTTGTGCCGCCTATCCAGAAGATATCTGTGAGTTCGAGGATGTCGGAGAGGGTCATGTCGTTGGCCTTAGAGGCAAGGGCGGTGCCGATTCGAGCGCCGTCAAGGAAGAGAATGAGGCCGTTCTTCTCGCAGACTTGTTTTATAGCTGCGAGTTCGGCTCGAGAGTATATGGTTCCGATCTCGGTTGCGTTGGATATATAGACCAGTCGCGGTTTCGCCATGTGAGGAAAATGCCAATTATCATCTAGCGCACGCTCGATCGTCTCTGGTGTGAGCTTTCCATTCTGTGGTGTGACGTTGATGATTTTGTGACCGCTTGCTTCTACTGCGCCTGTCTCTCTCGTCACGATGTGCCCGGAGCTAGCAGCGATGACAGCTTCGTGAGGTCGGAGACATGCGGCGATGGAGATGGCATTGGCTGATGTCCCGCTCGGCACGAAGAATATGCCAACGTCGTTGCGGCCGAGATGGCGACGGATTCGCTGCCGTGCGAGATCGCAGTACGTATCGCCTCCGTAGCCGGTTTCTTGGGTCGTGTTGCTGGTGATCAACGCTTTGAGAAGAGCGGGATGTGCACCCTCGCTATAGTCGTCCATGAAACTATAGCGAGGAATTGAGGTTGGTATTTGAGACGGCATTTTGACGATTGAATTAGAAAGTGGTGGTTGTGATGGTGCTGTAGTTACTAATTCTGGCATTTCTATATAGATGATTTCATCCCCACTCGATGATCCACAGATGAATCACAGAATCGAGGTGTTAGTAACTGGCGTGTTAGTCAAACCCTCGTGGTGGGTCGTTTACTCAACATTCCATTACGCTTCCCGAAACTTTACCAAACCCAATTGCGCTAATAACGCCGTCCTCACACGTGTATTGCATCATGTGAGGAGTTTATCTTTTGAAATGATAACGAGAACCGGCCCGGTTGGTTGGATCATGGGGACATTGATATCGTATTCGCAGCGTCGAGAGAAAAATCGATAAAGCTTCGATAAGTCTCCACAGTCGAGGAGTCGAGCGGCTTTGGGTATGTCAGGATCTTTTGATACTTTGGCTTCAGCGGCATTCCTGTCGCTGTGACATCGCTGGCTTGGTCCCAGAGCTCAGGATACTTTTCGAAGAATGCGGGGTCGATCTTGTAGTAGCCCGCGCCCTTGTCCATATTCAATTTATTAAACGCGGCGCGAGCATACGCAGGTGATGAGAATAACGTTGAGATGTCTGGAGCGGGAAGCATGGCGATTGTGTTTTCGCTCTCGGATGTTGCGGACGACATGGTGTTGATGAGGTCTGTCACACGCACGTAGACCGTTATCTGCGGGGCACCCAGGACGAGATCTGACATGAGCGCCTCAACGACGTAGCCAGTTACAGCGTCGCAGAAGATCTGGTCGATGTGGGGATTTGCAGAGTGTAGCTGGATTAAACGATCGCGAATTGTGGGAAAGGGGATCCAGTCGATGATGCCGGGGTGAGGATTCTCGAGCTGTGCTGTTGTAGGCCGGTATCGGGGATGGAGTTTGTTGAAGGTTGCGGAGGATGGGTAGAGTTGCCAGGCTGTGAGTTCGATGATGTGGTAGAAGCGTGTTTTGGCGTACCATGCCATTACGTCTGGACGGGTCATGCTGTTGAACATGGACAAGACCATGAGGACTGGTTGGTAGACACTAAACATGTTAGGAAGCTTTGTAAATGTTACAAGGGGGCTGTATACCTCTGGACAGGATTATGACCTTCTGGAACGAATCCAAGAGTATTAAGCTTATTCTTGAGCATTCGCTGAAGTAGCTGGATGTGATCCGAGAATGGTGAATTGGTAAAAGAGTAATCTTTCCCGAGAACCAGACTCGACTCGGCTGTTGCGTTGATGGCGGTTAGATAAGGTTGCATTCCCATTTGATACTCATGACTCCAGATATTCGGGATCTGAGAGTAAAACGGGCTTGTGCCGGAAACGTTGATGAGCTCTGACGAAATGCTGTTTTCTGCTGTCGATGCTTCAATCAATCATTAGTCTGACCGCATAACATGAATGCTGATACTTACCAGTGACGCTCGATGATGAAAACGATGGATCAAAGTCCAGAATCGACGGATCAAACGACTCTAGATCAATTGACTGCAACGCAGACTCTTCAACAATCCGTTCACCACCCCCAGTCTTGCCATTTACCCGCTCAGCCCTTTCTCTCTCATCATCTCTATGTCGCTCACCCCCCTCGCCACTCGCAGTATCATCAAGCGTCTTAGCCACCGAGTCACTCAACAACTGCACCGACGCCATCATCCGTGACATTTTCGTCTGGACATCAATCAACTGCTGTCTCAGCAATCGATTCTCCTTCTGAAGCGCTTCTACGCGCTCACTATCAGATCTCTGGTCCGCATTCACGCGGTTCTTTAGCTCGCGGATACATTCTGCTTGTCTACGACGAAACGCTCGTTGCGATAAGCGATTGCGGAGTTTTCTACATTTTGTTAGGGAGGATGGAGAGGTGCGGCGGGGTAAGGGGACGAACTTTCGTTCTTGTTCAGTTAGAGTGGTGTTCTTTTCGTCTGGGTGAGGTGAGTCCATGATGGCCATGGAGATCTTGTCTCGGTGTGCAGATGCTGCTCAGCTTGACAGGGCTTCGATCTGGATCGAACCCAGGACCGGCATTTGAGAGTCGGAGGTGGAGAGGGGCTGGAGGGGCTTTCTTCATTGGAGGTTCATGCTTGAAGCGGCCTTTTGCGGTTAGGAGCGGTGAGTTTGGGCCGTTGTTGGAGGCATTCCCCACTGAAGCCTTTAGGGTTGGGGAACAAGCCGCTGATACCATGATTATGTATTATGGTTCGTCCTCGACTTGAAGTAACAAAGAAGCTAGGCTTGTAAAATAATCGCATATACTTGGGATGATTGTCAATGCATGGCCCGATATCTACAACTGAAATCGCTGGCTTCTACCAAATGTGTTATCGGTTAGGGCGTTTGCTGATCTTGCTGCGGCTGAGCTGCAGGGCGTAGAAGCCAGGAGAAGAAGAGGCGTGAGGAACATGTTGAGTCTGTTATGTGAGCTTGAGGTGTTTAATTGGGAGATGGGATTTGTTGACTTACTTTCTGACGACTGCCTTCTCTTCATCATCCTATGCCGAGAATCTGAAACAAACACCAACATGGTTCTTCCGGTACGAGCCACAATTTTGTACAGAATACCTTCTTATTTTCCGTATAAATAAGATCTTAAGACGCTTGTCTTATTATCTCCACTAATGCAAAAGATTTCAGGATATAGTCACCTAAAGTCTGGCTCAATGGGAACAAAGTCGCATGGCTAAGCGCTTACTTTTGGAGGCTTTAATATGCAGCTATTTGTAGATCCCGAGCGTAGATCGGTAAAAAGCCTTCGATTGGCTATTCCAGAACCAAAAGCGGGCTTATCATTAAGAGAGCGGCCGCCGGGTTGCATCGATATGCGGTAAATCAGCAGTCAGAAATTAGTCAGCTCGAGAAGTGCAAAGTCATAATCACAAAATACAAACAAGGAGAATCTCAATCTGTGTTTCTTTGATGCTGAGGAGATCGCTGAGCGAAAATGTGGCTATTGAACCTTTCGCTGCCCCGAGTGGCAACTCTGGCTATTCTTGGAGTTTGCCTGCACTTCATCATCAAGGCCCTGCTCCGACCATCCCTCTCAGAGCTACGGCATCTTCCAGGACCGAAGGTGAGTTTTATCCTGCCTGACACAGAATAAGTGATTTGGATATCTCCATTATACTAACGTCACAAGAACCACCAATTTTTAGTTGGCCATGCCTTGCGCATTCTCCGCGGATCAGGACCGAATGATTTGTATCTCCAGTGGATGCGGCGTTGGCCTAATGCGCCGTTCATACGAAGTCTTTCTTGGCTCAACTCAGAGGTTCTCCTTGTTAACAACATAGAGGCATGTCGCGAGGTTCTGCAAACCAATGCTTACCGCTTCGCGAAACCGGCGTTCTTTCATACCCTTGTCGGAGAGTTTCTGGGTGTTGGATTGCTGTTCAGCGTTGGTGACCAGCACAAGCGCTTGAGACGCATTACTGCAGGTGAGACCTTTCTTTCGGGGATCATGATCTTGTGTACTAATTGAAAAAAGGACCGCTATCTCGTCCAAGCATTAGGAAGCTATTCCCAACGTTTGTGACATACTCTCGCAAGTTAAACAGTGAGATTGATGCTGCGATCCAACAAAGCAGCAAAGGAGTCTTGGAACGTACGTATACACTTAGTCAATTCACCTCTCTGTATCATCTGACGATATTGTACTAGTCGAGGATCTGTTTACAAGAGTGACACTTGACATCATCGGCGTCTCACTAGTTGGTAAAGAACTTCGAGATTTTCGCTCAAAGACCTCGCCTTTGTCATTTGAGCAATGCTACAATGGTATCTTGGCACAGCCACTTGCTGGCCAGATCATAAGCTTCATCAATCCCTTCATCCCACTCCGTTGGCTACCTGTATCCGCAAATTTGAACTTTATCAAGGCCAAATCTGCTCTCAAGCGTATGATGACAGAACTAATCGAGCAGCGGACATCTGAGGTAGCACAGGCGAAGGAGTTGGGTACAGATAGTGGACTATCGGATGATTTGTTGACAAGGATGATCGAAGCAAGTTCTGTTGAGAACCAGAGGTTGTCTAGAGATGAGTTGATCGATATTGTGCGCAACTGCCCTTACTTCCATCGGTATATCACTAACCGGAAACGCAGACTATGCAGGTCATCGCGGCGGGACATGAGACTACAGCCAGTGCCCTCCTCTGGACTGCCTACGCCCTTTCCAAAGACCAGAAATCACAAGACCAGTTGAGGGCCGAAATCCTGGGTCTGAACGATAACGACACAACCGCCAAGGCGATAGACGAACTTCCGTACCTCGACAACGTCATTCGAGAAGCTCTTCGCTTGTACTCCCCTACACTAATCATACCATGGGAAGCACTTGAGGATATCGACATAGCAGGCGTCAGGATCCCCAAGGGGACCACGGTTCAGCTCGTTCCTGCAGTGACACAACTTAACCCGGAGATCTGGGGTCCTGATGTGGAGACCTTCAATCCTGATCGATGGGATCGTCTCTCTGGCGATGCTTTGAGCCCATATGCTATGGAGACATTCTCAAATGGGCCCCGCATGTGCCCCGGAAAAGCTTTGGCTTTGCTGAATATGAAGGTCTTGTTGGTTGGGTTGATTAGAGACTTTAAGATCGAGAGTGTTGGAGATGAGGAGGTGGAGTTTAGAAACCCGAGCTTGACATTGAAGTCTAAGAGGTCACTTCGGTTTAAGGTGCAAAGTGTTGGTCAAGGACCATGATCTTGTTGAGGGTTAGAAACGGTCGACTGAAGGTCTGACAGTGGTGAGTTGAGAACAGCGGGTAACAAAATGGACAACACAGTCTTAAAAGTTCAAAAAATGTTATTTTCATTTAAAAAGCTCATGCAATTCAATGGCAGATGTTGTAGAGTTGCCATTGATTCGCCTGCGTAGTGAAAGGCATCTGCACGAGTCGCGCAACTCCCAGGATGTTGACGATCAGATAACCAAACAACACCGATATTCTTCAAAACAGGTATGCAAGCACCGAAAGTCCCATTTATGCCTCGATTATAGCTATTGATAGCGCAATGTTAAAAAATGCGACATCCGCTTGTAGCAAAGGTTCCGGGAAGTCTTGCTAAAATTAGAAGCTGAAAACACCAAGTCAGCGACACACGACAAGTCATCAGACATTGCTGTAATTCCAAACAGACCACTACCAAATCAAGCATCAATTCTCAAGCTTATATGCGGGCCAGACCGCCTTGGCGAATGCTTATGCCAAAGCTTGTTGGCAATTGCCAATATTCTCAGCGCTAATGTCGGACCATCAGAAGTCCCATCAGCACTAAATGTTCAGCTCGAAATATAAAACTCTTTTGGGAAGCTTCAATTTCTATGGTGAAACCTCACTTCTTTATAAGACCTGGCCAGGCCCTCAATTCTGAATATTCCTTTCTACATCTGCTGTCATCCATACGGGCATTTTGTCTTCGTATTTGCGAGCTTCCTTTTCGTCATGTCGGACGCCGGTCGAGATACTCCAGTGGAGATGAAGCCACTCCCAGAGGCTCAGACTAGACAGAACTCCTCAGGCCTTGATACTCCCCCGAACCAGCAGTACCTTCCCTCGCCTTCTCCTCCAGTTCATGACGAAATGAATGATAGCAATTACTTTAGCGGTCCTAGGGATCTCCGCGGTCATTCCAAATGGCCACTCATCCTTCAACTCCACGGCTCAATCATGCCATCACTCATCATCCCCCTTTTCCTGGTTGCATGTTGGTCCACTGCTATAACCGTCATCTCCAAGAAGGTTCATGATCTCAGCGTCAACTCGGTTCTTCTCACCATCCTCGGTTTCGTCGTCGGTCTCAGTCTTTCCTTTAGATCATCAACTGCTTACGAGCGCTACGCTGAAGGTCGTCGATACTGGGGAATGTTAGCTACTGCTTCGCAAACTCTTGGACGGATTATCTGGATCCATGCGGCGGACACTGGTGCTGATGGTCAAGATACTCGTGAGCTGCTTGTCAAGAAGCTTGGAGCGCTGAAGCTCATCGCTGGGTTTGCTGTTGCACTGAAGCATACGCTTCGCTTTGAGCACTGTGCGAGTCAACCTGATATGCAACCATACATCGCCCACCTCGACACATTCTCTGGACGCACAACAGCCGTGCCGAAGCGAAGAGTCACCAACTTCAAGCAGGTAGCTGGTGAATATCTTGGTCTCTCATTCGCGCAGAGCGATCCCCGCAAGCACCTCAAGAGAGCCGAAGAGCACCAAGGAAATCTTCCCCTTGAGATACTGAACCATCTTGCCATTTCTGTCGACTGTCTCGTCGCAAACAAGCAGCTGCCCGTCGCCATCCACCAGACTGTCGCGTATAACCACATTACCATGCTTAATGACGTAGCAGTCGGGTGTGATCGAGTGCTCAATACCCCCTTGCCGATCGCGTACACAATCGCCATCAGTCAGATCACGTTTGTGTATGTTATGCTGTTGCCGTTTCAGTTGACTGGCCCTCTTGGTTGGATAGCTATCCCAGCTACCATCACTGCAGCATACATCATCTTTGGTCTATTATTCATTGGACAAGAGATCGAGAATCCATTTGGTCGTGATGTCAACGACCTGCCACTTGAGACTTTCTGCGATCAGATTGCAACCGACCTTGACATTACCGCTTCGTTCGATCGTCGTGGTGCTGACCATTTCTTGCTCAATGGAACACCGCTGTATCCTGTCAGTGCGGCGTCAGGTAATGCTTGGATGGATAATAGTGAGGAGAAGATGAGGGAGACTATCAAGACTAAGCCGCATGTTCTGTTTAGCTGGCGACGCCAAAGGTCTCCTGGCAATACCACTAAGGAGATGGATGGAAACATCGTGTAGATGTTCATCATGCGCTTCCCGCGGATTCTAGACAAGCAATCTGGCCAATACCAGATCACACAAACGAATCTACCCGATGCACCAAGCCATAGATTGCCAATAAGGGGCTATTTAGTCACATTGCTGGTGCTCACTCGGAATCTCTCTATTATACATCGACATAGTCATGGCTCAGATAAAAACATGCCCGAGATGTCCCTCTGATTGCCGCTGTCTGATATGAGTGACAACTGAAAATTCCAAAGTCTGTGGCCTTGCTGCTCACAGCCACCATGGAATAAATACATAAACAACAAAATCTTGCAAAAATCTAAGGTTGCAGGTGTCCAGAACTTCGTAAAGGGACCTCTAGTCTAAAGTTACTCATTGCTTACAGACTCTTTCATTTCTTCATACTTGTTCTCCAACCACATATCCAAATCCTCCAACGCTTTCAGGTCGCACTCAGTAGACGATGCCTTATACACAGCCCGCGGTATTCCCTTCCACTCGCCTATTTGCCCACCTGTCTTTAATTCAGTCCGAACAGGATGACAAGTATCAAAGTCCAGCAGCACAGGTTCGCCCTTATCCGTGAACATGATGTTAAGGAGACTTAAGTCATTGTGTGCAAGTCCCCAGCTGTGGAGATGCTCCAACGCTGACTTCACAGCGGCGATACACTGCTCGCGTTGATCAAGGTCAAAGGACGAGATGTCATGCGTGCGCTCAGAATGAGTACTTTTGTATTTGAAGAGAGCAAGCCCTCCGAGACGGCCATCTTCACCAACGACGCATCCTAGGCTTTGACCTAAATTTGGGTGGGGGTGCTCTCTCAGGAGTTCGTAGATCTTGGCCTCGTGCAATAGGCGTTGGGGGATGATATCTTTGGCGTCTGGGGCGTAGAGTGCAATATTTGGGATTTTGATGTAGATTTCAGGCGCACGAGTGAGATTAGAAGAACATGGCGGGAAGACATCCCCCCGGGGGACTGGGGAGAGCTCTTTGATGACGCTAGCTTTATCAGTATCTTTTGGCTTGGATTTACTAGTCCCTTGGTAGATTTCGCCTTTTTGCACCGCAACAATGCTTATGTGCGAGAAAACGAGCAGCCCTGAGTCATCACCCTCTCCGGAATCCCAGACCTCCTGTGCGGGGAAGGGCTTTAGGGAACTTGTGCAGTAGTTCATGGTATGCGTGATAGGGCTATCGACCTTTAGTAATTTAATTATGAAATTCCACTTACTGGTGTGAAGTCCGAGGGTATCAGAGTGCGTCACGAGACCAGTTGCTTGGCCGACGCAGAGATCGTCGGAATAGTGCAAGACAAAGAAAGGTGCATCGCCGCTAGAATGCGGGGAGGGAAAGAGACCCTGGGAAGATTGAGCCTTGGGTAGCAGAGCCTCATTAACGCACTGATATTGGGCAGCCAATTATCTGTCGAGGACTTAGCCATCTGACCCTGATTTGGTGTACTGGAGCTGATTTAGGTAGCCAATGGGGTAGTCTAGACAAGAGTACGTGAATACTGGACTGGAACAGAAGTGGGAAATGCAACCTGCACTTGTCGAGATGTGGCCTATCAAACTTCATGTTACTCCATGTTGTCCAATAGACCGACCTTCGCTACCACCAGCCATGGTCACCCTATCTCTCACTTGAAGGGCCTCAATCTTGCCAACTTCGGCTATTGCGTTCTCCAATTGTAGGTCAGTACGACCTTGAAGATACGGGTAGGGGGGCTAACTCATGCATGGCTTCTCACATGAACAGGGGTCGCCAGACCAAAGATCAGGTGCATTGCTATCAGAGGTCTGTGCATGTCAGTGACCGCCCGGCTTGACGTGACTTCGATGATAAGTATAAGAGCCGCTCTTGTGCGCTGTCTGTCGCTGCACAGCGTGAACCTCTTTAACAACAGCCCAAACAGCCATTAGCCACTACAACATAAAATAAGCCCCACCCTTTCAGAACTGCAACCATATCTCATAATAAGATGTTATTCCTTCCAGAATATATATGTATCTTCAGGACTTACCAGCTAATGGCTTAGGCATACCCCCGCCGCTCAGCCCCTTAACTCGACATCGGGAGAATCCACGGCATCATTGGATAGCAGCACCTTTGATATTTGGGGGATAGGCAAACACACACCTAAATGATGGATCGGTAGCGCCTATGGATATATGCTAGTATATAAGCCCTATATTTAGTCAGAATGCAAATAAAGATCCAATATCTTATTAAATGGCCTTATCAGTTAAATAAGGGAAATCACTTATGATACTGTGTATCTACAGGTGCTACCGAATTTTATCAGTTGATACGGCGTAGGAAAAGGGGTTCTTGTTAGAATTAGTATTATTACACAATTGAATAAGACCTACCCTAATAGATAATAAATGAAATTGATTAAGAAGATGTTTTCTTAAAAGTAGTATCTCTGGGATTAGTAGGTACTAAGTAGTTTATGAAAGTAATCACTGGATCATACCATTGGACTCACTGCTATCAGGAGTGGGCAGTAGTCCAATAGTTGTAGTTCTCTAGAGCTACCTAAGCGAGACAAACGAGGCGGTGATTGTAGTTGGTCCAGGAGTGACTGAAAACAGACTCCTGGGTAGGTGATAGAAAGTTTGCCCTTGAAGTGTACATTGGTACCTGACATTATGATAAAAATTAGTATTATTATCGCCTATGAATTGACTGCTTGTCCACCTCTCCTATCTGTTTCGATACTACGTAGTCAATGTCTACCTCGTATCCATAGTCACAGAACCAATCTGTCCCGTGTGGAACAACGGTAGTAAGTTCCCCGGGTCTTCCAATGCCTTTATCCTCTCCTCCAAACTCTCCTCGCCATCCATCATCTCCAGTTGTCGATTATATAGTTCCTTGACTTCTTTCCTAGTCGCAATCATCTGCTCGCAGTATAATTGACAATAATTCTCCAAACTTTTGATCCGCTCCTGAAGTGCTTCTATCACCTGCCAAGCAGCCGAGCTGTTCTGATACGAAGCTTTCAGCTGGTTTGCCGCCTCCTCTTGATTTCCTTCCACTGTCTCCTCCAGATCGCTAATGCGACCGACAAGATTCTCCAGTTGGTAGCTCCCTTTTTGTTGGAGTTGTGCTTCTAGCTCTCGGACTCGTTTCTTGAGCGCTGTAATGTCCTCGCTTGTTTTTAGGGATGTTGATGAATGGAAGCATGAGAAATGGCCGCAGTAGCATGTTGCGCCCGGGAGGGATGTGTTGTGATGAAAGCCCATGCATCCGCAGCGATGGCCCTTCAGTTCTGGTATTGTGAGGATATAGCGACATTGGCCTTGCGGTAATTGCGCTGCATTTCCAGGTGGTGCTGAGGCTGATTGAGTGGAGCGATGGAGATCATTAGGATGGGGCATTTTTGACGATCGACGAGCACTGCAGTCTGACATTTTGACGACAAACAGAACGGTAACATGAACACGGAAAATAGAGAAGGAGGTAATCAAAAGCACTGACTCGGCGGAGAATTCCATTAAATGGAGGTCATCAGCCATTCCGCCACCAAAAAGGACCACGCGACCCCGCGAACTTGTCGGTTCGGGGTCAAGCCCGAGAGGAGAAGAGCGTGGGGGTTCCCAGATGGAGCCCGACGACATGGATACGGTGCGAGGATGGCCCAAAGGGGAATTCTCTCGAGTCATCAATCGGCACTAAAAGAACATGCCACGATCTGAGGGGAAATGGGGTTGCAATGCGGATTTAAGCATTGCCGTGGTTTGCCGACGGGCTGAGGATGTCGTGATATGGCGCTGCAAAGGCATGTGAGAGGATGCCAACCTAACGATAGAGACACGAGTACTTGGAAAATAGACAAATTTCGTGAGGATGAGAACCATTAGTGTTGTATCTAAGACTGTCTTGATGTTCTACTAAAAGACTGTTTACTTGCTCTGAGCACTCATGAGCCGCTTGTTAATCGCCAACAAGATGGTATACAACGTCTCAATAGTCGCAACATCAATACCAAGCTCCTTCCCCTTCCTAACAGGATACCCCAAGATGGCCTCGACCTCCATCGGTTTACCATTCTCATAATCCGTCCTCATACTGCTTCCAATAGGCGGCATCGCCAAGATCTTATCCAGAAGCCTGTCAATCAGTTCGTACTCCAAAGGAACACCAAGCGCATTGGAAACATCAATGACTTCTTTCATCAGCTTTCTTGTCATGGGAGTCGACAGGTCTGATGAGCTGAGCCATGCATGGGTATCCATAAGCGTAAGAGCAGTGAGTGAGTTCCACGCTGCGTTCCAAACGACCTTTTCCCATCGTTGAACCTGAATGTTCGGCACGATTTGGAAGATGGTCTTGCCAATCGACAGAAGCGATTCAAACTGAGCGAGGCGTTGGGTATCCTGTGATGCATCGCCCGGTTTGTTCGGGCACAACCCAACTTGCATATCCTCAGATGTCGTATGATTTATGAAACCAGGCTCTGGCTGCCTTGCACCAACCCACGTCTGCAGTCATTAGTAACAAAATGACATGTCAAGGGAATACACATACCACGCATGAAATTATGGTTGCGCCCGGGAACTTCTCACGGAACGCATCCTCATTTCCGACGCCGTTCTGAATTATGACAATTGAGGTGTTATCACCGACGCCGGGAGCAATGTCAGCAGCAGTGCTGAGCTGATCGACTGCTTTGTTCGTGCAGATGATGAAGTCAAACTTTTGGCCAGCCTCGGCGACAGTTCGAAAGACTATGGCTAGGATGAGAGCAAGTTCATGAGGATGTTGGGCGACACTTACCCTTGTGAGGTTTCACGTGGTGTTTGCCATGGTTCTGGCTGTCAATGGAGATACCATTCGCAGAAACCGCATCGAAGTTCGATCGGGCGACGACGGTTAGGTGAACATGTTCACTTCGGCTCAGAACGAAGGCATAGAAAGACCCGATCCTCAATAAATGTCAGTCATGATCTGATTATGGTGAAAGTGAACCTACGCTCCAAGGCCATAGACCAATACTTCCAATAGCTTGTCACTCATCTCGACAAGTCTTTTAAACGCGGGGTAATACAAGAAAGCAGGTTTAGAAGAAGTAAATACAACAGGATCTCATCAAGCTCGCGAATGCTTTTCCGTTTAAGTTTGACCCCTCACTCAGGATTTCCGGGGCCTCCATCGCCAAGAGCGTGGGGGTTCAGCATCCCGACCTGAATTGCCGAGCATGTCCCGGAGGTTGCTTACCCCAGATTTGTGCCTTGGTGGGATGTCAGAGCAGAACAAGAACGATACGAGGTCTTAGATTGCGATGGCATGTTGCGACCGAAAGAATTGGTCACAATCTGGAACAAGACCTTCAGATTAAAATGATGTCTGACTGCTGTATGCACTATTGCTTCACCACTCTCTAATGCTACCATCCGGACCATGGAATGTCTTACACTGCCACGGCTCCGTCTCTTTCGCAATCCTAGCCACCATCTCCTCATCAATCTCAATTCCCAAGCCATACCCCGTAGGCGCCTTGACATGACCAGCTTCTAGATCAAACACACTCGGATTTTTGAGATACGTCAAGAGATCAATATCTCCAGCCTCAGTATTATAATGCATCCCCAAACTCATCTCCAGAATGGCAAAGTTTGGTGATGACAGCGCTACTTGAACCGAAGCAGCGAACGCAACAGGTCCAAGCGGACAGTGAGGCGCAATCGCGACATCGTAAGCTTCAGCCATGGTAGCTATACGCTTCGTCTCAGAAATACCGCCTGCGTGAGCAATGTCAGGTTGTAGAATATCGACACTTGAATCTTCCAGAAAGCGTTTAATATCCCACCGTGTATACAAACGCTCACCGAACGCAATTGGGATAACAGTCTGGTCAGATAGCTTCTTGATAGCCTCGGGATGTTCGACCAGAATAGGCTCCTCAATGAACAGAGGTCTGTGAGGTTCAAGAGCTCGTGCGAGTTGCTTCGCCATTGCTTTATGACACCTTCCGTGAAAGTCAAGACCGGCGTCGAGACCTAATGCCTTGACCTGTTTGAGACGTTCGACGGTGCTGTCGAGAGCGGATGGGGAGTCAATCCATCCTAGGTCTTCGGTGGCGTTCATTTTGACGCATGTGAGGCCCTGCTCAAGGCGCTTCTTACTGAGGGACGTTAGCATGGCGCTGGTAGTAAGGAGGGGTTCCTGTTACATACGCAGCTGCTTCGATATCTGAAGGGCGGTCACCGCCGATCCAGCAGTAAACTTGGACTTTGTTGCGGACCTTACCACCGAGGAGCTCATAGATGGGTACCTTCAAATTGCGACCTGTTCCTGTAAGCTTCAGGCTGCCCAATAGCGCATTGTCTGTAGTCACCTTTCAAATCCCATAACGCGATGTCAATGCCTGAGATGGCAGACATGAATACTGGTCCACCGCGGTAAAACCCATGACGCCAGAAGGTTTGCCAGATGCTTTCGATATCGCTACCATGTCCGTTAAACGCTGTTCATTTTGCCGCGCTAGAACAACAATGCTTACTTTGCTTCTTGTCCAATGATCCGTGGGATCATCTCATCCAAACATCCCTCAACAGCAAGATCATGCCCCTCCAACGTAGCTTCGCCCCATCCATGCTGTCCATTCTCATCAACGACCTTAACCATCAGCCATCGCGGCTTAACACGGTAGTACTTGACAGAAGTGATCTTGGCCATCGTTGCTGTTATTGTCGATGAGTGAGACGCGGCCAGACACGAATTTCCCCAACTTTTTAACCGTCATGACTCGGCTTCCCCGCCGACAACTCTCTCGGCTAACACGACATCGTCAGATTTGATCCGGAACCCCCACGCGCAAAACAGGTTCTGTGGCCCCCCACGAACTAAAGAACTACGTAAATCTGGGGTAATGAGCCGCACGATGCAGGGTTTATTTCCGTGCTGTGCCTCGGTGAACGCCGTGTTTTTCCACCATTGCTGGAGTAGGTAGCTGGTCACGTTGGCCTCGGCTCCATTGCGCCCAGGAACCTTAATCGATTACCCCGAGTCAGTTGCAGTGACTCCCTTTTCACAACTTCCGGATGAGGATGATGTGTCTTTTCGGTGGTGCCCTTGATTAGTGTCTTTGCTGCCACTACCTGAGCAATATCTCACCTGTCGTGTATACCCTTATAAACATGGATTGAAGATGAACATCTTTGATCAGATCGGTAGATACGCAGTAAATATTTATAAAAATAAATCTCAAAAATGTACAGCCATGACTTCCTTTCCACTTCATCGACCCATCCATCCACCATCAACAGTAACCAACTCCCCAGAAACATACAAACTCCCCCTCCCGGCCAAAAACACCGTAACCCCCTTAAAATCCTCAGGACATCCCCATCTCCCCGCCGGAATCCTCGACAAAATACTCTCCGCCCTCTTCTCATCATTAATCAGCGCCTCATTCATATCCGTAGCAACATATCCCGGCGCAACAGCATTCACATTAACACCCTGACTCGCCCACTCGTTACTCAACGCCTTCGTAAGCTGTGCGATCCCGCCTTTCGCTGCTGCGTACGCGGGAACTGTAAGACCGCCTTGGAAGCTCACGAGTGACGCAACGTTGATGATGCTTCCGCGATGGCCGCTGGAATCGGGCTTGCGGGTTAGCATGTATGAGCCTAGGTCGCGGCATAATGTCCAGACTGTGCGGAGGTTGACTTGGAGGACTTCGTCCCAGTCGCTCATGGGGAATTGATGTGCTGGGTGTCGTCGTTGGATTCCGGCGCAGGTAATTAAGATGCTGATGTCATGACCGTCGGCGAGGATGCGTTTACTGAGATTCTCGACTTGTTCTTGATTGCTGAGGTCTGTAGTGTATATGAAAGCTTGTTGGCCAAGCTTTTCGATGAATGTCTTCGTCTCGATGTTTCTTTCGTCTCTCTTGAAGGTATCAGTTAGCTTGGCAAGTTACAGCAGCACAGGAAACTTGCCTGCACCAAGATGATATCTGCGCCAGCTTCTGCAAGTGATAGGGCCATAGCCTGGCCGATGCCTCTGGTCCCGCCAGTAACAACAGCCTTACGGCCCTTCAATGAAAATAGAGATTCCAAGATGCTCGTCATGATTACAAGTGATTCAAGATCCTCTGCGTAAAGTCTGCGATGCGGTAGCCCAAAACTTCAATTGTTCCTCATCAAATGACAGTCCACGAACTGCACCCCAGATTTAGACGCCGACCCAGTGTTACATCTAACCCCATGAAGTCATCTCGTGTGACCCCCACGTCGGCCCGACTCTGCTGTCGGCATTCTATCCGTGTCTAAACGATGATCATCTGCGGGGAAGATTCTGGGGTAATCCTCCTTCAATGGCATTCTGGACAGATTTGCATGTCGGGCAATAAACACGGGGGAGACAGTGAGCCTTGATCAGAAACGTGGGGGGTTACTGAGACGGGCGCAGGTACGGTTTATTGCCGTCGGTCCGTCGTCATTTTGAGGTTAGCTGAGATTTGGGTCGGAGCCGCTGAGCTGCTGGCGTTAGAGCGTGGGGGTAAGCCGATTGAGATCCTGCATTCCTGCTAGGCCATGCGGTATGTGAGTCAGGTGTTGAACGAGCTTGAACGAAATGGAACAGTCCTCCAATCATGATTAGTCTATTCTTGCTGATGCCCGAATCTGACTTGGGTCTGGCTAACCTGTACTTGGAACTACAAGGCAGATCACTTAATGCTGTCAAAGGCATACATCACTTTAATTCCAAACGAGATCCCTAGAAAGTTGAGGGAAATATATACTTCCCGTTCTGTAGCTTCGAATTCTGGCCTACTATACTTCAGGCTTGGCAATGGCCGCCTTGTTGCATGTTAACATTCGTTACATGCGAATTGTCGAATTAGATACAAATTATCACAAACACAGATATTGCACTTGAATAGATTGGCATTCCAATACTAAAGCCTCTAGCATAAATCTTCATCTTCCCCATCTTTATCCTGCGATTCTATCAACAACCTAAAGTTGACCTCAATCATATGCAATCCTCGTAGCCAAGGAAATGACAACAACATCTGAAAGAACTCTGACTTGGCATTCCTTCCATAGCCTGTAGAATCCTCCCTACACAACCCCCAGTCAGTTTTAAAGCAGAAATATAATAATCTACAGAAGCAACGAGGACAAGATCAGTGCATAGACCAAAAAATGAGAAGTTTCATGCACCATGGTAGTCTTCGATTGCGACAGTTTCTCGGGTAGACTGTGCGCCGCACCCAACAACTCGCATATCCACGGCGCTCATCTTCAGCTGTACCTAAAGTCTTCAGATCGTTTGATTTCTCCTAAGATCAACGATAAATCTCTCTATCAGACAATGTGTGCCCCCAATGCAACATACCCGTTCCAGCCTTTCACATGCCATCCATCTTTCTCTCGCTACGTTCAACTTCTGCAGGGGTTAGACGCCGGCAAGGCCACTTAAGCCTAAGCTAAACAGAAACCCATCTGATAAGCCGCAATTATGCGCATCTCCCATGGCTAGAGCTGGAAGCATGAGGGTTTACTATACTGGTGAAATCTGAGACATGCACCATGCCGGGTCGACAGTCAACCAGGCTAAAAGCGGGTCAAAGCTCTCAGGCTCAAATCCGAATGGTTGCAGTGAGCAGCAAAGAACTGAGATAACACCGCGGTCTAGATCGTACGAGAAGAATATCACAAGGGAAGACGGCTTTAGCAGCTGAAGATGAGGAGCGGCTTTTGAACAATACCCCCACGTCAATTGCCGATGGGCGAGGTCAATTGCCAGAGGAGCTTCGTCAGAAGCATTGCTGTAGCGGTGTTGTGAACCGTTTTCAGGGCGTTTTCAGGGCGTTTCCAGCGCAGGGGCACTAATTCCGCTCAAGCGACAATGCTTGACAGGGCAGTAGTTCAACGCGGCTCTGTCTGTCGGAGCCATTGTCAATGCTGTAAAAATCCAATTCCCAACAATTCCGCGATCTATACCCAATTGCCGAACCAGATCAGATGCAAACAGCACAGATCTTCCCCCACAGAAAATCTCCTTGCGATGCACATTCACTCAGGTTGACAGTCAACCACACCGCGGTACACTTCCGGCCACATTCCCCATATCTTTCTCCGCATCGTCAACCCCCACGTGCCAATAATGACGTTGATCCTCAGAGCCAAAACCACCATCCGCTAAGCTGATCTTGGCCTCGGCAATACGAACCGCCAGTAATTGCAACACCAAGCAAGGTTTCGACCATGACTCGCCATTCCCTGCCCTTGGAGAGTAACGATCGACCATGTGGAATTTCACCGCTCGTCACTGCGTTGCAAACAACCCCGCTGCTGTCCACAAATCCCCCAGATTCTCGCTCTTCCCCAGACTCGCTTCTACTCGCGTGGGGGGAGCCAGCCTTTAAACTCTATGTCATTGACACTAACGGTCTTCCCGTCGACCGGTGAAATAGCTAAAAGGATAAGAAGGCCATTGTTTCTTCTCACTTTGAGATCTGCATTCCCTCATCCATTCATCACTACCATTAGCGGAGTTCAAACACAATGTCTACTTTCAAGGGCGACGATGCTCCCTCTCAACAACACGCCGAAGACGTCGAGTCTCAGATCGCGAAGCCGGATCTTCATCCTCAGAATGGTGATGCTGTCGCTCAGATGATCGGTGCTCAGCACATTGAAGTCACCGAAGAAGACGTGCGTTACCTCTTCCCCTCTACTCACCCCTCAACCAACTAACTCTCATCTAGAATAAACGACTCCGCCGAAAGACCGACAAGCACGTCCTCTCCATCCTCGTCTGGGTCTACTTCCTCCAGATCCTCGATAAATCCGTCCTCGGCTACGGCGCAGTATGGGGCATGCGCGAAGACACCAACCTCAGCGGAAACGAATACTCAATGGTCTCCTCCATGGCGCCCATCGCACAACTCGTCTGGCTACCATTTTCCTCGTGGCTGATGGTCAAGATTCCTCATCGCATTTTTATGGCTAGTCTTGTGTTTGGCTGGGGTGCTGCGCAGACGTGCATGGCTGCTTGTACTACCTACCAGGGCCTTCTTGCGACGCGTTTCTTGCTCGGTTTGTTTGAGGCTGCATGCTTGCCGCTGTTTTCGGTCATTACGTCGCAGTGGTATAGACGTGCTGAACAGCCGATGCGTGTGGCTTGTTGGTATGGAACTAATGGTCTTGCGAATATGTTTGCTGCTGCGCTTTCCTTTGGTCTTGGCCAGATCAACGGCTCGCTTGCATCGTGGCGCATCCTCTTTCTCTTCGCTGGCCTCATCACCGTCATCACAGCACCAGTTGTGTACTGGGTTCTCGACAACGACATTCCTTCTGCACGCTTCTTAACCGAGCATGAGAAGCTCCAGACTATTGAACGTCTGCGTGCCAATCAGACCGGCACTGGAAGTCGCAACTTTATCTGGAAGCAAGCTTTCGAGGCTCTCATCGAACCCAAGACATGGCTCTTCATCAGCATGGCTTTGTGTCTCAATGTCACTGCCGCTGTCACCAACACCTTTGGTCCTATCATCGTTGGTGGCTTCGGCTTCGATAAGGGCGTTACATCGCTTCTCAACATTCCCTTCGGCGCCGTGCAACTCCTCGTCATCTTCCCCGCCTCATACCTCGCACACCGATACCGCGTCAAGTCCATCTTCCTCATCGCCGTCATGCTCCCCGTCCTCGCAGGAACAGTCATGCTTCACCAACTCAACCGTGATCACGTCGCTCCTCTCCTAGCAGCATACTACATGCTCGCCTTCCTCTTCGGTGGCAACCCCCTCATCGTATCATGGATGATCTCCAACATTGCTGGTACGACCAAGAAGTCGGTCATTATGTCGCTGTACAACATTGGTGTTTCAGCTGGTAACATCATCGGGCCCTTGCTCTTCAGCTCCAAGGATGCGCCGTACTATAAGCCTGGTCTTACCAAGACCATGGGTATTACTGGTGCTTTGATTGGTGTTATTCTTTTGCAGTTGGTCAATCTTATGTTCCTGAATAAGATGCAGGAGAGGAAGAGAGTCAAGAATGGCAAGCCTGCTAAGATTAGGGATTTGAGTATGGAGCATCACTATGTGGCGAATGGGCAGGACAATGATGAGGATGGTCTGGGACAGAATGCCTTCATGGATCTTACTGATTCCAAGAACGATGAGTTTGTCTATGTCTACTGAGTGTTGGCGCAAGGTATTCAATTAAATAGTAGTTATTAAGATAGCGTGTTGGTTATTAATTTATGTGTTGATCAACTCATTTGTCTCTCCATGAATAGAAAAGAATTCCCTGGCCACATAAGCTCGTTTTCGAGGTTCACAGGCAGTGCATCCCATTGTATATGGCTTTTTTAACTCCGTTTGCCTTTGACTCGTCGCTCAGTATAGATGCGACCGGGATTAGGCCGATGTCGACGTCCACATCAGAAAAGCTTTATTGCTACTTGGGTATCCGGTTGCAATGTACGCGACTTCAGATACTACGTTCAACATGCTTTGGCCTCATATACCATTTCTAGAGGCAGCAGTGAGCTGCAATAAAGCCACGGTTGAGTACTGTCAAGTCTATCTCGGTACCATAGGCTTCACCGATAACTAGACTTACAAAGGCAGATGAACACCAGAGAAGAACCAAAACATATTGAAGAAGAGAGATGTACTAAGGGTATAGCATTGACTATATACTCCATGAACCTCATAAAATACTGTTCGTGAAACCTGCTCACCAACCGACCAATGTCCATCATGGTAAATCATTTCAGCACCAGCACCTAACTGCCTAGACCCAACGTTGCAGCATGGTGTGCTTATAGACACATTTAATCGGAGTTGAAGGTCAACTCAGCACGCTCAATGATAGGCGGGGGCTTGACAACGTTCTTCTTGCGGAGGATATGTCGCTTGAAGAAGTATGGAAGCCAGACCCTTGTCTCGTAAGAGATGAACTGCTTGGTAGGGACAGAAAAGACCTCTGTTATATGATTAGCAACTGCTTGACGACACTAGGCTTTGGTGACTTACGGTCAAGTTCCTCAAGAGTGAGTTGCTTGGTCTCCCGGACGAAGCAAAAGATCATGCCCCAAGCGATCAGGTTGAGTCCGGCGTAGAAACCGACTGCATTACGTTAGTCAATATCCAATGGAACGAGAGATTGAGGGAACGTACAGGCTCCGGTGGGAGTCATGGCATTGGTCATTCGAGGGAATGTAAGACCGAGGACACCAGCTGTTGACGTGTTAGTAACGGTCAATTGATGAGATTCTGGAGACTTACCAAAGGTGTTGTTGATGCAGACAGCCCAAGCCATACCCTGCTCACGCTGGATGGTGGGGAATACTTCTGCAGAGTATTGGAAGGCGACGGGGCCTTCTCCGAGGGAGTAGGCGATGGTGAAGAGGTACACGAAGCTGGGAGGTCAGTAGGTGATTCTTCTATGCACGGGTAAGAGACTTACAGAACGACAGGTCCAATCTGCGCGCCACGGCTGCCGCTGTGGTTGAGGAGAGAAAGACCAGCGGCCAACAAGAAGACACACATGAAGGGGAAGGTCTAGATCATGTTAGAAAGTGTGGTGGAAAATGAAGATTGTTCACTTACGATAAGACAAAGAGTTCGTCGTCCCTTGGTGTCGATGAGGAACAAGGTGGGGATGGTAGCAATGACCTGAATAGCGCCGTATCCAAGAGATGCATACAAGGCCTGAACAGCTGTGTAGCCAGCGTTTCGGAAGATGGTGGAGCTGTAGAATGAAATGACTGATACTGTTAGCGATCGAAACATCACAGAGAGACATTGACTCACTGTTGATACCGCACATCTGCTGCGCAATCATGACGGTAGAAGCACCATAGTTCGCGCGCCTAATGCGAGGCACAGCAAAGCAATCCCACAAACGCTGGAAATAACCCGCACCCCTCGCAACAGTCAACTCTTCCTCATAGATAATCCACGAGTAGTAAAAGTCCCTAGCAGCAATGATATCATGCGCTCTCAGCCTCTGCATCGATCTAAACCCCTTAGCATGCTTCCCATGCTTCATCAACCAACGGGGAGACTCGGGGCAGAAGAAGATGCCAATACCGAGGAGGAACGAGGGGATGAAGGCAGAGCCGAGCTGCAGGCGCCACGAGATATCGCCGGTGTCCTTGACGGCGACGTTGGCGCAGAAGCCGAGGAAGATGCCGACGACGACCCAGAGCTGCCAGAACATAACGAGGGCGCCGCGGACACGGGCGGGCGCCATCTCGGCGGAGTAGATGGGGACGGTGGCGTTTTTGGCGCCGATGCCGATGCCCATTACGAAGCGCACGGCGAAGAGCTCTTGCCAGGAGTGGGTGAAGCCGGAGGCGATGGGGGTTGCGGTGAGACAGCAGGCCGTGATGAAGATTTCACCGCGACGACCGAAGTAATGGTTCAGCGGATCAACGATGAAAGCACCACTGTTCTCATTAGCGTTGCTCCAACAAGCTCACTCAGACTGATAGACTTACATCAAACCAGCAGTCAAAAAGATAATCGAGTTAACCAGTCCAACAATCCACTGATCACGAACACTGTTCTCCTCATCAAGCCCGAATTCCTGGGGAAACGACAAATTGGCACCGTTGGAACCAGTCTGATCCCAACCCTGAGTCGCAGCGCCAATGGCGCACAGAGAGATAGAGTACCAGAGCATCTTTGGTCCGTGCCATTTATGATCCCGCTCGTATTCGAGGGCTTGACGCTCGTCTTCCTTGAGCTCTTTGACCATGCTGAATTGCTCTTGGTCACGGGCGACGAGGGCGGCGCGGGAGAAGAGCTCTGCGTGTTCGGAGAGGCCGTGTGTTTCGGCAAAGACACGCGCATCGTGGGCTGCTTGTTCAGGTGTGACGCGCTATTTAACATGAATGTCAGCAATTGAAGATAAATTGTATACACCAATTGAAGTGATATGTGTGTAAGATCATTTGAGTTGGGGTCATCAGCGCCGAGCTTCTTGGCGATTTGGCTAAGAAGGCTCGGCGATGAGCCAAGAGATCGCCAAGCATACCTTGAGTGGATTCTCAACGATGTTCAGAGCCGTCGAGCCACGACGACCTGCAGCACTGGGCGGTACATTGCCGAGGCCATTCTTCTCATTGTGAGACGCCTCAGGGAAATCAGGGCCAAATTCCTTGGTATCCATTGTGAGAATGAGTCTTGATGGTAAAGATGGAAGAAAGTGTGGAGGACTGAAGAGCCAAGAAAAAAGACAGAGGCCAAGGGTAGGTTAAATAACTTGGCAATTGAGAATGCGGGTGAGACCTGGGGCGGATGAGTTTGGATAGGATCATCGCTCATCCCCGGTTCATCCCCATCTTGTGAGCCCGTCTAAGGATGAGAAGCTTGGATGGTGGGCGGGCGTTTAAGCGTATCCACCACATGCACCTTTGGATATATCTGACCACCAGAATTTGGAGATGGACTTGGGAAATTGTGGAAACGTTAAGGTTATTGTCTCGGAATGAACCAGGGGCTATCCTCTTAATTCTCTTGGTCTGGGGTTACACTGAATGCTCCGATGTTGAACACGGGAGTTGACAGGGTAACTTTGCATTCCAACAGATGATTCCATCCGTTACAGTATCTCACAATCACAATTAACACCAACATTGAAGAACAACTGTCAATGTCTTACAGTCTCTGGTATGAGAGCAGTATCAACGGCAACGATCTCAACTCACCTCCTCTTTTTCCCCATGGAGATCCCTCATGAAAAATTGGAGAAGCTCTCCCCGCTACAACGAATCATCTCGACGTCTCCACGCGCTAGCAAAAAGCCGCTGAACACCTTGAAATTTGGGGTCTGGGGATTTTGCGGGCAGAAAGCAATGCAAGTGGAGGATACGTACCGATTAATTCGGCTGCCTAAACGTCATCGGATAAGCGGCACATATGACGTAGTGGAGACACTTGCCAAGGCATCCATATTCTTCCCTTTCCAAGTGGAGATATCCTCCAGGCATCCAAATAAAAATACAGAACTCCGTGCTAGCGCTGCCATAGCTCTCCCAATTTGCAGCCATTTATTACTCTATGGTCTGAGAATGACTTGTTGAGAAAATATCCCTCAAGTCTAGAAGTTCGTAGTTACAAAGGTTTGATCTATCTGCCGTTGGGAAAAAACTTGCTCGTATGTGCAGTGTAACATCACCGAGACATGCGCTAAACTGTAATGGTGGAATGTTCAGTGAGGATGAGACCATCGACGCTCGTTTTTGCCGTTTTGAGAGAGTTGGTGCGACGGTGGAATAAGGGTGCCTAAACGGAACGATCGGACTTGTTTGGGTCTTGGCTTGTTCAAGTTTCGTTTCTTCGGGACCGTCTTGGTGAGAGAGAGCGTTGGTTGAGATGGCGGGGTTTTAGATTGGTTCTACTCCGTATTGTTTGTTGAAATGCGGAGATGAAATGAATAACGAGTGATGATCTTGATCAGCACAATTCAATGGATTAGTGCTAAATAACGGGCGGTGATAACGGCTGTCATCTGACTCTTGTGTGTTTGTTCACTTAATTGGACAAACACTCGCTCTATCGTTGCTCCACGATCATCATCCCCGGATTTTTGCTGATCTATGACCCCTAGATTATCAACACGATACCCTCAGACATTCGCGATCTTCACAAGGATAGCTATACTATTTATGCTACTGTAATACTCGATCTTGCATTGTCTCATGCCAAAAGATTAGGCAGCCGAATCGTATCAGACCCTTTGCGCCGTAACCTTAAATTAAGCTTATGGGTATAAAGTGGCTGCACCCTCCAGCCGCACCCTTCTATGTGATAATCACCCAACGCTTTTGCAGTAACTCATTAGAGGAATAATTGAGGGCATCGTCAAAGAAACGGCGTCACCGGGAATACTACCACCTTTACGCCCGCCCTTTCATTGTTGCTTGATCTGTCACGCAGGCTTGGCAGAACCCCACTACGTCATAGCCTCGCAATTATTCCCGCTTACATCCTCGTGAGCGAAATCCAGATTCGAGATGAGGGGAACCTGGGGTAATCGCGTGAGCACTAGGCCTTATTAAACTATGAGTGTGAAGTGCAGCTTCTATTTGAGAGGTATTCATGTATCTGGCCTCAATTCCCTTTAGAGAGGGGGTATTCTACAGCGGATGAGAACAACTCGTCAACAGGGTAGGTAATTGAAGAACAACCTTATTATTACATGATAAACACAGAGGATAAAGAAGACTTCTGTAACCGAATCGGCAAATTGAATGGCGATTCTAGCTTTCTTCCTTCCATACACTTTATTGATCAACATATCTTTGTCGGCCTGAGGCCTGATAATGGTAATACATTTGGTTCCTGAGCGTTTCCGGATGAAGGGCATCAACCGTCTGCAACTTTTAAACAGCCCTGACTAATGTCTTCCATGGTAGGAGCCGAAGGTACATATTCCACCAAATGCATAGATAAGTATGAATTTTCTGATTTGTCTCTTAATATGTCCCCAGAACTGGAATTCCCCTCCAAACTGACCATCAATCTGTCGACTATTACATAACCTGGAGAGCATCACGGAATGCAATATACTGGACCCAGTAGGAGAGAATCTAATAGTCATCGCACATGTTGGCTATTATTTCTAAAGATAAAAGGGGTGGTACCATTTGCTCAAATGTCCTGGAAAATGCTGATAATAATATAAGACGTTTATCAACAAAGCCATCAGCATCAAACGCACGATGGCAATACTGGGTGATCGCGAGTCCATGTTCCATCGGGTATTCTCCTTTTAGTTCACAACCAATTATTATGTCGCGTGCTGACTGTATCACGCCTCAAATGAATATTTCTGTCAGGGCAGTGGAGAACATAAACGTTTCTTAACGTTCATACTGCTTATAGAGCATAAGTATGAACTGAAGTTAGGGCATATACGGAAGGAACTTTATTATCTTTATGCAAAACGAGATTACACTAGTCAAGATCAAGTCGTGCATCTCATGGGAATGAAGCAGTAGGATTGCTTACTCAGATGCTCAGATATCGGAAACTTATGTGATTCTGCAAGCCGGTAAGCGGATACATCGCGGACACATCGGAAATGGGTATATATCAGAAGCTTCACTGCCTATAGCGTATGTACTTGGATCTCTTGACCATGAAACATATTCATCGCAGAACCAGTTACTACTGTCATCAATCATATCATGAATGCACCAGAGTCCGACCGAACCTTCTTGCCCAAGCAGGCCTTGATGCCTACACCAGAGCTCTACTGTGAGATCGTCGGCGATGGAATGGAACGTCTTGCTGCTGCGTCTCTGTCCTGCACTGAGCCCTTCGGCCACTCCGAAGTCATCTTTCACGATGTCGGTTGCGGGCTCGGAGCCGGTACTGGAGCCATCATGAGTCTGAAACAAGACGATATTGCCATCAAAGGCACCGACATTGGCGAGGACGTCTTGAAATTATACCAACAGAACATAGCTGCAAATAAATGGCCCGCCGAGGCTCTCAAGATGGACGCGTCGAGGCTCGATTTTCCCGATGAGACGTTCACCCACTGCATTGGCAATGCGCTACTGTTCGTTCTTGAAAATGACGGCGTAGACGCGGTCAAAGAGATGCACCGCACCTTGAAACCAGGTGGTGTTGCCATTCTCAACTCTTGGGCTCACACGCCAACTATTCCCGCGATTCATGCAGCAGCAAAAAAGACTCGACCGGATAGTACGCCTCTGCCACGAGAAGGGCTGGATAAATGGGAAGACAAAGACTTTTTGCGGGATGTTATCATCAAAGGAGGGTTTGAACGAGAGAAAGTGAAATTTACCGAGAAGGATGTTCATGTTACTATCGGCGATCTTGAGCGTTTTGCGACAATGATATGGAGCTTTATTGGAGGCACTTCCAAGGCGGGATGGCTTGAGTCGGATGAGAAGAACTGGAATGCAGCTGTTGATGCAGTCATGGAGGCGCTAAGTCAGACGGAAGGGTACGAGAAGCTTGAGGATGGGAAGAATAAGATCATGTTCCAGGCTCATGTTGCCGTTGCTACCAAGTAAATCATGGGGAGCTATGACTTTACTGCCGGAGCAACCACAGTCGCCTGACTAGGTAAGAAGTAGCAACTATTTATATAAATCAATTCTTTGCAAAGACAGTCTTTTGATAGTTCTTTTATGTCATTGCATCGTCAACTAATTCTCCCTATTCGCAAAAGCGCCCGTATCTCTTCTGATCTCCTCCTTTCCCTGTGTTCCTCCCCGACCACCAGGCTTTCCAGTTACAGAATGTGGAATATCGTGGCCGGTCGCGCTGATTCCCTCACCGACACCAAATTCTCGACCTTCTGAAGCTGAAAGGACAGCGTTATCTGCTGCACCAGCCAGATCGGATGAGCCAAGACCGCCCGCGGCCTCGCCGTCACGCTGATGAGGGTTGGGGACGGACTTGATGGTGTTTTGCTTGCCGGCATCGCCAGGGACTGAAGACCACGTTAGTATTATGAGCATAGTTGATTTGTGGGAAGCGACTTACTGGATGTGCCGTCCTTGGCCATGTCGAAGAGATCTCCGCCTTGCTTGGAATCAGACATATTGCAATGTGGTAGGCTTGCAGTTGAATGTAAAAGACAATGATGAAAATTGGGATAAGTTTAGATAGAACATAGGGAAGAGTAATGGTATTTATGGCAGTGATGCTATCAAGGTCCTTTCATGATGTCATGATCTCATTCTCAGCACGTTCGTCAATCGCATCGTCGTGACGTCAAAAGTCCGAATCACTGACGCAGCGATATTATGGAGCTAGCGTATTAAATGATTGAGAAATCCAATTTCATTATGTGATTTAACCGTATGGAAGATCGGCTCAGACTCTACGTCGCCTCCATCGTCAGGTCTTCCCTTCAATTGTCCCGTGACCAAATCAACGCTTATCAGAGCCGGGTCTCTTTACGCTCCTGACCGAGCCAGAAGCTTCTCAAGTTCATTCTTCCAAAGGTCAGCCATGATGTAGCTCTCGTGACCAGTGGTTTTGTTACTAGCAGGAATCGTAACTGCTCGGCCATACCCGGGCGTCATGTCATTCACGACACCATCCCCCAAGAATCCAAGTTCGATGGGGTTCAGCAAGTCATCGGCAGTATTGACAGCAGTCAAAGGAACCCTGATGTTCTTGAGACCTTCCTTGGGATTATAGGTTTGCGATGCGTTCCAAGCATAGAGTTGATCGTTGGCATCAAAATCCTCAAGTCGAGGAATGATATAATCATCAATGTACTTACCCACGGCTTCACGAGTCGGAAACGCTCGCTGCCAATATGAAGAAGATGATAGGAGCACACAGCGATACAGAGTATGTCATGGTCGCGTCCAATGTTAAGACGGAATGCCGCGCAGGAGGACTGTGCGAATGGGTAGAAGCGAGAGTAGACTCAAGATCTCGTACATGAAGACAACCGGGAAAGATTGAGTGACCCGAATGCGAACTTGCAATCGGATGTGTAACCTCAAGCTTGCGGTCCATAGTTTCCTGTCCACAAAAGGCATTAGGAATACTTTTGCCAAATCCATCGGGCCGGGAATCAAATGCGAAGTCCGTAGGTGCATAATCATGATGATGGCTGAGCAGGCTGACGTCGTGAGATCATGTGACGTAAGCAGCAAAAGATCTGGCTGCGATTCTGGGCAGAGGGCGCCTTTCGCTGAGTATTTGTTTATAATACGAAGTAAGGTTGTGCCAGCCTTGTTCTATCTCTGTATTGTCGTTTTTGCAAATGTACGTCGACCTGGTACCGAGCCCGCCGTCCCTAGATGCTTTCCTTGTCCACTCAACGATCCGTCATCAATATCTACATGCTTCGAAACATTAGAAGGTAAAGCGAGGTTTCTGCTCAGGCGGGAAGGTTGTGACGATCTAGAGCTCCTTTCCATAGCTTGCAACGTTGCCAATCGTCACTTGCAGGGTCTAAAGGTAAATGATTTGGACTTAACGAATTCAGGGTCCGTAGACGTGAGGAAATGACTTCAATACTTCATAGAAAATATAACTATCTTGATACGTGATGAAATCAACTCAGATGGCGCGGATTGGATGCATAAGGCTGTGCAAAGCTGATGGCAGGCCTGATCCACCATCGCGTCTTCATGGTGACGGGCAAGATGACTCATTTCCAGCATGACTCATCACGCAATCCCTTATAATGTCCTCGAATACCGAGGACTCCTGACTTAGTGAACTCGATACGAAAAATAATACGACTCAATACCATTGTTGTTAGCAAGACAGCCTGTCACGATGTGTATGCATGACCATCAAGAAGGTGCGGCATCAGAACCGACGCCGGACCACGCAGAGCCATTTCCTTGGCATATTGGAGTCTTCGACGCTCACAATCACATTGGCGAGCGCGTAAACTCGATATCGGAATTACAAAAGATGAAATCTCGTGCCGTAGCAATTATGGCAACACGAACTCAGGACCAGCCTCTTATCGCGTCGATTGTCAAAACCCACGGAGTAAAAGGTCCGGAGTGCTTTTCTGAGGACAAAACGACCGTTATCGCGGGTTATGGAAGACACCCGTGGTTCTGTCACGAACTATTTGACGATTCATTAGAGAATCCGACGCACATGCCATGCGAAGACGTTGAGGCGGCGAAGGCGCAACACTACAAGGCAGTACTCTCTCCAGCTCCAACAGATCCAGCTTTCTGGTGCGATCTACCCGTACCGATAGCACTCTCTACTTTCATCGCTGAGACTAGAGCACGATTGATCGAAGACTCATACGCCATGGTCGGAGAGATTGGTCTTGATAAACCCTTCCGATTGCCTATGCAGTGGACCGATCCCAGGCCAGAGCCTGATCCTGATCGGACACCAGGAGGTCGTCAGAGGAGACCACTCAGTCAACATCGCATCAAAATCACTCATCAAAAGGCTGTGTTCATGGCGCATCTGAGGCTAGCAGGGGAGCTTGGAAGACCTGTTAGTGTTCACGGCGTGCAAGTCCACGGGATTCTCTACGATGCGCTGACAGAGTGCTGGAAGGGCCATGAGCTTCGCGGTCGTCGCTCAAGAGACAAAGAAAAGAAAGATGGCACAGTTTCACAAGAAGCAGAGGACTCCCCAAAGCCATATCCTCCGCGAATCTGTCTTCACTCATTCAGCGGTAAATCCGACGCTGTCAAACAATATCTCAAACCATCCATCCCAGCCAAGATCTTCTTCTCATTCTCAAAGACGAATAATATGAGATCAGACGAAGAAAAGAAGAAGGCGGAAGATGCGATAAGGATAGTGCCGGATAATCGGATACTAGTTGAGAGTGATCTCCATACGGCTGGTGAGAGGATGGACAGTGAACTTGAGGAGATGTACCGTATGATTTGTGAAGTTAAGGGATGGGGTTTGGAAGAAGGCGTTGGGAAGATTGCTGATAACTACCGGGAGTTCGTTCTTGGTTGAGATACATTACATGTCCGGATAAACGAGGCTTGTATTCTTAAGTAAACAGCTAGCAGGAATCATTGTAAATGTCAATTGAAAATTATGAAAGCTCTAAAAGTCCAGCTCGACCTGCGAGTCCTGCCAGGAAAGTCTATGCCATCGAATCCACGACGCACCAGTACCAAAGAAATGAAACGAAAGGACAATATGACATATTTCTAGCCTTACTTCTCGACTTCTACCGCCTGGCTCTTCTTCTCCTGGTTCAGGTATGTTCCCAAAACTTCAATCAGAAACCTCTCACGGTGCAACAAGTGTCTTGGTCCCTGCTTCTTCAAAAACCGCAATGCTGCAGCCAGAATAAGAGGATGATGTTCCTCCGATAAATCCAAGATGCTAGCGACACTGACTTGCACTCGAAGTTCCTGCGCCTTGACGAATAAGTGGCCAATCTTCTTGTTGGCAACTAATCGCAGACTGAACTGCTCGAATAGGTCGTGCTTGACGAATAACTCCAAGACATCCTGCAGCGTGACCTCCTCTCCAAAGATCTGCTCAAGGTCGACGCCAGCGCCGTCCTGAATGGTATGTCGTAGTTGAGAAGTCGACTCGAGCGCCTCAGTGATGTTATCAACGGTCAACGGCGGTATAGCAGATATGCAAGGTCGATCATATCCAACTCTATGTCGCCACCAAACGTTGCAAAAAATCGAAGTGACGATGACGGGAATGAGGATACAATAACCCCACCATCTCTCAGCCGTGATCATTGAACCAACTCCGCCAAGAACATTCGCGATGCCGTTGAGGATGAAGAACAGCTGGACGTTGAAACATCTCTGCTTCAACAATGGAAGTGATGGTGAGCCTTGAAGCTCTTTCTTTGCGACTGCGACGTGCGATCGCATCTTGGAGACAACCATGGAAGCCCAAATCGCACTGATGAGACCGAATAGCGCGATGGGGGCGTTGCCGAGATATCCGGACAGAATGTTACTCGCATGCCAAACCTTTCTGTTCGCACCGCCAATAGCCATGTATGTACCAATGCTGATCAACATCGCACCCCCTCCCATCAACAAGTCCATGGCCCACCGATTAATTATCTCAATTCGTAGTTCCCTCGTGGTAATCTCGATAAAAACATCAAGACCCCTCGACTCCGCTCCAGCGGGTAGATTCTCCTTCTCCGTTTCAAGGTATTGTTTCTGCTGTCGCAAAAACTTGATATTCCTCCAAGCCTTCCTCGAATCGAAAAATGCGCAGATTGAGAGGACGAAGGCAGATGTTCCGCCGATCGCCATGAAGACGATGGCGTAAATGGGGACGGGGACGTCGTTCCATACGTTGGCGGCAAAGTCGCCTGCGTTGGCGAGTTCGAGAAAACCGACGGCGGCGAAGAGATTGTTTCGGAGGCGGTTGTCGTCGATACAGGACCATTGGGAACGCTTCTTTGCGAGGGTGACTGAGTCAGGGCCCGGAACGGGGAGCTCGGTCGGGGGAAGAGCATGAGGCAGGGTTGCCTTTGGAGCAGTCTCATACTGCTTCATCATGATCGGTGCGTCCATTGTGAGAATTGTAGGGAAGGACTATTTATCTGTCAATAGAGTTCACATAATGACTTGCGTGAGAACTTACGAAAGAAGCTTGAGAAGCTGGTTATGTACGGAGCACGGAAGTATCACATGGAAAGCCAAGAAACGCAAGACACGAAGAACAGATCATTACACCGGTGAGTCACTGCAAACTTCTCCCTTGGCAGGACAAAGAGAGATATTAAAAGGGAGAAAAAAAGAAAGAAAGAAAGTGGCTTCTTAATACAGGAGACGTTACGTACGTAGAGTGACAGATGCTCGGACGTTCCGACCGCTTAGTCGCTGCCGGGCTCCACTTTGAGGGCCGTTGCAGCCGAAGCTTGGGGTATCCACGATTCGATCATCCCGCGAGGCGCAGCAACCCTGTTCACTGTAGGATAGCCCTACAATGACATTCAAAGCTGAATCTGATATATAAGAGACATGATACTCGATAGTATACTATCTACTGGGCTTGTTCAGATATGGTTGAGAGTAGAAATGGGTGAAGAAACAGAGCATCACACTGGAAATCATCACTTGGCACAGTGGAGATCACGGCATCTCCAAGCCGAAGGCCACGCAAGCCTTGGCGAATTTCCTTCACAACAAGGCACGCAAATCACTCCCGTCTCCAAGGGGAAAAACACACTTCCTCCAAAAGGAATAGAGCAGCCTCAATTGGTTCCACGGAAGATACCGTAGGGCCGAACCAACCACTGGAGTCCAGACTAAATATAGCAAAACCTTATACGGCGCCACCAATTGAAACGTTGCAACTCTAACTAATAAGCATCTTGGCGTTTAGAATACTTCGGCCCCTCGACCACCTTCACAGGCTTTCGACCGGTCTGAACAGGCACACCAGTTGTTAAACTCAGCCCATCGACGTTAGCGCTCTTCTCTAACGCCCAGAGCGCGATGCTAATCCAGTTATCACCCTTGTAGTTCAAAATTCCCTCCGGTACGGGGAAGATTGTCTGGGGTCCTACGTTGGCGACGTATTTTCCGTACTGGAAACCGTTTACGTAGACAATGGCGCGGTAAGCTCCTGTGCTGGCAGTGTTGTTCTTGAAGTTGAATGATAGAGGAATGTCGTGTGTTGAAGAAGGGAGGTTGAGGGGGAATTTGGCTGTGAAGAATGACACCCCGGGCTGGGAAAGGCCTTCGAAGGGGGATCCGGGTTTGAAGGAGGTTAGTGGAGGGGATGGGAGATGATAGCCTTGGCGCTCGAAGAAAAAGCCGCCTTCGTTGAGAGGACCGCGGAACTTGTCCTTGTAACTCTCCCCGCCGAGATTGCCCGTGAGTTTCCACTTTGACACCTTTGTCTCCTTTCCAGAGTCTGAAGTAATGTGCCAGTCGAGAATTCCACGGGGTTGCTTTGTCTCATCGACGCCGGGGACCCAGTTTCCATTGAGACCCATGTTGTCTACGATGACTGTAATAACATACTTTTTACCCTTCTCGGTTTTGGGGAGTTTGTAGGTTGACGTGTCGTTGTTGTTGTTGCCCCCGCCTGTGACGGATCCGACGAACTTGTCGTCGAGCCAGACTGAGCTTCCATAGGCACGACCGCCGAATGTCCAGAGCTTGAGCTTGGACTCTGATCCAGATGCTGTAAAGTGGCCGCGGAAGATTAGGGCACCAGCGTGGAAGCCGTAGTCGCCTGAGTACAGTGATACGGAGTTGTTGAGAGGCCACTTTGAGTTGAACGTCTTTTTGATATCGGCGGTGCGCCACTTCGAATCATCGTAATCCTTCTTCACTTCAGGGAGGCCGTCGATGTAGTGCCAGTCCAGCGATTTCAGGTCCGGCACTTTGATGGCGGGAACCTTGACGTCTGGATTGACGAGCCAGTTTCCAAGCTTAGACTTCGTGAACGCCGTGTCCTTGCCGTTGATAGCCAAGCGAGAAGCTCCCTTAGGCGCACCGATGATTTCAACTGGTGTAGTGATGTTGAAGTCAGCTTGGACGGAAAGCTTGGAGCCTTCGACGGCAACTGATCGAACGAGATATGGACCGTTGATGATGACGGCATCGGGATTCATCACAGAAGATCCATACTCTCCACTCTTCTTGCTTGGGATAGTAGGTACCCAGTACTTGTACGCAGCATTACGATCTAAACATGTCAGCTAGGCATCCAACGGACGTGCAAAGACTTACCCAAGAGGTAGATGTAAAGAGATCCAGCCTGCACGACACGACGCTTGGTGCTAGTCTTGAACTGAAACACTCCAGCACCCTTCTTCTTCTCAATCTTGACCCCATCACCCTCAACAACCTTGAGCTTCTCTTGTCCCTTGACCGCAACCTCATGAACTTCATCCGCACCACCATACAGAACAAGAACAGTCTCATCCCTAAGAACCTTCCACGTAAACACCTCAGCCGTACTATACAACAACTTAAACTTGCCAACAGGATAGTCCACAACATGGATCTTCGAATCTCGTCTATGCAGCGACAAAGATCCGCCAAGCTGAGGAATAGTCAATGTTCCATCTGATGTCTTGACCTTGAGTTTATACGATGCTGAGTCAGTGGTGCGATAGTCTGCGTGGCGGACGACGTAGAATGCATCGTCTTTCTTCGTTGTTAGAGCTGTAACAGCGATGTTTTTGTTGTCGGTGTATTTTGTGGTTGTGAAGTTGCTTGCTTCTGCGATGGCGTAGTTTGGTGAGACGCGGAGGAATTGGCCCTGGAGTTTTATCTCGGAGTATTTCTCGCGGGTGATCGTTCGGTCTTCCTTGATAGCCTAGAAGAGTATCAGTCTAGCACTCTGGTAGTATTGAGAGGGGGAAAGCCTACTGCTCCGTAGTCGTAAGAGGTATAGCCATCAGAGTGGCCAAGGTTACCCCAGTTAGTGCCGCCCCAAGTCTATGCTGTTAGCCATATCCACTCCATCCTAAACAAAGATAGGTGGTACATACCATGTAGATGTTGAAGATGGTGACACCAGCGGCGAGGTTGTTCTTGTAGAAAATGCGAGCGAACTCGTGGTTGGTGAGCTCATAGCAATTGTCGAAGCCGCCGCCACCAGGTGGATCAAAACCTCCGCCTTGGAACTACAAGTTGTCAGTCGCTATCTATTCCGGGAACCGTCCGTAAATACCTCGATGATTGAGTACGGAGTGTTGGGGCTGATCTTCTCATGCTCCGCGTGCCACGTCGTCGGAAGACCATCCTTGGGCCAGGTGTAGGGGTTTGCCTATGATTGGTCAGCTTTCGTGTGATTCGCCCAGAATGACAGACTCACGCAGTCAAATCCAACAGGATATCCATCATGTCCCTTTGAATGTCAGCAGGTATCTCAGTTTATCATGGTATGAACCTACATAAATATCGACAGCGCCAGGTCCTGTACCAGGAGCCCCAGTACCTCCTTGCCAAGCATCGTTGTTAATAAGAGGCACAACCACACCAGCCTTGCGAACCTGGTCATTGACATATTTCAAGTAATCGTGGTTGGGGAAAGGCGTTCCTTGAGCTGCACTGTACTCGTTCTCCGGTTGGTACAGAATGACTGGTCCACCATTGGTGATTTGAGCTTTTGCTATGATCTTGGTGACGTGGGCTACATAACTGGACGATGTCAGTATAAAATCTGCACTAGGATTTTCGTCACTCACTTGTCTGTCGCCTCCAAATAATCCGTAGCATTCGTCCTCAAAAACCCCTTGACCCTCTGCAACCATCCCGGGAATCCACCCCCCGAAACCTCAGCATTGATATACGGCCCCGGTCTCGCAAGGAGATAAATCCCTGCATCATGTGCCGCATCAATAAAGGGCTGCAAATCCAACGCGCCCTCTGATCTAAACTCTCCGGGTTTTCCTTCAAGAAGAGCCCAGTCAACGTAGAACGAAACCATGTTGAAACCCATCGCTTTGACCTTTTGGAAGAGATCAGGGTACAAAGATGCGACGGGGAGACGAAATGGGTGGATTTCGGCGGAGAAGATTGTTACACGCTCGCCGTGGATGAAGAGAGAATGTTCGTCAAATGTTACTATGTCTTGGAGAAGTGCTCGGGAGTCGAGGATGTTGGATGGACGGGTTCCGCGAGGAAGAACATTCTGGGCATGAGTGCTAGCCGCAAGGGCTGCGACAAAGAAGCTTGACAACTTCATACTTGCGGCATACCCTTTCAATGCCTCACAATAATCGTTGTAAAGCCCAACATCTTATATATCATTGCAAACAGGCTTCAGATCTGCCCATAACGGATGCCCTCCCGAATATGCCGAAATGCATCAACACCTGCAATTCGTATTGGTGGAGAAGTATTATTTCCGTGTGAAATGCCGTCATGATCCTCCAAATGCCATAGCCATCTCACCAGTGTTTGTAATTTATCCATAGTGATGGCGAGTTGCATGATTGAGGGGTTTGCAGGACAATTGAGTACTGTGATTGGAGCTCTTACAGTGATCTGCGGGAGCCTTGGCATGGGCTATTTACCCCATGAATTACTACGTATGATGCAGGTTCGTTGATGAGGGGTATTATGATGCGATTGGGATGATGATCGGGCGGTTCGTTTGCATCCGTGGACTAAGTAGCTAGCGCTGGGTGGATGGTCAAGAGGGGTAACATGCTGCACTATCGGGGAAGCCGGTCCGCAAAGTCAGTTAGACTCATGTGCACTTTAATTGAAAATAGTATGGCCTATCAATTCATCTTCTTCATCCCTTGTGGCTATCATCTATCAAGCGCCAAAAGCACTCATCAGCTTCTCATGCTCCTTCTTAGTAATAGGAATAACCGTGCCATGTCTCGGGCTCGTAGGAAGCTTATAGCTCGCCGAAACCTTCCAATTCGGCTTATCCAAATCCGCAGTCTCAAGAGGAACATAGCCCTTACCACCATACTCATCCACGAAAAGATAGAACTTCTCGCCATTAGCATCACCAGCATTACCCTTGAAAGCAGTAGGGCCCTCAACAGCTTGAAGACCAGCGTTCTTGCCAATGCATGTAGCTTGAACGGTCCATCCGTCAACGGGGGCGAGAAGGTTGGAGGACTTCTCTTGGATGATGTCTGTGCACCCGCTGGCTGATGCCTCGTCCTTTGTAAAGCGGTAGAATGAATTGCCGGACTTGAGAACAGTGGTGTCAATGCGAGAGGTCTTGCTGTCCTGCCAGATTTCGGCCTTGGAGAAGGTGACGAAGTCGCGGGTGAGAGAGTAGAGCATGCGATGATAAGAGTTGTCAGAGTGATCAGCTGTGTTGTACAGCGACGAGGCCCAGAAGACCACGTATGACTGCTTCTCATCGTCCCAGAACGCCTCAGGCGCCCACGTATTTCCAGCGTTGTCGGGAGAAACCTTGACGTGTCGCTGCTCAGACCAGGTAACAAGATCATCCGACTCCCAGATCTCAAGGTACAAGCTCCCCTTGCGGACGGCATCGCCCCAAGAAGTTCCACTGCCAATAGACAAATCCGTCGCAATCATAAAGAACTTATCTCCCTCGACAGATCGAATAACAAAAGGATCTCTCAACCCCTTCGTTCCAAGCTTCGACGTAATAACAGGCTGTCCGCCATTAAGCTCCTGCCAATCTAACGCATTATTCCCTTTACTAGCCGCAAAGTAGATATTCTCCCCCTGCTTGGAATTACCCGTAAAATACGAAAACGCATACGCTTCATACGGATCTTGCTGAACGGCCTGACGAACAGAAGCGTTGAACTCGCGCTCGTGCAGTTGGCCGTCTACTTCGAGGGACGCGACGAGGAGAACGTCCGAGGTGGTGGGTTGGCGCTTCACGAGACCATCATGGCTGATGATGGAGGGATCGCTGCTGCGCCAGGTGATGGGGTGGCCGTTTGAGGTGGAGGGGAGGGTGATGTGGCTGCGGATGTCTTCGAGGTTGCGAATGTTGAGAGAGGTGAGGGCTTCGTGGGAGTGGATGCCTGTGGCGAGGGAGAGGAGGGCTAAGGAGAGGGATTGAAGACGGGGAAACATGGTGAAGAATGGCAATGGCCTGGCGTAGAGATGAGAGAGCCGTTGGGGAGGTCTATTAGATCAATGGTCGCGATATCGTCGTCCTTTATGTACACCGCACATCTTTCCAAACTGAACAACAACCTTGGCTCCCTCACAGTCTCCACCCAATGTTCTCAATTACCTCAATTAGTCCACGGACCTCTCATCAATCATTCCCATTCTGTCGCTTGGCAAGTCATTTACTATTTTTTTTTCGACGTCATTCGGTAGTTATTACCCCGGATCGTCCCTTTTCATCCCTTCTGGGGTAGCAAACCGACCCCTGCAGATGTTTCGTTACACGCACCGGCCCAAACTATGAATTTAGGTTATGTACTCCGCCCTTTTTCCCCAAACGCCGTGCTTTTATTCGCGCGCAAAAAATGCAGTGGATAAAAGATTATCTGGATCGCAAGTTTTTGGGATACGAGGCATCATGTGCGCTGGTGATCATTACTGGATAAGTAAGGTGGTTGATTGTTTTTGGCGGGTTAGTTGGGGGACCTCGGGAGTTGAGCGGTTTACCCCAGATGCGCCATGTGTAATGCTGGGGATGGTGTTTTTCGGGGTAGGGTTTTGTGTATGTATGCATAGCAATATGCATAATTGCTGGGCGTGGTGGCGCATGAGGATTTTGCGTTTGTCTAGCATTCTTTTATGGTGGATCTGCCTGTTGGTAGCTTCCACATAACGGTCGTCGGGGCTGCTGTATGTGTGACTGTAGGGTATGTCAAATTGACAACGAGGTCTCGAAGACTTGTGTCCATGAGATTGCCTTAATGCTTTTAGATAATTTTATCTACTTTAAAAGGTACCACTAGACCTTCAGAAAGACACCGCCAGGTTTTATTAACATCCAGTTCCTTATCGTTGCCGTGATTGTAAAGGTCTATTAACCGGTAAACCAATTTCACCAAAACCTTATCAGTATCAGGAAAATACACCAATTGGCCATAATTCAATTTAAATAACCAGTCATTTTTCTTTTCTTTTTCAAACGATAAACTACGTCCCTCGTACAAGTAGCGGATGAGCCTCCGTGTTAAGCACATACTTCATCTTCCCATCATTCCTAACCTGCAACTCCGAATCCTCCGCAAACATCAAATACAAATACTTCAACGTCTCCGCCAACCAAAAGCTCTCCATCTTATCCACAAACTTCCTTGTCTTATCATCCTTTGTCTTCATAACACTCTTCAAGCCAGTATATCCTCCCTCAACCTTACACATCCGGTTCAACGACTCGAACGCCTCCCATGCCCAGTCCTGATACTTGCGATCCCCAGTGGCCCGGTAGGCGTAGTACAGACTTTCGATAGTTTCGGGGCGGAGAATGTACTCCGCGTTGGTATGGTAATAACCGCTCTTCTCGTAGAAAGATTGCCATTTTGGAGCTGGGAGCCGTTTGGCTGATGCTTTTGCGAGGGGTTGGCGGCCGTCATCGACCCAGCGGAAGAGTTCGGGACCGATACCGCTTGGACTTTGACGGTAGACTTCGTAGTATGACTCGGAGAGTTTGACGCCGAAGTCAACGAAAGTTTGGTTCTGTAGAAGAAGCCCGCCTAGAATCAGCGAGCCGCCGCAAACGCTTGCCACTGTTGACGTTAGCATATCCTTGCAGTCAACTCAGTAATGGTAAGTAACTTACAGTGACTCGAGATCGGAATCATGGTATCTCCGCGCATCTCTCCCAGGAACGTTAGATCGGGCCTCGTCGATGGTGAAGAAGCCAGGTACAGCATCGACGACTCAGCCGCCTTGATCCAGCTCTCTCCATACTCAGCAAACGCGACTGGATCATACGCATACATCTTGATGAGATACTCATAGTAGCTATCCGAGCCACCTCCCCAGCCAGCTTGATAATCACCAAAATACCCATCCTTGAGCTTGACGTATGTTCCGATTAGACCTGGAAGTGTAAAACTCTGCTTCGTCTTGGGATGGATTAAATGATCCTGGGCTCTCTGTGCGAGCTTGGCGTATGTCTGATTACCAGTAAGATCACTTAATCGAGTCCATTCGAGGACAAGTGTGCCAAAGCAGGTGATGGAGTTGTCAATGTTGCCGAAACGACGTAGTCTCGGGTTGAAGATGATCTCATCGTCGGGAATACCGGAGGGTGTATCGAAGGCGATGCTTAGTCGGTCTGCCAGAATAACAGCTGCTTTAAGCAAGTTGTTCTTTAGATAAATATCCGTGGCAAGGTGCTTATATGACCCAGACAGCAGATCATAAGCTTGAGGCAAGGTCAGTGGGATAACTATGTCACAAGCTTTCTAGATGCTTGCCTGATAAAAGACCTCCAAGATAGCGGATCGTCGTTTCGAAAAGTGAGATGGGTTGATCAGGCACAACAGTTATAGTGAAATCTGTAAGCATAATCTGTCGTAGGATCTTATCCACGATCTCAGCATCCTCCATGATGATAGCCGTGCTCAACCCATCAATGGCCGTTGCGCCCCAGCCATTTCTACCACAAGTCAATGACTGATCTATATCAGTTAAATTCGCGAACTTACCGATCGTCCTCATAGGTCTTGCTAATCGGCAATAACGTATCATGAGGCGCAGCAAATTGCTCATATTTATCCCACGAAAACCGAAACGCCTCGACGATTGCTGCGGCTCTTTGCGGGTCGCCTTTTAGCTTAGCTGGGGCTTGCTGTGAAGCTGCTTTTGAGTAGCTGTTTCGCGAGGCACGTCCTGCGAAGAGCAGTGAAAACACATGGTATGCGACGAAGATGGCTCCTAGCCAAACGATTCCTTTTTGGACAGATCTCTGCATTCTTGTCCACCGCCAGCGCGAACCCAAGTATAAAAGGAGAACAGAAGCAAAGGTGAGATGAGAGGATAAAAGAGCGAAGCGGAAACTGAACAACTCAATTGATCGCCAGGCCGTGATGAGCGTTGGCTCTAGAAAAGCTGGAGATTTCCCCTGAATGAATCTTATCGGTTATCGTCCCAATTTTCAGCTTAGGGGCTGATCCTTATCAAAGCCTCCGTCAGCGCCCTAAAATTGGTTAAGCGCCATCAATAAGGTCCTTAGCGCTGAGCTTTCCCCTGTAAATTTGCTGAAACTATCGATTTTAGCTGACCATTGCAGCAAATGATGGCTGGTCCAACGATGCGCTAACTGAAGGTGACAGGCTCTTAAGATCTTTCTGGCTAGAGTCGCGAAACTATTGTTTCGTCTGCAAGGTACCCTTCACCAAAATGTTTGTTTGCTCGAAGAAATATTGTCTTGGCAGGTAATGTGCCTCACCTCATGTGGGAGGCCGGAGCTAAAGCTCAGTCCGGTCCAATTCTTAAAATGTAGTCTCCTTTTCGAGCAGAACCTTTCTTTCCTCTTTTCAACGTCTGCCGTTCGTACACTCGCTTATACTACAGCGCTACCATTACTCTCGTTAATATTCAGGATGCGTTGGATTTCTATTGCCGCTGCGCTCAGCGCCGCGCTGCTCCCTACTAGCGCTCGTCCGCTGTGCCGTCCTGATCGATCGACTACGACTGGCCTGCCCTCCACGACTGCGACTACGAGTGTTGAGACTTTGAGCACTGACTCTGCGACTGCTACTGAGACCTCGGCGATTGAGAGTACGGTTACTTTCGCGACTACTTTCACTGAATCGGAGACTGCTACTGCGACTACGGGGTTCACCACTGTTACTACTGCGGTTACCAGCGAAGCTGCGACTACTACCTCCGAGGCCCCCGAGGTTACGAACTACATCCAGAACGGTGACTTTGAGGATAGTCCCAACACCGACTGGAGTCTCCGAACCAGCGATATCAAGAACGACCCTGAACGAGCTCGCTCCGGTAACAAATACGTGTAAGTCATCCCGATGACCCATCCCAGGACATCACCAACAAGAAGTAGCCAATACGATGTCGATGACTCCGAAGCCGTCGGCGGCAACCAGCTGAACCAAACCGTCAACGGTCTTGACACCGAGCGCCTCTACCGTCTCACAACCTATGCCACTGTCTTCAATACTCCAGCGCCTGTCAAGGACGCAACCACCGCCTGCGTCATCGAGGCGCTGCAGGAGAGCACGGTCTTGACTGATTGGAGTCTCGACTTTACGGACTTGGGTACATACAAGCCGCTCTCTTTTGATTTCACGCCTGTGGATGAGGATGTTACGATTACGATGAGGCTTCGATGCACTGCTGGAAAGAGGGTTACTTTCTCTGTTGGTCTGGATGATGTTTCTTTGCATGATATTGGTCCTAAGCTGGTTGATTAAGTTGCGGTCTGTTACCGACCATCATGATCAGACACTGGGATCTCATTGTTGGACATTATCAGGTCAAACAAGCTTAAGCCCCGATCCTAGGAGCCTAGCATGCAAAGGAACCTTGCTCTGATATTTATTCTTCTTCGAACTTGATGAAACGCTTTTACACATATGGCCATTAATCTTACATACCTTATCACTTCCTGTGTTTAGGATATTCTACAATGCTTGAATTAGCTTTACGTCCTCGAGATATATGCATCACTGGCGGTACAGCTCGAAGGAATATTGAAGGAACATCCATCAGCTTGTTCAATTTGTTCTTCATACGCAGTCTCTCCGCCTTCCAAGCCCATGGCATCTTGCTAATCTCCGAACATCCCCCTTCTCACAGCTTCTGACCAGCAGTACCGGGAATAGTGGAAGCAACCTTTCCAGATCCCAAGAGTGTAACCTTGTAAGGAAGCGAAGCAGAAGTGAGAGTACCCTTAGGAGCAGAGTTGACCGAACCACCGAGATTAACATCCTCAACCACAGCATAGCCAGTCTCCTTGGAATCAGCAAAGAAGATAGCGCGCTCAACAGAGTTGGCGAAAGCGGAGCTCTGGACGAGAACTTGAGCACCCATTCGGGTGTTGACACCGGAAAGAAGAATTCCGTCCCAGTAGTTGTTGACGATGTGGACGGTAGCAAAGCGGATGAGGGGCTGGCGGCTGCTGACGTTCTTCCAGTAGTTGTTAGCGTAGGTGATGTGGAGCTTGCCCTTGTCCTCTGAGGCGTTGCTGTCGGAGTGGCCGATCAGAGAGCCCTTCCACTGAAGCCGAGGGTCAGTAACAACAATATCTGGCTTGGAGACGAGGTCAACTTACGTGATCGTGGAAGTAGGTGTTGGAGACAGTAATCCAATCAGCACCATGGGAAATGTCAAGAAGACCATCAAGGTCATCCTTTCCAAGACTCAGGTCACCGGAGAGATCACAGTGGTCGACCCAAACGTTGGTAGACTCATCGATACCAATAGCATCGCCGTTGGAAGCATCAACCTTGGCGATCTTGAGGTTTCGAAGAATAACGTTTTTCTGGCGACGAACATAGAAGCCAACACCAGTGATGGCTACAGATCATTAGGCTAGACTTCGACGATAGAAAAGGGGTTGACTTACAGCTTCCAGCAGCACCAATGATAGTCTTGTCAGATGCAGGTCGAACCCTATCGCTGCCTGTCAATTTGCCAGAGACAATAATGGTGAGAGGCTCAGTGCGCTTAGCAGCTTCAATGAGAGCGGCGACTGAAGTGACAGTGACAGTCGAGCCCTTGGCACCGCCAGTGGTTCCGCCGTTCTGGGTGCAGTATCCCACGGTGCAAGGCTCCGCAGCTTGGCGCTTGAGGAGAGCATCGCGGCTCTCAAGCGGAGAAGCGAGTGCCAAGGTGGCGAAGAAGGTAGTGAGGGCTGAAGTGAACTTCATGATGCTGATGATTGTGTAAGTCAGAGGTGATCACTTGAAGAAAGCCAAAGCTTGATGGTTTCAATAATTTCGATATTATTACCACGAAGTTCCCTGAGGTCTTTATAGAATTTCATCGCTCTTATTAAACTTCTAACACTACTATTTCTACTGGTAGCACGCAAGACACCAATCCCTAATTCAGCACTCGGACCCCGGAGTCTATGGCTTCAATTTCCCTTTCTGGAGATGCCATCACGAGCCTCACACGGTATCTATTGGAGTAACAGTGTATGGACTGGGTATGGAACCTGCATCGTGAATGTATGTGAAACATTCAAGTTTGGATGATGTTGCGTTCGGAAAAGATCGATGTCATGGATGGCTATCATTGGTGGAATTGGCTGGGCTAAGATGCCGTGGTTGGTGGATGATCTGGAAATACCCCGGATTGCGACGATCTCGTCCACTGTCATTACCGGCAGTGACTTGTTAATCTGGGGTAACAATGGAAGGAAATTCTTGACGGTCAAGAACTATCCCGCTCGACAATTCAACCGTTCAATAAAAGAACGTTCAGCTAATAGAATTTGGTATTCACTTCTCATTCCACGAGTCCACTGTTAATATTGAGCGGCTGGCCGAACACCAATCTAACATCTATGGCTTATCCCAGCTCAAAGTTAACGTAATTATGCATAAAATCCATCTCCGAAGCTCGATCATCAGACCAAACCCGTATCTACCCCAAAGTTTCGAACGCAGACTGTGGGGGCGCGAGGTCCCATCGGTCATAAGATCATGCAAGGGCTTTTTCCATCTGCACGGAATGGGCGAGTGACAAGAAAGTCCCCCAATGTTTAAGATGTTCCTCGAATCATGCCAAAGAGCAGCTAGGGTCCTTTACCTGTGTACTACTACATTAATTGACTGGCCCTTTACGTATTTGGGGGTTATTTTGCCTTTACACTCAATAGGCAACCAATCCGTGGCGGTCAAGAAAGAACTGTACTGCTGCAACAATCACCCGAATCACCGAGAACATAGCTTAGAGTCTGATGGTTACTGTGCCTGATGGGTGATGACTCTCAAAGCCATAGGAATTGACATGGAGCTGACATTCAAAAGATCTAGGAGTCTCAACCCGATCAACTACTTGGTCTCGTGGCAGACTTTTTCAAGACTACCAGCTTCAAAATTTCTGACTGACTTAAATTTGTTAAAATTAACTTCGCAGGGTGCATATGTCAATGCTTACACAATAGTTAGCTTATTGGTGATTACTTAAGGAAGAAATACGTATGTATAGTTTGAGGCTCTTATGCTATATTCCTAGCTTGTCTACTATGACTCATGAGTCCTTTGATACAGGCTAATCCTTCGGTTTGCCACCTAAGCCTCATACTTATGATCCAGTAACAGGACATAGTTAGATATTGAGATACTGGGGCGTAAAGAAAGACTAGCGAAGTCCGGTGCAGTGCGATTCACATATGAGAACCATGCTAGGCTGCCGATGCGGAAGCGACTAAGACCAATCGGTTGACAGCCTCTCCTGTCAATCAGTAGATCTACTCGATGTGGAGGAGCATGTGAAATGAGTTAGTGCCGAGGATAGTAAGAGAGTAAAGCTTAGCCAAACTAAAGAATCTGATCCAGAGATTGACCTGTTGAAGTCGAACGTTAGGAAGCTGTCAATATTTGCATACGTGAGGTTAAATAAGATAACAAGGACCTCAGCTTCCAAGTTGATGAAGCTACCATGTTGCGATTGTCAAAGAAGGTCTCGCGTGGATGCGATTAAGGAAGAAAGGGGAAGTGTCTCTCTCACCAAAGATGATCCTGAAGTGTTTGGACTCTTGCGATTTTTCGTCTAATACTCTCCGGATACTGTGAATACTTTAATTCAGTTGCATACAGTGAGTACCAGAGGATATCGTCCAAGTTTGGGGGTCGTCCCAGCCCCGCATATGCAAGCTTGAGCGCCATGAGATCCCCCACAAATGCTTGATCCAATCAGCCCCAGAATGTAACAGATATCCAAGGCTAACATGAACTGAGTAGCGGGAGCGAAATTTATGGTTAATTATGCCCTACAATGTTAGTGAAGTCCGTGACAGGTGGAATAGCTGGCCCCGGCCGGAGGAACACAGAACCACGAATCGCCTTCATCCAGAGGTTCAGTTAAGCTTACCCCGCGTCTTCCCTTCCCCCACAGTTGGACCATGAATCTACGAAGCCTAAACTAACAACCCCAGATTTTACATCATCTGGAAAGGATGCCAAGAAGAAAATCATATGTTTGCTACACAATGATTCATGGAAACATGTCCTTAGTGCTCAGTGACATGACATGTTGATTTAGAGTCTTGGCACGCAGTGATCCGAGCGAAGGACCAGGCTAATGCCATCGGTTACATGCAAAGCGGTGAATTGGTATGGCAGGCACTAAGTTTGTTAGGATGATGTTGAAGAGGTTGGTATGTTATAGCATGGAGTTCTTATTATGCATATCAGCCAAAAAAACATATATAAACACCAATTTCATCCTAACATCTACCTACCTCACCTCGTGGATACTTTTCAACTTGTACTCTTGCCTTTGACCCTTACCAGGACTAAAGTCGCATCTCGAATCCATCATGAAGGCCTCACTACTCCTGTCTCTCCTCCCCGTTGCCCACGCTGCTGTCATTGACACCCGTCAATCCAAGACTGGCGATGGCAAGCAAGGTGGCACCGATGCCACCCAAGGAGATCTCAGCCAAAGGCCACCGCCGCGCTTTCCGTTCCCCATTACCAAGTTCCCCGTCGCCAAGGAGACAGTCGTTCTCAAGAATGCCAAGTATATCATGCCTGGTGAAGTCTTTGATGGCAAGATGAAACGCTACGAACGACCTGAGGGAAGCTGCAATGAACAAGCTGAAGGCACTGACGCTGATGCTGTCTTTAACTTATTGCCTGGTTCGACTATTCGAAATGTCATCATCGGAAAGAACCAGGCTGAGGGTATTCATGCTTTGGGCGATGCCTGGGTTGAGAATGGTGAGAGGCTTTATTGATCTTCGGTTGGCCTATACTAACATTTGCAGTTTGGTGGGAGGACGTTTGTGAGGATGCTCTCACGTCCAAGGGCCTGAACACCCAGTTGAGGGTCATTGGCGGTGGAGCCCGAAGCGCAACAGACAAGGTAAGCAACAGAGATGACGATAAAACTCCCTTTCTAATTATTCGCAGATCTTCCAAGACAACTCGCTTGGCGGCAAGTATAACATCACTGGCTTCTATGCCGAGGGCTTCGGAACTTTCTACCAGTCTTGCGGCAACTGCCTCAATCAAGCCAAGCGCAACGCCACAATTCAGAACGTCATTGCCGTTGACGGTCTTAGAATGGGCATCGTAAGAACCCTCTCCACCACCAACCTTGACCTTTTCTAACAGTTCTAGATCAACCCTAACTATGGTGATGAGTTCCGTCTCAAGAACGCTCAGATCGACAATGTCACCAGCATTGTTGACAAGGAAATCGGTAACAACGTGCAGACTGTTCCATACTATATCGGAAACGGGCCAGATGAGAAGTATGCTTTGTATAATGAGACGAGGGACAACATTACAAAGTTCAAGGGCAAGGTTACGAACGCGTATGAGCCTGAGGATCCTTATGAGTGGCTTGAGGAGTTCTGGCCTGAGGGTTTTAACTAAGCTATACCAGAGTATATGGGAGGCTAATTAATAGGGATAGTTAAAATAATATTAGTAGAAATTTTTATCATTTAAACATTACTATGTTAAGATAACTTAATTAATATTCTATTATCATGAGATTATTGTTTTAAATAAATATATCTAATAGCTAGTACTGATATTATACAACTCACTCATTAGTAGAATGTGTCCCCATGTATACTACAAACAATCTTAAAGTAGGTTCACCGCGTTGGTTACCATTATAGGAGGCTTGCATTTGCGGCTGATAGCCCGGTGCTGTTAGTGGTTACAAACGTCAGAAAACCCCTCATGGCTGACCAACTGTCGGGTTTCTGTCAACCTGTAGCCACTGAGAGAGACCCTGGCGTAACTAGGCACAGCCTGGTACTAATTATAGATGTTAGAGACGAAGCTGCGTAATTTGCAATATCAGGCTGGCGCTTAACACTCTGAACCAACTCTTCGCAGAAATAATAACCGTCCAGCCTTTTTCTATTCTTTGCAAGCTCAAATTCTCATACCAAGTCAGCCGCACATAAGATATCGGTCTAACATCAATATGTTTTCCCGTCAATGTACCTACTGCAATGACCTTGAGGTCAGACAAACCTTCGAGTCTCAGCATCATCGCGACCTTGCATCACTCAGAGACTGCGCTGAGAGCATTCTCCAACCTTGCCCGCTCTGTAAACTACTATGGGCAAATATCCAAGATCTTTGTCCAGAAAAGCACCTGCAGCACTTTCTGAAAAATTGGAAATCCGATCCCAAGTTGCGCGGGGCTAAGTTGGTCCTTATATCACAACAGCAAGCGCATCCACCAGATATCCACTCAACATCAAGTAGGGATATCTGGTTCAACGAAGCGTTTGTGAACGTGGTTATCAGAGGTCCGAATGTGGATGAGGACCTGGCCATGAGCTTCATTGCGCACTTGAATGTTTCGACGACATCAGGTCAGTTATAATTGAGTCAATTTACTCGTTTCCTGTTCTTAATCTAAAGTAGAATCGCCCGGCGCAAAGGAAATACGGGGGAGAAACCTCGAGAAGTCTTTAGAGCCCCGAAAGCGTGCCGAGACGATCAACTTAACCAAAGCTTGGATGAATAGATGCAATAACTTTGACCATCGATGTTGTGGCAATGAGCGAAGGGACCTGCCTTCAAGAGTAGTTGACATTGGAGAAAAAAAGCCGAAGCTTGTTGAAACGCAGGGGGAGCTAGATATCTATGTTGCACTGTCATATTCTTGGGGGGATGCCGGATCGCGAATGTTCAAGTTCAAGACGGATACTGAGGCCGCTTTCAAAAAGGGCATTGCGTTATCAAAACTCGCCAAGACGCATCGCCAGGCAATCCAGGTCGCGCGCGAGCTTGGATATCGTTATATTTGGATTGATGCGCTTTGCATCAGGCAAGACGACAACAAGGACTGGGCAGACCAGGCCTTGCTCGTACCAGAGATATACAACAACGCGGATCTCACTATCGTGGCTGGAGCAAGCCGTGATGCGCGGGATGGATTCCTCGACATCGGATCCTCCCCTGTCGAAGCAGCATGCCAAGTTCCATACCAATGCGCAGAAGGCAACGAAGAAGCTAGCTGCTGGCTTAATCTTCCACGGGAACGCAGCGTTGGTCCAACAACCGAACGTGCTTGGTGCTACCAAGAATCACTGATGGCTAGACGAATGATCATCTACGGACAGCAGCAGCTTATTTTTCGTTGCCGTGAGCGTGAAGAGTTCGAGGATGGAGCTTGTAAGTTTGTTGGAAAAGCAGATGTCTGGTACAACGAACTATTCCCAGCTCTTAATGCATCCGATCTGCCCTCGGTTCAAGAAGATCATAAACCACGGAACCGTATTCAGGTAGACTCTCGTCCAGCGACTTATGGTAGTCCTTCATTTGGCCGGGGAAAGCGAGCGTTCGTAATTACTGACACAACAGATCCAGTCCTTAGACGGTGGTATTCTGTCACAATGGAATACTCTACAAAGAGCTTTTATGACCCCTCCGACAACCACGCTGCTTTCTCTGGCGTCGTTCGCCTATTCAAACAGGCTCTTGTTAACAGATTCGGACACGGATCAGATAGATATATGGCCGGACTATGGGAGAGTGACATGATATGCGGGCTACTCTGGAGGAGTCGGCGTATCGTCGAGGATCATCTCCCAGCACTCAGGGTTCCTGAGTACAAGGGTAAAGCCATCAGAAAAGCTCCATCGTGGTCATGGATGGCACTCGTCGGACCTATCAGCCAAGGAGCTGGCACCAAATCAGATGAACTTGCCGGATTCGTACGGTACGGAACACCATGTTGCAAACCAGGCAATCTGAAACGAAACAGTTGGTGCCAGGACCCTGAGGGATGGGAGTACAATATGGTTGAGCTCAAACACTTCCCAGATCCATACGAGCTCCAGGTCTACGGCTACATGCGCGAACTGCGGGTATCGCAATACAAAACCCAAGATCATCCTGATCATAGCGTGCGCTGCAAGCTTTATCCCCAGGATGCCTTGAACAAGCACACGTTTCGTTTGGAAGCCAGCGAGAGACGGCCTTTAGTTAAAGGTTGTGGAGATCCCAATTCGAACTGGTCGCTCATTGCAGCGACTGGGCTTTTCGACCAGCAGACCTCGAGCAATCCTCGGGAAATGTGGGCACTTCGTCTTACTTCTGAGGAAGGATTGCTTCTCAGGAAGCTCTATCCGGATAAGATAATCTTTGAGAGGCTGGGAGTTTTCTTCATTGAGAATCCAAAGGCCTTCTACCCGGATGATTTAAATCTTGTTACTGATCGGGGTCGATATCATATCCCGGAGGACAAGCTGCCAGTTAGCAGAGTGATTATTCACTAGCCTGCCACAACCATTTCGGGCCTGCAGAGGAAGATACACTAGAGTTCAATTTTATTTCAGCTTTGCTGCCGACTACCGATAGTAGCGTAAGTAGCGTATGCTCTGTCTTCGTGCCTGACGCAGGAAGACTATGCGTGCTTTGGAAGTTGTCAACTAATGGGCGATTGTGTGGGTAGTTAGTATGTTATTTGATGTATGTGTTTAATAGTATTATTCTGACTTGATAGATCTGACAGCTGGGGCTTGCATCGCGCGCCTTACCTCGACTTTGTCAACGAGAACAATGCGTGATTCTAGCATGTAACCATTCACGTGTGTTTCCGGCCGAAAGGTCGTTGTTAATAGTGAACAAAATTCGGTAATAGTAGTAGAAAGAAATGTACGCCATCATCGTGGATGGCTCAGACTTATTCCAGAAGTCTGTATAGCCTCCAATGCCCGCCAACCCAGTAAGTGTGGCTGTGGCTATGCGCTGATGCGCAATGGTTAATGGAACCACGTATGCATGTCAGATCAGCTCCAGCCTGACTAGAGCGTCTGCGCCCAGCATAGCTCCACGCTTACGACAGCTGGTTGGCCTCCCCACCGTTATTTAAGAAATCCTTACCCCTCCAGTGATCAACGTTCATCCTTCCCCGCCCAACATCTTTAGACAGCGGATATAATCATCCACTGCTTTCTTTTTGATCGTCGACTAGAAACGCTTGAAATCACTGAGAACTTCATTTAAGGACTATCCTCCCTGTTGCCCAACCATGGCAGACCCTCTCTCCATAGTCGGTGGTCTCGCAGCAGGGCTTCAGCTTGTTTCGGCGGCTGGAAAAGCTCTGCTAGCTACCATAAAGCTATTACAAGACCTACAGGAGGTCCCCGGTCAGCTTTCACAACTCCTGTGTGAAGTGGATGACTCCATATCCAGGCTTTGTTACAGCTGTAGGGGAGGCTCGCACGCCTTTGGTAATCTGGATCCAGCCCAGGAAAAACGTCTCGTCAGCATCGCAGATTCTCTGCACCCAGTATTACAAGAAATTCACAGCATGATAACACCGTTGTTCTCCGATAGACAGGGCAAGAGAAAGGCCATGAGCCAACTCTGGAACTCCATTATCTCGCTCAAGGTCGAGAAGGAACTTTCACAAAAGTTAGAGAAGCTAAATAGGCTGAACATTGAGATGGTTCGGGAACTAGGCGTTGTTGGACTCGAAGTCCAATTAGCCACCAACGAGCTCATCACAGCTACCAATATGACTTCAGTACAGGGCTTCTCTAACCTTGAGGCGCAAATGGATTCTTTGCGGAGAGACTTCCAGACTTTCACTATATCGATGCAAGAAGCTCATACCATTTCACTAGAAACATCATCTCTCAAGGACAGCGCTGTGAAGCCGGAGCAAATAGAACGCATTGGGAAGGGTACTCGGGAAATTGTCAACAGATCGTCAACAAGTCTTTCGGGGACAACGATAAACTCACAACAGTTGGAGGACAAGAGAATATCAGAAGAAAGGGCGGAGCAGATGCGTCGTTATCTCGGGGCCTTCAATGCTGGAGGCCCAAGTTTACTAACTCGCAGCCAGCGTCCAGGCTCCAACCTAGAGTCTGTTCTTTTTAACATAAGAACTTTCTACACAACAGGGAACTTTGATCCGTCGGCACCAGTACAAAAGGTTCAATTCTGGCAAGACACCGACCTCGCGATATATCTCATGAAAATCGCAAAGGGCGATGCACGTGGTTCAAGTCATAGTCAGACTCGAGGTTTCCGACTATTGAAAAACTCAACAGCCGGTTCTCCAGCCATATTTCACGAGGGCACCGCAACAATTATCATCGAACTGCTGAGTACACTTTCTCCGGTCAATACTACGACATGCCCTTTTGTACGAGATGCTGTTCTTGCATATATCAATGAGCTCGCGCACACTCAATTGCATCCTCAGCACCCAATCTCTCTGGTCATAGCGACGCTCAGGAAAGACAAAGGCGACAAAAACGTCTCTTTGCGTGCGCTTACATCAGTGGTTGATCGCTTACGCGCGACACTTGGTCCTGCGCACGAACTCACCCAGCTCGCCACATCAAGGCTCTGCGCCCTTCTACGCCGGAGCGGGGACTACGATGAATCTCTACGGATAGCTAACGAAGGAGTCCGAGCCCTTCGCAGCCTGTTAGGGCCGAACTCTCTGCAGGAACGCAAGCTGTCAAGGCACGTCGAGCATGTATACATCGACCAAGAAGATTGGCCAGCCGCTCTGAGCGTTTGTTTCGATATAGTTGGGCAGCAGCACCTCGAGACTCCAGACCCAGACCCGATGTTCCATGACGACTGCGCGGTGTATACCATGGAGGATATTGCAAAGATATGCGAGTGCGCTGGGAACCTAGCTCTAGCGGTGGCATGGCTGACCCAGGCCAAGGCAGCGAGTGTAATGGCCTGGGGAGAGGTTGATGAGGCAGGCCACATACAGGATAAGTTAGACGAGCTGGTAGCGCAGGTGGGATCGACAAAAGATGTCAAGGTTTGAGACTAAATTTAGTACTAATAGCTTTCAGTATGAGGTTGAATATGTAGGTATAGTGAGCATCAATATGTAGTCACTAGTACTTTTTGACCACTCTGACAGTTACACAATAAACTTGTATTTTAGGAAACCGTTTTATAGTCGAAACTTGAGGCTGAGAACTTATATCACCACAGAGGACTTGGGAGTTTGTAAAGGTTCAAGGCACTTGACAAGGTAAAACCTACAATAAAAAAAGATACTCTCAAGTCTGGCCACTGTCCCTAATATCCTAAGCTATATTAACAGCCATTAACCAAGTAAGCGTCTCCACAGAGCTGTTGACCAAGGTATACTTCTTTGATTCCTTTGAATCCTTCTTTGGGACAAATGTAACAAACTCTTGTTTCGGCTGGGATTGATTATAGACACGAATGCTGTCCCCAGGAGAACCGCTTTCATCTTGCGAGCCCAAGATGCCCGACATAGAGGAACCTGACCCAGCACCCTCTTTGCTCCTACCCGTAAGCACATTCTGCCTTCTTGATAGGACATTTAGTTCACCCTTAAGCTTTAAGGCATTACTGGACGACGGCGTGCCAAACGTGATGCCAGTTATTCCTGAGTACCCCAGCAACGTTATTAAAAAAAAAACAAGCTGAGAATAAAGTCATAATGTGCAATAACAAGAGATTATTATGTTTATCTTGCTCCTCTGATTTTAAACACATAATTATCTGAAAGGCAAGAGTGAGAAGTCGAGTCATATATCGGATAAGTACAATGGTTTGTTGACGCAGACGAGTTAGGCGCAAGATATTAACATATGTCAAGATGAGGTCGGTGCTGAAAATTTCCAGCGTTAGTTTACGCAGGCCTGTAGAAGAGACGTCAATGGAGAATTCAAGTTTCACGAAAGCATTTAAGCCAAGTCTGATTGTCGTGTCATATCAGCATCACAATCTGTTTTCATAACATAACATTCGTCCTTCAAATCGAACTAATACCCTATTGCCAAATTGGTGGAACAAATATGTCCCTTCAATAGGGTACGTATTCTATGTGCAATTTGTTTGCCACGCTGGAAATACCAGACGCTGGAGTTAGTAGAGTTACACATATGATGATGTTGACAATAATACTGGAAAAAGCACACACACAGATATTTCTAGTATCCAGGTAGCAGACTGAAGCAAACTCTTCTATCCTACAGCTTATTCGTCGTGTCTAAGCATTCCAAATCACTGGGTTTTGTCGCTACATCGTCGGGTTACACAGAAAGGCAGTGCAACATGAACCCTCTTTGGGATTTGTCACGCAACAAGATACTGTGACTGGAGGACCTTTCCACCATGCCCAACATGGGCCGAAAGGTCCGAGGGCTGCATAACACATGCATAATGTCATCTTCTATCGATATGAAGTGTCTAAGGGTCCTCATCCATGCCAATACTTTCCCCACCGAACCGTTACACTACACACTCAAAGGAGGGGCAATTGGACCTCAACTGCAATTTGTATTGGACAAAGAGGATTATCAAAGCATGCGTCAGTGAGGACTTTCTCACCGAGGCCCTTCAAAAAGTTGCCATCGCTTCACTCCGCCAATCGGGACATCGGGATCCTTGTCATGGTTCGAACCAGGGTTAGCTTTCAGTGCCGACCCGCAACGATAACATCATCAAGCCACGAAAAAATAACCTCAACTCAACGGTCAATAACTCCCCGACTAAAAACTAACCGTCGGTAGATCTCCATCTTTTGACATCGTCGTAGTATTCAAACTGGGGCGTTTTGCTGAGAAAGATGGTGACTACAGCTTACTAAACCCTGCACGAAGCGGGGACGAGGAATAGCTGCATGATGACAAACCCGCACCAAAGGCTTACAAGCGTATGACAGTACACCTTCAACCGGGTCTCGCAGCGGGCCGACCTTATGCATATTCGTATAGCTCCTCGTGGCGTCGCGGTGGCTTGGGCCAATACGCGTGAGGATAGCTTCGGCCGACTGAGGCGGACTTCATTTCCGACTGTGCATTTGAGCATGGAATCAAGTACCTTTCACTCCAGAATCATACAGCATGCCAAGATTGCAGTATGCAGAATTCAGAACGTGCATGTGAAGTATTCGAGGTTGAATTCTTGAGTATATATAGCTTGATATCAACCAGAGTTGAGGGAAGTTCTTCAGGTTCAGCAGCCATCTCACAGCTTCAGTACCAACCTGCAACCCAAGGCTTTCGACAATGAAGTTCAGTTCCATCATCGCCGCTGGCGTCCTCTCTGTTTCTGCTCTTGCTAAGAGCAGTTACAAGTATGAGCGTCTTGACAAGAACGATGCCGTGAGTTCCCCGGCAGTATCTATCCCTTCATGATGCTAAGACTTTCATATAGGTTCTCCTCGTGGTCGATATCCAGGAAGGTCTTTACCAGTTGACCAGAGATTGGGATCCTACTCTGTACCATCACCAGTCCATGGCCCACGCTGCCATTGGTCAGGCTTTTGACCTGCCTGTTATCCTGACTACCTCCGCTGATCAGGGTAAGTTCTCAACTAGAACATATCTCAGAAATTCTTACTGACAGCTCAGGCCCCAACGGTCCTCTCATGCGAGAGATCCGCGAAATGTACCCCAAGGCCCCTCTCGTCCAACGCCAAGGCCAAGTCAACGCCTGGGACAGCGAAGAATTCCGTGACGCTGTCAAGGCCACCAACAAGTCCCAAGTCATCCTCGCTGGTATCACCACCGATGTCTGCACCACGTTCCTCGCTCTCTCCCTCCGTGAAGCCGGCTACTCCGTCTGGGCCAACATGGAGGCATCCGGCACTACGACTCCTCTCATCCGCGACATTTCCAACGATCGCATGCGCGATGCTGGCGTTCAGGTCGTCAGCCTGTTTTCCATTATTTGTGAGCTGATGCGCGATTGGAGGAACAAGCCTGGTGCCAAGGAGATCTACCCTTGGCTTGGACAGTACTACCCTGCTGCTGGTTACATGGCTCGTGGCCATGCTGCGGCTATTACTAACGGAACTATCCAGCCTGGTGAGGATGGATACACTCACTACCCTTAGAGCTAGATTGATTTCTGGTACTAGCAGTTGTTGCCTAGATGGATGATGACTTGCTCTGGGAGCTGGCTTGAAAGGCAGCTGGATAGTCTTCAACTCCCGAAACAACCGTCTCTGTCCCCATTTGGAGGAGATGGTTTCAGATAGACTTTGCTTCATTCTTCTTCAACTTTTACAATGAATACACGATCATTGATTCTAGACTTTCTTTTTTCAACATAAGTGACTCCGTGTGACTAACATGCCTTGAAGTCCACGCAATCTTCGAATTTGGCCGACGGTAACAATGAGCGAGGAGAAATGTTGATCATTACCAACACGAAGCCTTTATTACGCCGTCTGCTTATAAGTCTGGCCATACATTCCGCTCTCATCAGCCCACGGATAACCAAGCTCTGAGCTGCCGCGGGGTCCGATCTGCCCAGTCAATCGCAACGGTCTCAATTGAGGACGAGAAATCATGAGACCAGGCCTATCAGGGTATTTCTGACAATAGCCGTGAGTACAAGTGAGATACGACTACTGCCAATAGTTTAAGCTTAACAGACCACCTAATGGCACGGAATCTGACAGTTTTCTTTCGATTGGTTGATCGCCAATCAGACCACCTCAGCCAAGACAACAGCACCTGATCATGTGCCACCAACACGTTGTGTCAGCCATAAACCCAAATCCCAGCAATTCTATAAGATCTCACTAGCTGGCAGCTTGCAGGCTTAGAGTGCGATCATTAAAGTTGATAATCAACGAAAGACAAAGCATCACAGCGATGGCATCAAATAGCACGCTCCCTCTGATCATGCGCGCCACACAATGGCGCTCCATCAAAGGCGGCATCGACAAGAATCTTACTCTCGTGACCGACGCTAAACTACCCAAAAATGCTTCATCGCTTCCGAAAGGACAAACCGTCGTCAAAGTCGCATACGCATCGGTCAATCATCTCGACTACAAAGTCGCTGAGATGCCTCTCACTAATTTCATGTTCCCCAAACCCGTCACGCCAGGTCTCGACTTCTCTGGCACGATAGTCTCCACGACACTGAATGAGTTCCAGTCCGGCCAGAAGGTATTTGGAAGGACAGAGTTACCGATTGGTGGAAGTCTTGCGGAGTATGTTGTTGTTGGGAGTAAGGGAATGGCGGAGTTGCCGGACGGTGTTGAGCTCAGAGACGCAGCCTGTGTTGGTATTTGTGGAACGACAGCTCTGCAGTGCATGTCACCATTTGTGAAAGCGGGTGACAAGGTGTTTATTAATGGTGGCAGTGGAGGGGTTGGTGTTTTCGCGATTCAGGTTGCGAAAGCTTTAGGATGTTCTCATATCACGGTCACCTGCTCCGCTTCGAACGCCGAGTTCTGTCGAGACCTTGGTGCTGATGAGACTATTGACTACAAATCCGAAGAACCGATTGAATTGCTCAAAAAGAAAGATGGCAAGTTTGACTTCATTCTCGACACGGTCTTCAACGATCCAGATCTCTACTGGCAGTCCCATCAGTATCTCAAACCCGAGGGGCAGTATGTTTGCGTTGGTCTACCACCACGCTTTCAGACCTTCAAGTCTCTTCTTACTATAAGCCTGTTACCTAGATGGTTGGGTGGTGGGAAGAGAAAGTTCAAGTATCACTCTGTGACGGCGAACACGAAGGACTTTGGGCAGGTTGCGGATTGGATGAAGGATGGAAAGGTCAAGGCTGTTATTGAGGAGGAGTTTGGGCTAGAGGATGCGGGGAGGGCTTATGCGAGGTTGAAGGAGGGTAAAACAAGAGGGAAGTTGGTTGTGCGTGTTGGAGGTGAAACTGGCTTTGATGGATAAGATGCGGTTCCTGGATGCCATGGAATGACCTAATCAAGGGAAATATCGAGATGGACCTCTGAGAGACATGCTGCGACTATCTTGGGTATGAAAGGAAGATTAATGATGGTAAAAGACTTCAAATGCTTAACAGTAATTGTAATTAGATCTCTCATCCAAATTGAACAATGTTTATTCTTTTCGCATCAGGAAGACGATTCTCATGAACCGAAGCTTCCTATATAAACTCCGCCTCCAACGCCAGTAGTATACAACTAAGCTCATAGAATAATAGCCTGAGCATTCAAATTCGCGAACATCTGATTCCACGTCATGTCCTCCTCGGGCGCTCGTTTCCAGATATCCTCCAAAACAGCAATGACAGAGTGAACTGAAGCAAATCGTATCTCATCATAAATAAATCCTGCGAGACCTCGCACCAAACGCTGCTGCTTGGGACATTGTGAGTGCGCTCCTGCTATGCAGATAGGCAGTACAGCACAGTTGAGAATTTTCGATGGTTTTTGAATGCTGAAGATGCAGTCGAGACAGGATTGGGTGTGTTGCTGGACGAGAGCATGGTTTGCTGGTAGACCGCACACAGCTCGGTATAGATAGATCAGTGCTGCGTGCTGGAAGATCCGAACGAGGCTGAATGCTTGTGCTGATTCGGTGTCGCATTCGGTTGACGGCGTATCAACCGGTGATGAGCGAGGAGATGTCAAGTCCTCAATCGCCAATGAAGCATACGTCGGTCTCAAAGCCGCTTCAAAGATGCGTATCCTCTCAATCGAGAACTCTTCGATCATCCGTGTCGTCGCATCCAGATAAAGCGCCATACTCGAAATCTGCTGAAAGACCGTCGATAGTGAACAATAGCCCTGTGTATCTCGTCCCCACCAAACAGGTCCCCGGTCAACGACCTCCCAAATCGCCGGCGGGAATGATGGTGGTTTTCCTGTAAGCATAGCGCTGGTGAGATCTGTCGTCGCAAATTCCGAAAGCATCATATGGAGCGGATCTTGACCTGTGCCTAGTACAGCGGTCATGCCGCCGAGTTGATTCACGATGGCCAAGACTCCATCTCTGTGACTTGACGTCGATGCCGATGATTGCGCACACTCAAGAAACCCATCATGAAAGTATAGCAACAGCACCGCAAACAGCAACGTCTGCAAAGGCCCATCTTCTTTCGAACAGCACCCATCAACCTCTTCCCTCAGCGCAGCCAAACACTCCATCCTCTTAACATTCAAAATACTCCGACTATTCCGTCCATCCTGCAACCACCGATGCGAATCAGCAAGAACACACGTCGCAAGCAGCACAACGCGATGCTGCAGCGCAACAAAAGTCGGCGGCGCACAAGGCTTCGAGGCAGTCGTCAGCAAAGGCCAGAACCTCCCGTGAAAGTAGTCCAACGAGCGTTTCTCATAAACTGCTAGTGACGCAGCGAGTTGTTCATCGCGCGTAGTAATCTGATAAATCGCCGGTACAGTAACAGCAGGTCTAGTACTCCAGCGAATGAGGCGTTCGTTATAATCGCATGCAGCTCCGACTTTGGCGCAGCGCGAACATGTTGGTTTTGCGAGATCGCATTTGATCCTGCGCTTTTTGCAGGGCCAGCATGAGCCTTCTACTACACGAACGCGAGTCTTTGGCATTTTTGATGAGTGTATTTGGGGTTTGATAGTTGGAGGGTCAAGTTGGTCGTTGGTATTAACATTGTTGAGATATGCCAAGGCCTGGAACAAGTCACGGGCCCAGCGATCCGGGCTCAGATAAGGGAGAGATTGCGCGGGGAACAAGGTGAGTGTCCGGCCAAGCCTCCGCAATTCAAGCCCCGCTTCAGAATGGGCAATCTAGTTGCTTGTTTGAGACTAGGCTCTGATAGCATTGCGAGTCATGGTTGGTCGGCTGAGCGGGGTTGCGGGTTGAAGTGACGGCGGGTTGAAGTGACGGAGGATTGGTCCGGCTTTAGAGCGGGCGAGTCGTGATAAGGTCTAGGGTACTTAACATCAATATCAATTCGGAGGAAATGGATGTTGGGGAGAGTGTAAAGCTTGAAGGATAGTCAAAGATATGGACTAAGTTTATGTGAGGGATTCAATCGCTCCTATCATAATATATGTTATCATTGCGGTGTTTATGGCTCTTTTTCATTGCAACATGTGACATGAATAAAAGTAAAACGCATTTACAGTTCACAATAGGAATTCTTTCGGAAGTGAGCATTACACGTTCTAAAGAAATGTCATAAGCCTCAACCATGAATCAAATCCATTACGGCTTACGAAACAACAACATTAACCCGCTATGCTAACATCGAACCCTTCCAAGCTTACAGCTTTTGCAAGGAGGAGAAATGGATAACTGCGGCATTAGCTTGATCGAGTCGAGCAGAAGGCCAAGTGGAACGTTAATTTACAAGTTCTTTAGCATCAAAATCTTCACAATCCAACATGAAAGTCATCAGCTACGCCTTAAGATTCAAGTACAAAGCATGTAGTACTGAATATACGTACGGCACCAACGAATCCTATGTACCGTTACCGTTTTGAAGGCAGGTCAAATGACCTGTGTCTAATTATTATCTCCTGAATTGGTCTTTCTGCAATTAGAATAAATTATTGCAAGTAAAAAAGGCATCATTCTTTAGCTAGAACTATGTCCATTATCTTTCTCTAGCTAGAAGATGTGATCAGCATTGGACCACTCCAGGGACTTGCTCTGGAACCGTCAGATGCACCGTCCAAATCTCTGATCTTGGCAGTTACATGACCTCCGATATCATTAAAAGTTCCTTGGGTGCCCAGATGACTCAGAGAGCAGCCGCTTCAAAAATAACTGACCTTGATACTCCGGTGCTTGGACGGAATTGTGACCATGTTGGCAAATACTCCTGATTTCCTCGCACTCCAGCTCGTATACTGTGTATGATGAGCAATAGTAAGAGTCCTGACATCATGTTAGCCCCATTGGCAATTCTTCTTTACAGACAGTACGAGTGAACCGCACCACCGTAGCCCCTGGTAGCTTCACCTGCCAATGAGCAAATCGTTTCCCTATCACAAAAACGGAAGAGGGGTTGCGTCGAGTATGGGTGTGTATCAGGAAGGTGTCAAGGTGATATATGTCGATGGATGCACATGAGCGGCACAGGATGGGGCTATCACATATTCGGGTCAGCGGAGCAAGAGTCCAGCGGCCCGAGCCGTCAGGAATCGGTATCTATCATGGGGACAACCGACATGTATCGCAAACATCTCAAACCGTCTGGGCTTATAACAGCGAGAAGGAATTGAAGTTCATACAACCTGGTTTGATGCGCCGAAGGATTGTCAGGTCTAATGACAATGTCCAAAGCCGAAAGGCCGTGTAGAGTCTTACAGAGACCACTGGTGATAAGCTACAGCGTTGCGTCTCCAATTACTTCCCACAGTGTCTCCTCGTTGTCCAACACATACATAACGCGGGTACTTCACCATTCGCTGCATATATGTAGATGATATGATATTTAGAATGTTTCTGATTGGCCGCAAGCCGAAGCAAATTTGTTCGTGATATGCAAGCAAGACAAACCGCGGAAACATGTCTCCTGCAGCCATCCAGTGATATCCGAGAGCGTAATGCAAGGCTTACACACCTTCAAAAGCTGCCATCTTTCCCGCATGGGAGTGCCCATTACGACAGTTAGAACCGCTCCAACCGATGCCTGCGTTGATTGCCGAGGATAATACTCTCTTACCTCCGCATCTACCTAGGTTGACCCTTGTAACCTATGAGTGATATTCGGTATTTAATGCACCAAGCCTCAGAGTTGAGTGAGACTGTGACCCTCTACGTTATGTATGACTCACCTTATTAGGTATGCTAAGGAAGATCAAGACGTGGTTTGATACCCTCCCAAGCCTCATGCAGAGATGCGACAAGGACATGGCCTCGTCGTGGGTTGGCATAATGCGTCCTGAGGCAACGTGACATAGAATTGCTTTTGGCCCAGAGCCATACCTGTATATCTACAGATCTCGTTGCCCTCTCACGGTCAAAGGACTTTAAACTAATCCCAAAAGATTTCCTGATTAAAGTAGATCATACAGTTTGGCTACGTTAGCCAGAACCAAAAACTTCGCCATGCTATCCGCAGTCCTGATTCTTATGGGCGTTGCCCTCACAATACTCTACATTCGCACCAAACCCCGCAAGAATCTCCCTCCTGGTCCAAAGCCCCTCCCAATCCTCGGCAACATCAGAGACATGCCAGATGGCACAACTCCAGAATACCAACACTGGATCAAGTTCAAAGATCTGTACGGCCCAATCAGCCACGTCTCCATCCTCGGCCAATCCCTCATCATACTCCACGACCGTGATGCTGCAAACGCTATCCTAGAGAAAACCTCAACCAAGACATCCGGACGACCACAGTTCATCTTTGGCAACGAAATGTGCGGCTACAACCAGATCCTCAGCTTCAAGCCATATGGAAAACTGTTGAAACAGCATCGGAAGTTGGTTCATCAGCAATTGGGCACTAAAACAGCGGCATCGCGATTTCGGGACATTCAAGACTTGGAGTCACGCCGACTTCTGTTGCGCATCTTGGAAAGCCCTGAGAAGCTGTTTGAACATATAAAAACGTGAGTACCTGTCCTCTTCATCAAGAGTACCTCGCTGACTCTCCCGTTCCAGCGAAGCAAGCGCTATAATTCTGAAGATGACATACGGCTACAACCTCGAGCCGCACAAACCGGATCCACTAGCGCTCTTGATAGAGCAGATGATGCATAACTTCTCACTGGCATTCGTCCCCATGAGCTGGCCGGTTGACGTCCTCCCTATTCTTCGGTACTTCCCAGAAACACTTCCAGGAATGTCCTTCAAGCGCATAGCACGAGACTGGAACGCCAATATGCGCATGGTAGTCGACGTGCCCTACAACTTCGTCAAAAGGCAAATCGCAAAGCAGTCTCATCGACCATCGTATGTCACTTCGCTCATCAAGCAACATGATGGCGATGTGGATGAAGAGACCGAGGCGGCCATTAAGCAAACTGCCGCAGTCATGTACGCTGGAGGCGCTGATACCACTGTTTCGTCCATCCGTGGATTTGTACTGGCTATGTTGCTGTTCCCAGATGTTCAGAGGAAGGCGCAGCAAGAGATCGATTCCGTGGTTGGGACCGAAAGACTTCCCCGTTTTGAAGATCGGGATAATCTTCCTTACGTCGATGCCTTGATCAAGGAAACACTCCGATGGATCCCGGTGACCCCAATGGGAGTCGTTCATACAGCCGACGAGGATATTAACTATGAGGATTTCTTCATCCCCAAGGGAGCATCTTTCCTGCCAGCGACATGGTGGTTCCTCCATGATCCAGCAATCTATTCGGATCCATCTTCCTTTAACCCAGACAGATATCTAGAGCCACGAAATGAACCGCATCCCAATTTTGCCTCATTTGGGTTCGGACGCAGAGTCTGTCCCGGAAGATTTCTCGCCGATGAGAGCCTGTTCATCAGTATTTCACGTCTCCTCGCGGCCTTTGAGATAAAGAAGGCTGTTGATGGTCGTGGCAATGAGATTGAACCTCAGATAAGTGTCACATCAGGCATGATTGGCCATATTCGTGACTTTCCATATGACATCAAGCCGAGGAGTGAGAAGTATGCGGGTATCGTTAGACAAGTTGAGGTTGAACATCCATGGGAGCAAGCCGATGCTAGATTTCTGGGCGAGGGCCAGTCTCTGGAGTCGGAAAAGGTTTGAGGGAACTTCGTTGGAAAAGGAACAAACAGTATGACAACCAAATGAAAGGTCTTAAGTAGCCGGGGGAGATTTAGGCCTGGGGAGAAATAAGCGATAATTTACATTTTTCATAGCAATTCTGCACAGAATAGCAGCGAGGATGTTATTGGTGATAGATCATAAATATGTTGTCGTAACTTTTACTATGTACCGGTATTCAAGATAAGTCTCTGAATCTTAGTCAAGACGAGGCAGCTCGCCCTTCGCCTGTGCTTCTTCAACAGCCTTGTTGTAAATCTCAACCTTCTCCTCATACTCTTTAACAAGATCCTCGTCCCGCTTTCCGGGAGTAGCATCACCGCCACCGAAAGCTCGAACAGCAGCGTAGTAAACATCAGCGAGAGCACGGCATGCGCCAGCAGCACTCGAAGAGGTACATTGGTAGTACAAGCTGTTCACAATTATGAGCCCCATCTCTTTCTTAATCCTCAATTGAACAGGGGACTTACTCGGTCTTGAAGTTGCTATCAATGCGCGCCTTGGCACTAACAGTGAAACGACTCTGGATGCGATAGTTGTTGTAGCCAAAGTCATGGCGGTTGCAAGCAGGGACGAAGGGGAAACCGAAAGGGTTATCGGGTGATGAGGTGCAGCCATCAGAACTCCAGTCAAGAGTGGGAGGATCACGGGCGTTGCGACGAGCGGTGAATGTTGGTAGAGTGACGCTGAAGAGGAGTTGATCTGTCACTGTGTTTGCGCTCTGGCGCTTAGAGACAGCAGCATCTTCGCCTGTGGGAAGGGCGAAGACGGCTGGGATGAGAGTGAGGAGAGAGGCGCTGAACTTCATTTTGATGACTGCACTGATGAACGAGAAACCTCAAACTTACGGCGATATATTGAAGTATTTATACGTATTCATAGTCTCGTGCCCATCAAGTCTCTTCTCCGAACAAGAGATTCTCCGACCTTAACGTTAAAGCAGTAGTACACCTCCGATCATCGCATGCCGAGACTAGGAGCTACCTTCCTAAAGCAGTAATGATCTCTGCTCCGAAGGTCACGCTCCAAAGCTCGACTAAATCATTCGCTCTGCCCGCCAAGACCGGTAGTGCCTATGATATGCCGACCTGCTTGTTTAAGCTTCAAGGACCTGGATCTGCATAGATCGTGGTGGCATAGACAGCGTGTATTGGTGCGGGGTTGCACGATGCTAAAGCCGCTCGGTTTCTAAATCAGGAACAACCTCCGGCATGACGAATGACATTCTTGAATTGAAGAGTGAAAACCAAGGAACCATTTAAAGTATATGAATGAGCTTCCTTTTCGAATCATGTAAGCTAGGATTGGGATGCGTTTGGCATGTGAAGTGCTTGGCTACTGCTCGTCGTTTTCCGCGTATATAAAATTCGCAGCTAGATACTATTAACCTCGGTGAGCGAGATGGGAATTAGATCGTCCTTACCGATGGGAATAAGACCATTCTCATGTGCCCATTCACGAACGCCATGGCCTGCATGATCCGATCCCCAATGCTTCCGCTCCTCTGGTTTGCTCAAGTGTAGCTTCTTGGTCGTTCCATTGGCTGCGATGAAGGTGAAGAAGACATAGCGATGCTTTCCGGTCTTGGGCGGTGGAGCAGGAGGTTTGTATTTGATGATGTTCTTGAGGTGGTATTTGGATTTGGACTTTGCTGAGTATTTTAGGTGAGAGCTCGCTGCGATCCAGTGGCAGAATTCGGACCATTTGGGGTCATCGCGGGATGGCGCGTCGGGATCGGTGAGGACGATGACGTACGACATGTGCTTGGAGAGCTGAGTGCCAGCAAGCGCGTCGGACTCAACTCTGTCAAGATGAATTACGGGAGCTTTTTTGAGATGATGGGGTTTGAGGGTATTGCCCAGTTCGGCAGAGTCGTGCTTCCATTTGACACGAAGGCTAAGAGCGGGCGGGAAATCATCAATTACGGTGGGAATGATCTGAGCCTCGAGCAGCCTATGTGAGTTAGCAGACGTCCTCAATTACGGTCGGGTTGGCAGTACTTCTCGCGGATGTGATCCAGATCTTTGTTATCGGAGCCAAGCACGCGCTGCCCTTCGCCTGCGACGAGGCCGACATAGGCGGCGAGGAGAAGAGGGAGCCGCCACAGCATTGCGACAAGCATTTCGATGATGAAGTTCTCAATTGATGAGATGAGTCAACGAAGTAGCAGAGGGAATCAATTGAGTTGAAGAAGAAAAGGTTTGATGTTGATGGTCCTTCCCCGCAATCGACATCGAGTTTATCAGGCGATACGTCATGATGTAACGGCTACCTACCTCTGACGTGAGTGGAAAGTCTGATGGCCTATCTTCAGCTGCTTCAATGTTTCAGTAAATGATCAATGGAAATATCCTAATTGTTTGAACCACTGTCGGCTCAAGTGCGGCCAACAGATTTACTCAATTAAATTAAGTCAAATATTTAAAACTGGTCTAGTCAAGACATTCCCTAGGTTTGATGATTGCAAATGATATAGCAACTCTGCATCTCTCTATAATTCTAGGGTTTCTAAACTGCACGATGAGAGATGTTGGATAATTGCATTGAATAATACTGTAACATGCAATATTAAAGCATATATACATATAAGGAGATGTTTTTAGTCATAGAAATGACGCAAAACAGACTTGAGTTTCACATCTGTCAACCGAGATATCAAAAACACGTATTTTCAACAATAACAGCAACAGCACTAACAAATATTGAAAATGCATCTTGACCACAAGATCCCATGGCACTTGATTGCTCCCCATTTCTCTCTTACGCCAGCTGAAAAAGAAGGCAACTATAGCCTAGCTGCGCTGGGTTCGCCTGAGCAGCAAGGGGTTATTGGCCACTTCAACCGCGTGTTCTTGACAATTATCAGAGAATTCTCTGATACAGAGACTACGAAGATTGAGTCAGCACCAGTCAATGGAAAGCTCTTTTCCGACGATGTGCTATACTTCGCTGAGCGCCACTTTGGTCTCGGTCCCCATGAGGATAACTCCGCACTTCACAACCCACTGAAGCCATCACATCAGGATCTCGAATATTGGAAACGCCGCGCGAAAGATCCAGATAGTGACTATGAGCCTTGCTATACCACCGCTGATGCCAACTTGGCCGACGCGGCAAAAATGTTGGTCATTGTCGCTGCTACAGCTGATTATAAGCCGATTCGGCATGAGGCTTTATCCGCGCTTGTCCGTCTTGCCAAAGAGGTACCTTTATCAAACCTGCGAGGTCTTCACTGGGGTCATGCCTTCGGACTAGATCTCGTCGCTAGTGTAGCGCTGCAGATGTACATCTACCTGAACCTCATTGAGGCTCTTGAGTCTCGGGCAGCGGAAAGGGTGCCGTTGCTATCTGTTGACAATTTTCTGTCATTTCTGGACAATCACGCCCTGGAGAACTATGACTTTCCCGCACAGAATATTCCGCATCGAGATTTTTGGTTTTCTCTTGGGGTTACTGATTCGTGGGTTGCTGGTCGGCGGCAGGGTACTTTTGAAGGTGACATGCCGGTTATTGATCCTTTGGCAGATGGATTGGATGAAGTTCAGCAGAAGGCGAGGGAGGGGCTGAAGAATTACTTGAAGCAATGTTTTGCGATTTTGTATGTGTATGATGTGGTTTTGAGAAATGCGGTTGGGATAGAGAGGGCGAATGAGTATTGGCAGTATGAGCTTACCTGGGTGTTCGGTTGGCTATAAGTATTTAAGGATTCATAAGATTTGATGTTTTTATGGCAGTTGTTTCTCGATGTCATCTCTACCAATGGATGTATTAAAATAAGTAATGGCAAGGCCATACGGGATGGTTAAGGTAAGTCTTGATGAGTAATGTGGAATAGCTTGATAGCAGAATGTTTAGTCAGTCAGGCTATGTAGAGTAGACCTAAGGATGAGTGATCTATCGATGGTAACGAAGATAAATAAACTTTTAGGTTAAAACTTTTTAATGTCGTATGGATAGGTCTTGTAGACATATCATTGCCTTTGACGACTATCAACAGTGCGCCTTCCGTCTCTTTCTTGTCAATTTTATGTCAATCCAATCAATTGATGCTGGAAATTCATATCATGTTTGCACATTAGTGATGATTAAATGAAGGGCAATGCATAGTGACGTGTCACAACACTTGGTCCACAGTCTAGTATGGGGCCAAACTCAAAGTCGTCCTCGCCTACAATACCTTCCCATTGCAGGATGGTGCGGGAAGTTATTCGGTAATTGTCCAATTGTGTAACTTACTAATCTTACTGACGTGCGAGATGGAGTTAGTTATCAATTCAATGTTGGCTAAATTCGGGAAGGGCTTGATGCAATTGCCGTATAACCTTATATCATCTGTAGCCGCCCAAAGGCTCCCGGAAATTCTTGAATCTTTTCCTCGCCAATAGTCGAATTTCACACCTAGTAATTCCACCTAACTCGACCGCCAATGACCGGCTCAGCATTGCAGTATGGGCTGGAGTCCAGACTCGGTGAAGAGATACCTGCGCCCGAAGGGGAATTGTGTGCCAAATGTCTTTTAATATTGCGGAGTTCAGATGAGGGCAGGGAAAATCCAGATCGACTTGAGACTGAGAAACAATGGCTTGATCATCATGAGACTCTTGGTGAACTGGAGAGGTCTTGTGAGACTGGTTGCCCGCTATGTCAAACGCTCTTTTTACTTTCAGTTTACCAAGATGCAGGCCTGACGAATGCCGATCCATTACCTTGGAAGCTTTTTAGATACATGGGAAGTGTTCTTTGGCCTCCTGGCCAAAGCTTCGGTTCGGCGAAACCCACGACTGGTTCATACGAGCTGATGAGGTGATCCAACTATCTCAATCAATTACGATGGTAAAAAGTATTTTGCCGCTGGTCTGTGTATACAACGAGTCACAATATTAACACTATTACTTAGGGCTTTCACCACTAACCATGGATGATGACCTAAAAGCTCTTCTTGATGAGAGCATCAATCCTTGGATCAAGGCTTGTACACGCTCAGGGAAGCATGCAATGTGCCTGAGCCTCCAGCCGCACGAAACAGATTCATATAAGCTGCCAAGTCGGCTTATAGATGTTGGTACTGGAGGTGGATCTACAGTTCGACTTGTCAATACCAGCGATCTGCCGGAGAAAGACAAGAAACGCCATATATAATATTGAGTTATTGCTGAGGATCAGGTAACACTTCTGCACGAACAACGAGTCGAAATCTTAGTAAAAGGCTCAATGAAATCAACTCTGAGACACTGCCGAAGACAACTAGAGACGCTATCAACCTCACTCAGTTAATGAAGATACGATATCTTTGGGTCGATGCCGTGTGTATTATCCAATCTGATAGAGACACAAATGGTAAAGAGCAAAATGACGATGCAAAGGCTGATTGGGAGAGAGAGTCAGCCCACATGGGATCCTATTATGCCAACTCCCTTTGTTGCATCGCAGCGTCGAGCGCAAAAGATAGCTCAGAAGGAATACTGTCTGAGCGCCGAGTAGCGCGATACGGCAAGTGGTACACCCCATCGAACGTATTCTTAGAGTCACCGTATGCCTCCGGGAAAAGAGTCCCCAGCTCACTGCTCGAAAGAGGTTGGTGTCTTCAGGAATGGGTCCTTTCACCTGGTATCCTTCACTGGACAGCAAATGGTCTAGTCTGGGAATGTTTGCACGGGTTTTTCTGGGAGGGCCAAACGGGGTTTGAGGGAGAACCTCCAGTGAGCTTTGAGGAGGTGACTGGCTATGGCACCCGCGCGACAAATGATTGCATACTAGACATTGGATCTCAGCAGCAACATGAATACGTACCCAAGATTCTGCTCGTCGAGGAACAGGAAGCGCTGGGGGTGGGTTGGACTGCATTGGTAGCACACTACACGGACATGGATTTATCATTTCCCAGTGACAGGCTTGCGGCTATCCAAGGAATCGCAAGTCTTTTGTCAGAGCGCCATGGGGTCGATATTTTGCGGGGGTTTTCCAGTCACACTGTCTTTCACATTTGCTTTGGCGGACAAGAAGCACGCAGAGGTTATCAGATAGCCGTGGCAACTTTCCAACTTGGTCTTGGCTCTCGTCAGCGGGTAAAGTTCAGTTTGGCCTAGACACCGCTGCACCATGGGAGTCTTGATATGCTGGATCTGAGGTATATGTTCTATACAGTCCCGGAGCCAGGAGATCCTAAGTAGGAGAAAGCCAATGAACGCAAGTGGTACCATCGCTTTCAAGTGGGATCTGAGAGTCCTATTTGGCAAAGATTTTCTTACACTCTTCTGCTTGACAGTTTGGAATCTTTTGTTTCCCTGAAAATCCGTGCACTCTTGTTGTTACTGCGGCATCGGCGGGGTTCGAGCATAGACTATAAGGGACTGGTTGTGCAAATGGTTGAAGGGAATGACGCCCGGGAATACTTTCAAGATGTCAAGAAAGCATATTGAAGCGTCAGGTTCTTTACTGTACAGCTGGAGCGGGTAGATTTCCCGAGACTACCAGACTTGACGCATTGGGTGACGGAGGTAATCTTGGTATAGTCATGGAACAGGGTTTCTGGAAATTGTTCCAAATAAGTCTAGGTACTTTTACATGTTGGCGTTGAGGCACTGTGACTTGGCTCAGCAACTGATCTAGTTGGCTTCAAACTTGTGTGGATAGGAAGAAAGCTAGTGTAGTTAAATAGTTGATCAGAGTATGGAGTGATATAGGAAGAGACGGCAGTTCTCGATACGGCACGCCAGAGTTTCTGCGGCTCGCACGTTGTATATATTAGAGGCTTCAGAAGACTTGAAGCCCAATGAAGGAACCTTTACTATGTTGTGTCAACCTAGGGCCTTGTTCTTCTGGCACCGAGGTCTGAGCTCTATTTGTAAGATATCCTCTGTTGCATTGAATATTACTGGAGGCGTCATTGAACAAAGGTTGAAGGCGCACTCTAGGCCCGCAGATTGTTCACTTAATTCAGGTTCGTGCAGGCATCTATTCAAGACTTGACCAATCTCATAATTTACGGCGGCATAGCGAGGGAGTCGCGTATCAATCCAATGTTTGGTAATTCAGTCGGAAGTTCTGATCAAAATGGCATTGGCATTTCTAGTTGTCGAAAGTCCCTGTAATCTATTTATAGAATTTGTGTCCAATCTACACTCCAAACTCGGAGCTGATGATTTAGTAGCATCTGGCACAAATCAAGTAGCCATGAACAAATCAAGACTACGGATACATTATGGACAGGACTTCAAGACTGAAGCGGATATTCATGAGTCTAAGTGAAATTGTTTAGTCAGAGTGTTCATACTCCACCTGCATATGGAGAGTAAACATGTGGGCATAGCGATTTCTAATTACATTTTATTGAAAGTTAAGCTTGTAAGCCTTGATATCTTCCAAGATGGGGCCTTAGGTAAACTCAGCACTCGGTCTGAACCTGAAAAAGAACACCGAAGGACTTGAGCGGTTTAGTCTAATCTTGAGAGCAGGAAAAGCAATTTGCGCGACCCGAACCCTTGGCGTACACACATCATGTGCGTGCGTGTATGCGCTCCCATAGCTGGTAACAACAATCAACACTTGATTGATAGTTAAAGGTTATGATGTCTCAACGAGACATATCAAGCAAACAAACTGAAAAATCCCAATTACCTTCAGCTTTTAGGGAGCAATATGCGCATAGAAAATCAACACTTCATGCAACTATGAGAATACAGCAGACAGAAAAGACGACAGATGTCAGATTCTTTGAAAACCTTACAGACACAGCAAGGAGGCGGGCTGGACCTCCAGGGGCCCAGATGAGTGCAAAAGGAAATATTAGGTGATCTATCAGAATTTCACTGCGGCTGAGAGCTAGTGCATATTTACTAGACGCCACCATCACCAGCTCGGCTGAGCAAGAGCTCATAGTTGGCTACATCAACCGCCTTGGCAATCAGGCCTTATGGTTATCAGGCATCAATGCAGGCGATGACTACCTTTTCCCCTCTTACTGGTCAAAATCATCACGCTATCCCTGCCACACCTCATTGCCTCTTTTCCACTTTGGCAGTGGCGCTTGGAAGCTCTGTCGACTGACCAATACCCTTCTGGCCCATGCAATCCCGATCCACTCTAGGAATGTAAGCCGATATGGAGGAGCAATGATTGTCTATACCGCATTGGGGGCCACTTCGTAAGACTTCCAAAGCCTGAGGCAGCACCCGAGCCCCGTCTTTCCCAAACTACCTGTCCTTCTGCGATCAAATCCGAGACTCATTCCCAACACTCATTCATTTCTTTGCACCAAAAACACCAGTAACGGATTCTGCAGTGGAAAAAGTACCTACTGCGTACGGAGGAACTATCCTGTCGATGTGAGTCAGTAGAACCGACAAGTCTGGTTTCATACTTCGTATCTGCACAGAAAACACCAAGCACCATGACAAACTACGATATCTATACCATTGGCTGGATTTGCGCCATTCAAGCAGAGCTTGTCGCAGCCGCTGAACTTCTTGACGAAGAAATCTCCGAGACTGTTCCGACACCAAGAGAGGATAACAACGCTTACACTCTTGGAAAGATTGGAGGGCATTATGTTGTTATTGCAGCACTTCCTAAGGGGCAGTATGGGGTAGTAAATGCTGCCAGTGTTGGTAGGGATATGGTGCGCACCTTTCCTAATGTCAGACTTGGTTTTATGGTGGGAATTGGAGGTGGCGTACCTACCACGCATGATATTCGCCTCGGTGATATTGTGGTTGGGGTTCCTTCAAACCGGAGCGGCGGACTAGTCCAGTATGATCACGGAAAAGCAATACAAGATACAGGCATAGCTATTATGGGAGCTTTGAATCAGCCCCCAATGTCTATCTTGACTGCCATCACTAAATTGTCCGCCAGGCATATTAGGAAAGGATGCAAATTGAAGCAGACAGTCGAGAAGGTACTGGAGGAAAACGACAATCTCGTGGAAGCAGGCTATGGACGGCCGCATAAGGATACTGATAGGCTCTATAAAGCCGAGTTCGTTCATCCTTCGGACACCACGAGCTGCTTGACTTCGTGTCCCGAGTCGAACCTTGTCCAGAGAGAGCCACGCAAAAAGGATCAGGATAGCCCAAAGATACACTACGGCCTTATCGCCTCTGGCAGCCAGCTGATGGAGGATGCTATGGCGCGAGATAGACTTGCTGTAAATGAGGGTGTGTTGTGCTTTGAGATGGAGGCAGCTGGGCTAGCTAACCATTTCCCTTGCATTGCTATCAGAGGTATATGCGACTATTCCGACTCCCATAGGGGTGACGACTGGCAGGGCTATGCGGCTCTTGTGGCTGCCGCTTATGCCAAAGAGCTTCTCCTCCTGATCCCCCCTGAGAATGTCGAAGAGGAACAGAAGATAAAGGACATCCTTTTCGAGTGTCAGTGACCAATTAGCTCTCAATATTATTTGATTTCTAACAATTAGCAACACAGTTCGTGAACCTATATTCGAGACCAAAGAACAGGTTGGAGCTATGTATCGCAGTAACCAAGGGGAAGAAGAACTCAAGATACTTGACTGGCTTCAAGCGACTGATTACACCGCCGAGCAAGAATCCTTTTTCCAGCAACATCAGCCAGGCACGGGCCAGCAGTTCACAAGTTCCGGAGAATTTGAACGCTGGCTGGGGACCAAGAATACCATGCTGTTTTGTTCCGGAATGCCTGGAGCGGGGAAAACGATTCTTACAGCCATCACAGTCGACTATTTGAAAACCAGATTCAAAGATGATCATGGAACTGGTGTTACATATGTGTACTGCAGCTACCAAACAACAAAAAAACAGAAAGTCCGGGACCTGTTCACGAGTCTATTAAAACAACTCGCGCAATCGCAAGACCCTTTTCCGGCCGCCTTAAAATCACTCTATGTGGAGAAATGCAATGGAAAGGAAAGGCCATCACCACATGATATCACGAAAGCACTTCGCGACGTCATCAATTCTTTTGATCAAGTTTTCATTATGGTTGATGCCATAGACGAATTTGAGGCAACAGAAAGCCTTTTTTCTGAACTCAGTTCTTTGCAGGAACATACAATGGCAAATCTTTTCATTACTTCGCGACCCCCAGCCCAGAGCCTCGAAAATACACTTTATAAACTTCAGGGGTGCTTGAGGAAGGATATACAAGCCGATGACCACGACGTGAAGCTGTATACTGATCAACGGATGACCGAGATGCTAGTTCTCAGTGAAGCGAACACTGAAATACCAGGAAGGATTAAAGAGGAGCTCAGAAAGCTAATCAGGAAAAGACTTAGCGAAGTTGTCAATGGAGTGTAAGTCTCTCGATTGATGTCGGAAGTCAGAAACAAAATCTAATAATAACTTGCAGATTTCTCCTTGCCCGGTTTCACCTAGATGGCCTGATGAGCAAAACGAGACCCGCTGACATAGAGGATGCTTTACGTAACCTTGTCACCGGCCCAAATGCTTACAAGGACGCGTATCAGAAAACCATCGAAAGAATCGCAAACCAGCCAGAGGATCATAGAGATCTAGCGAGGAGAACGTTGGCTTGGCTCACACTTGCAAAGGAGCGACTCACAAAAGCACAACTTCGAACCGCACTCAGTATACGAGAGGGAATCTCACAACTCAGCGACCGGGACTTGGAAAGCACCAACGTCATTCTCCATGTTTGTATGGGTCTGGTAAAGATTGAGCAAGGTGGCTATGACAGCACTATTAGCTTGCTACATTTCACAACAATGGAGTACTTACAGGCCAATCTCGATTGCCTTCTATCTCTGGAGTCTCTGGATCAGAGAATGATTATAGCCAGTGTCTCACTTCCGGAAATTGAAAGGAAAAGAAAGGCTAAAAGATATTACGAGGGGATGATTGCGGCATCTTGTGGGACATATCTGCAATTCACGGCCTTTGGAAGTGGGCAATGCGAAGTGAAGGATTCGCTTCGCTACACATACAGTCCGCTGCAGGATACCATGGGCATGCTTGAAAATCGACTATTACTTTATCCTCTATACCTCTATGTGGCAAAGAACTGGGTGCATCATGCTCGTGAGACAGAGATTCGCTCCGAAATCTTTGGCTTTCTGAAAAGCGAGCCTCATTCGAGCGCATCGAGTCAACTGGTCCCCGCATTTCGATCAGGGCCTAGGGACTTTCGTGAGCCATACAAGGAGTCAGTAAGACTAGGCCGTGTAACTGGGCTTCATCTGGCGGCATATTTTGGACTTCGCGTGGAAGCGGCTGATTTGCTGAGCATTGGCATGGAACCGGATGTGAGAGATGGTTGGGGTAGAACACCGCTATCATATGCCTCTGAGGAAGGCCACGTAGCATTGGTGACCCAGTTTCTGAGCTACCCAGTTGATCCAGAGTCCAGAAGCGATGATGATGGTCTGGGTTCACCACGTACGGCTTTATCTCACGCAGCAAGACAGGGTCATGCAGAAGTTGTTACCATTTTGCTCAAAGAAGGTGTAAACCCTGACTCGACTCCCTCAGAAAGTGGTGGTGAGTTGAACAGAACACCATTATCATACGCCTCAGAAGCTGGACATGTGTCTGTTGTCAAAATACTTCTTGAGCAGAAAGGGGTAAACCCAGACTCGAAAAGCCCCACGCTCCGTACGCCATTATCATACGCAGCTGGAGCAGGATATCTTGTCATCGCGAAACTACTATTGGAGACAAAAGAAGTGGACCCTGAGTCAAGAGATGCCAGTGGGTTGACAAAACGTGGGAGGACCCCGCTATCATATGCAGCAGAGGGTGGCCACAAGGCCCTGGTCGAGCTACTCCTTGCAATCAAGGGTGTAGATCGTGATTCCAAAGACCTCTCTAACCGTTCACCCTTATCATATGCGGCTGGATCTGGCCATGAAACCGTGGTTGATCTGCTTCTTGCTACAAAGAAAGTGGACCCTGACTCAAAAGACAACGCTGATCAAACGCCCTTATGCCATGCAGCAGCGGCTGGTCATGGATCCGTCGTAAAACGACTGCTTACGATCAACCAAGCTAAGCCTGTTTATCAGGGCGACAATGGCCTCCCAACACAGTATTCTACCACTGGCGAAACCCCATCCCTTGACGGCATGATCATGTTACTGTTAGCTAATGGAAGAGTCGACCCGAACGCTAAAGATAGCAGGGGGTGGACACCACTTTTCCATGCAGCAATAAACGGCCATGAAGCAACGGTAGATATACTACTTGCACAAGAGGACGTAGACATCAATGCACAGGATAACTGTGGGCGGACAGTGCTGTCCCATGCAAGGGGCTATATTAGAGCGATACTTGAGAGATTGCTTGCTCATGAAGGCTTACGCCCTGATTTAAGTGATAACGAGGGGCGAACGCCACTTTCGTACGCAGCGGAAAGTCAGGACCTAGCGAGGATGGAGCTACTACTGAGAAACAGCCAAGTGAACCCTGACACCCGGGATACGTCTGGACGGACGCCACTCTCATATGCAGCAGGACAGTGGGGCAATATGGCAGTCAAACTACTACTAGACGATGCCCGAGTAGATCCCAACAGCAAAGACGCTTCGGGAAGAACGCCGCTCTCATATGCAGCAGAGAAAGAGAAGCTGAAGCATATGGAGCTCTTACTTGAAGATGATCGTGTGGAGGCGGACCTTGAAGATGTTTCTGGACGGGCGCCACTGTCTTATATCGCAGAAAGAGCACAGACGATTGTTGATAAGTTAAGTAAAAGGGATGCCTACAATGCGTTCGGAGAAGGCAAAGCAGATCACCGACGGTGGGACACAGAGACGCTGGATCGGATGAGAAGGCTGATCGAGAAAATGCTTTCGGAGAAGAGAGTAAATCCTCTCTTTAAAGACAATTCAGGACGGACACCGGTAGATATTATGCCAGAGCTGAGACGAGTCAGGCGCGATATGTAAGCATCAGCTGTCAGGTGCCAGAGCTGAGACACTGTATTCCAGGGCAGGCTTTGAAGTTTGGAAGATAGCAGATCGTGACTGACTATTCCACTAACTACGATTAAATCACTGAGCCGAACTGTTGTAAGCTTGCTGAGACATGAAACTTGATCGCGAGTGGAGATATGAGATACGTAAAATCACGAGATAGCCTAGGATCTCACTCCAGATGACATTTGGCTAGTTCCGATTGTGCTTGCCAGTCATCTCGCGTCATTCGTCCTGAAGGGGCAGGATGCTGACCAGGCCAAAATAAGCTGATCCTGGACGTCACTCAAAGAGCCTCATCTACCAAGAGATATAAGCAGGTCTCAATGACACGCTATGTAACTCCAGACCATGTACTGAAAGGCATCAATTCGGCCTTTTCTAGGATCTCATGCAAGGGCGTCAATTCCAACCAATATTAACAGGGCAATCGCTTCGGCAATAGTATTAGAGTTCAAACTAGCGATTTCTATGTAGAGAATGTTTTATCTTGCGGTGAGGAGTTGTATCATTCGCCATTAAAGCTTCAGGGAAAAGCGGCACATGTCGAATCAAAATTCTGCAGTCGTATCTGCAGGTATGACCCGATACCGGTGAAACACCCTGCAACCCAAACCCAATTTCATTTGCCGAGAGCCTCATCACAACCTCCCCATCATCTCAACCTTCAAAACATCCTCAACCCCGAGCATCAGCCTCACAACCTCATTACCCCAGATTTACTCCTCCTCAGCACCGAATCGTACGGAACCGCCAATGGAAGGATCTCCCGGAGCCGATTCCGCTAAAGTAGGCACCGTAGTCGGAACCGCTCGTTAAAGTGCGGGGCTTCTGAGCGGGGGAGGGGCAGTAGTTGGCGGGAAACGGAAACGTGGGGAAGCACAGCAGGGGAGTTTGACACGAATAGTCCAATTGCAGAGAAAAATGTAACGTCGATCAGCGGGCTTGGAAACTGTCGGCTTGTGTTTGGTTATGCATGTTTCACTTGAGGCTGCCTTACTTAAACCCAGCAATCTTCCCCTCTTCATTCACTCCATCATCAAACATTCTCTCTCTCATTCTCAACCATCTCCAGTTAAACAATCACACTTGTAGTTCGCAATAGCATTCAAAATGGGCGACGTTATTCCTCAGAGCATCCCCCGGACTTCCCGAGCGTGGGCAGTCCCCGGCTCAACAAACATCGCCCTCGCAAAGTTCCCCTCCGCATCCAAAAAGCCCTCCTCCTCAAACCCCCAAGAAATCGCCACCTCCCTCGTATCCGCCTTCAACACAGCCCTCAAGAACAAAGACCTCACAGCTCTCGCCCGTCTATTCTCCGAAGATGGTTTCTGGCGCGATCATCTCGCCCTATCCTGGAACTTCCGCACCGTCCAAGGCCCCTCCAACATCCTCTCATTCCTAAAGTCCTGCTCCGAGTCAAAGGACGGACTTCGCCTGACCAAAATTGAGGTTGATAGCTCAGCTCCTGTGCGAAAGCCCCAGTTTCTGGCTATTGATGGGGCTGGTGAAGTCCAGGGCGTACAGTTCTTTTTCGAAATTGAAACTGTGCGCGGCAAGGGACTTGGTCTTGCAAGGTTGATTGAGGAGAATGGCGAGTGGAAGATTTTCACGTTTTATACGAGAATTCAGGAGTTGAAGGGTTTTGAAGAGGCGATTAATGATCATCGATCGCGCGGTGTAGAGCATGGTGGAAAGCCTGGGCGAAAGAACTGGGCGCAGCGACGAGAGGCTGAGGCTGATTTCGCTGACGGTAGTGAGCCTGCTGTTTTAATCGTTGGTAAGTAATACTTTTACTTTATAAAGTGTATTTGATAGCTAACAGTTACAGGCGCCGGTCAAGCTGGTCTCACAGCCGCTGCTCGTCTCAAGATGCTCGGCGTCGAAGCCCTCGCAATCGACCAGAACGATCGCGTCGGCGACAACTGGCGTAAGCGATACCACCAACTCGTTCTCCACGATCCCGTCTGGTACGATCACATGCCATATCTCCAATTCCCTCCTCAATGGCCCATTTTCACACCCAAAGACAAGCTCGCTCAATTCTTCGAAGCCTACGCCACTCTTCTTGAGCTCAACATCTGGATGAAGACTTCCCTCGTTGAGACAAAGTGGGACGATGCTAAGAAGCGATGGGATGTCACCGTTGAGCGAACCAAGGATGATGGTACCAAGGAGCGACGAACTCTGCACCCTCGTCATCTTATCCAGGCTACTGGTCACTCTGGAAAGAAGAACATGCCTGATATGAAGGGTATTTCCGACTTCAAGGGCGATCGTCTCTGCCACTCTTCTGAGTTTTCTGGTGCTCGTGATAACAGCCAGGGTAAGAAGGCCATCGTCGTTGGATCTTGCAACTCGGGCCACGACATTGCTCAGGATTTCCTCGAGAAGGGTTACGACGTCACTATGGTCCAGCGCTCCAGCACCCACGTCGTTTCCTCCAAGGCCATCACCGACATTGGTCTCAAGGGCGTCTACTCCGAAGACGGCCCCCCTGTCGACGACGCCGATCTTCTCATCCACGGTCTTCCCATTCCCGTGTTCAAAGCTCTCTCTGTCACAACGACCAAGAAACAAGCAGATTTCGACAAGGACATTCTGTCCGGTCTCAACAAAGCCGGTTTCAAGACTGATGCGGGTCCCGATGATGCCGGTCTCTTGCTCAAGTACTTCCAACGCGGAGGCGGCTACTACATCGACGTCGGTGCTTCACAACTCATCGCCGACGGCAAGATCAAGGTCAAGCACGGTCAAGAGATCGAGACTGTGTTGCCACATGGATTGAGATTCGCGGATGGCTCGGAGCTTGAGGCTGATGAGATCGTGTTTGCGACGGGATATCAAAACATGAGAACGCAGACGAGGGTCATGTTTGGCGATGCGATCGCGGATAAGGTGAATGATGTTTGGGGCTTTAATGATGAGGGTGAGATGAGGACTATTTGGCAGAAGAGTGGACATCCCGGATTCTGGTACCATGGTGGTAACCTTGCTATGTGTCGATACTACTCAAAGCTGTTGGCGCTGCAGATCAAGGGATTGGAAGAGGGTCTGTATGGTTATGATGACATCTGAGCCAAGTCGCAATGGAAATTGTTTTTGCGTTTTGTTATAGTCAGGCAATTGAGTTTCATCATTTCAAGGCCAGTTTCAAGTCAATATGTAAATATCATTAAGTCGTGGTATTGTACACGAAGAATAGAATATACAAGTATCCATAAGCCATATCTATCATTCGCTTATCACCAAAGCTCTAAACTAAAGCTCAGCATAACTGATTTAACCAGCCTGGTAAACAGCCAGAGCAGCAACGTGAGGGTTGATCATCGTAAGGTTATAAGGCGTAACATAAAGATCGGTATCCGTCAAAGCAAGGAACATAGTTCCGTTGATAGCGGGATCACCCTGCCAAGTCGAAACATTAGGCTGGATTGTATACGCCGTTCTGTCCTCAAGACTGATATTCTGAAGAGGAGAGTATGTGACATTGAGCTGAGAGACCCAGGCAGCGAACTTGGGCTCCTTGACGTTGGTGGAGGTGATGTAGCTGTTGTTGGGACCGACTGGCTTGCCAGGTGCGTCCCAGTTCAGGAAGACCTGGCGGCCGGGGTAAGATAGGGGGATGGTGCGGTTGTGTGTGATGGCAGCCTTGCAGTTCTCGCCGGTCTCAGTAGCGTTGACGCAGAGCTCATCCTCATCAATGTCCTTGGTAGACAAAGTATTGGCATATCCACCAGTCGTCTCATTCCACACAGCCGACCCATTGATGCGCGCAGGGTTAGGCTGGTTGAGAATGTTCAACGACGGAAAGTTCTGCCACACAAGTCTCGTCTGGTTATAAGGACAGCTCGAAATATACGGCGCCAACAACGTCCACGCCCAGCTCTGCGGGATACCAGGCGTATGCCACTCCGGCATGGCAAACGTACCGCCAAACTGCCTAAAGATCACCTGCTGTCTCGCCTCAATAGTAATACTCTGAAGCAACAACTGCGCCGCAGGTCCAGAGTTCAAGTGCGGCAGGAATCCGTACACACCAGATTCGCCCCAGCGCGTAAGCTTCTGGTTGAAGTCGATGAACTCGGGGACGTTGGAGACGGGGTAGTTGTACGTGCACTGCTTGGGAGCTTCGGGGCCGAGCATGTTGCTGATCACAGTTGCATGGCCGATTTCTTGACGCGCCATGTGTTCGATTAGAAAGCGGTCTTCATCGTTGATACCGTAGGCGTCGAACTCTTCCTTTGAGAAGGTTGCGAGACCCCATCGGAATAGATCGAGCTCAATCCACTCCTGATACAGAGCTAGAGCGAGGGATTGATAGTCAAAGTCGCTCTGTACGCGATATACAGGTGCAGAGCCGTTGGTACCGACACCGCCGTCTGGGGTGTAGGGTGCAGGCTGGGGAGCGTTCAACTTGCCATTGGCAGGGTAGTCGAAAGATCCCGGGGGAGGAGGACGCTCAGGAATAGCTGATGCAAGAACTGTTGTTGATAGTGCACCAGTGGTGGTAGGTGTTCCCTTGAAGGGGCCGTGAGAAGTCACGAAACTGTAAGGTCGAGGTGTACCAGCTGGACCAGAGGATGAGACTGTCGTCTGAGCCTCTGATACAACAGGTACAGCATTGACGGCACCCACTGCAGCGAGGAGTATCGCACTTCGTAGGAAAGAAGTCGACATGATTAATCAGAAAGAAATGATGTTGAACACAGATGGGCATTTGCACGAGCAGATCTAGCATTTTATCTGTATTCATCGGCTATCTTACAACTACCTCTTCAACTACCGACGTGCATTGATTTCTCCACTATGATGCGTAGAGAATATTCTGAATCGCTCCGTCATGTAGTCCGTAATCATGCCGTCAAGCACATGGAATTGCTAGGGGGACGAGGTCAATGATTCCAAAAGATTGAGTCAATGACATTATGACTATGGAAATAAAATTGGCTTGACGTTGTATCACCGGCGGGGAGTGGAGACTGGTATGACAGGTCGATCCCTGAAAAGTCGTTGGCGTAGGTGTGACTTGACTATGGCGTAATGCTTGGGCGATTTTTATGTCGAGAGTCAACGTCGGTTATTGAACCAGGTACCATCGGGTAAAAATATCCTTGTAAATAGTAATTACCTTGGTAAATACTGTTAACTAACATTGATGACGTCGTCATGGTCAAGTTCGCTGTGTTATTCCGCGTATAGTGGGCGCGCTGCGGAATGCTTTGTAGATGGACCATCAAGGTCAACGACAAGACAATGCATGGCAAGCTAGACTAAATCCCCCAATTTAGATCCCGATCTATTCAAGGGGAGGCAAGAAAGCCCAGTACCTTTATCCTAAGTGTCAAAAAGGCTTGGGTGAGATTAGCAGATCTTTCGACCAGTTAATTTTGGCCCCCAGTTCACCGTCAGATTTATCACCGCCAGTCAACGTTAAGCTCATTGATGAGCCCGCATATCCGAAGAGTCTTGGGGTAATTCGTTTGTCACACTCTACATCAGCATTCGCATGCCCAGCCTCCCCCAAGCCTATCAGAGACATCGGTGTCCTCCGTCCGGAGCTAATGACCCGGAGAAGTGATATATCCTTCTGGGGTTCAAGACAAGACGAATCACAGGCAAGCAGTTATGATACCCTGCAATGTGATTGGGTGCTGGTTGGAGCATCGTCAGTGGCATCATTTTTGGTGTTGGACAATCCGTCATTTGTCGCTGGAAGACCGTCAGAGGGAGCAATGGTTGGCAGTGATGCTGGTCATTTTGCCGTCATGATGTTCATATCACGGATTATATGTATACAGGCAAGAACAGAGGACTTCAGAGAACCGCCAATATTTTCTATATCTATGCAATCACCGCTCTCGATATCTATATCCCAATTGCAATCATCATGTCTTCAATCCGCGCAATTTTGACTCCTCAGATCCGCGCAGCCATCAGGCCTCAACACTTTCGCACTTACCAGAAGCCCATCCGTTTCCAAGTCGCAGCCATGTCAGCTGTCTCAGACGCCATTGTCAAAGACCATCGTGAGCTGAAGGACTACTACAATGAAGTAGTCAACTCCACAGACCACGATCACCAGCAGCGTTTCGGTAATCAATTCGTCTGGGAACTAGCACGTCACTCCATCGGCGAAGAACTCATCGTCTATCCCGCTATGGAGAAATACATGGGCGATAAGGGAAAGCAATTAGCCGATGAAGATCGCCAAGAGCACCATCAGGTACTTTCACCTCCTTTCACTCTACCACTTTACTAATACTTCCCAGGTCAAGGAGCTACTCAAGGTCTTTCAGAACCTGAAATCCCAAGATCCTGAGTATATTCCCAAGATCAAAGAAATCTGGGGTTTGCTAGAGAAGCATATTGAAGAGGAAGAGAACCGAGATTTGCCTGCTCTTGAACAGGCGATTAAGTCGCAGGACCAAGAGTCGGAGAGTTTGGCAACGCAGTTTGCGCGTACGAAGCAGTTTGTGCCGACGAGGAGTCATCCCAGTGCTGGAGAGAATCCGCCGTTTGAGTCGGTTATGGGACTTATGGCGGCGCCTATTGATAAGCTTGCTGATATGTTCCGCAAGTTTCCTGATAAGACTCAGTTGTAAACTGTATTGGCGGCGAATGTTACTAAGCGGAGGATGATCTAAAATTGAATGATTCAGTGGTTTATTTTAAGTGTCTACTCGAATAACTTCAGATTCATGGGAATAGTATACAGAGTAGAGCAATGAGAAATATCATGAGTTGCATTGTTCAAGTTGTTATCGGTGACGTCATTATCGATAAGAATATGGCGCGAGAAACTACCCTACAACAAAAGACTAGAAGTTAATCAATGTGATATTTCGGTGTCTGAAAGAAGTAAAGCTGTGTATCAAATCGGTAAAGAGTAGTAGGTTGAAAAAGCTCTCTGCGTTTTTTATTTTTACTTATGATCAATAATCAGGTGAGCTTTCAAATCATTTCCAGTTTTGGGACACGAAGTGCGTGATTTCATTGCCGAGCGATGACCAAATCGTTGCGCTGATATCTGTAAGCAATTTGCCAGTGGGGTCTCATTCTCAATTAAAACAAAACAACCCAAGAGTACATTGACCTTGATGCATATTCTTCTATCGCCTCTATTGAGTCACGGCACCAAGTTCCGAACGCGCTGGGTTATTCTCAATGTTTTGCTCTTATCTTATCATTCGATTATGACAATGCCGCCTCTAAGCGACAGGGCGTGGGGTTGACAAGAATTTAATCAGGTAGCTCGACAATTGGCTGTAAGATTCCGACTATCTGGGTAACAATCGAGAGAGAAGGAGGCCATTTCAATTTAAGGAAACTCTCAGCAGATGTGATGAGTGCAGTGTACGAATAAGAGGGCCAGTTGAAAATTAACGGCGAGCTTGAGGCGTAAGTCGCAGCGCTGAAAAGATAAAAATACCAGAATCCTGACTATGCTATGAACAAATGAGTTATTAACAGAAACATTGGTTTTTCTCTTTCAAGCCGACGAAAAGCTGTCAAATGTGTCACGAATTGCTTCTCCACGCCAGTCATTCCAGGCCGTTATCGCTCATCGCCAAAGCTAAAAGGGTAGCGCAGGGTTAATCCGATGCGGGGTCGGCCATCACCCCAAACTTTTACGTATCACCAAACTTCAACCCCACGATAAATAAACCACCACCAATCTCATCTCCCTCCCTCTCACTCACTCATCTCAAACACAATCACAATGACCCCCTCGCTACAAGACGCCAAAATCACCTTCCTAGGCGGTGGCAACATGGCCGCCGCCATCATTGGTGGCCTCCTCGCCAAAAACATCCCTAAGTCCAACATCTACGTCTCCGAGCCCTGGGACGTGAACCGCAACAAGATGGCCGACCTAGGCGTCAAGACCACCGCCGACAACAAAGAAGCAGCTGCCGACGCTGATGTCGTCATCCTCGCTGTGAAGCCGCAGGTCGCAAAGGGTGTCTGCGAGGAGCTGAGCTCTGCTTGGGCCAAGAGGGATAGTCTCCCTGTTGTTATCTCTATCGCGGCGGGTATTACACTGGAGAGCATTGCGCAGTGGTTCAAGGGTGAGGCGGGTGAGGCACCGCATATTGTGCGTGTTATGCCGAATACGCCTGCGCTTGTGGGTGAGGGTGCGAGTGGGCTTTATGCGGCGGGGGATGTTACGAAGGAGGAGAGGGAGTTGACGTCTGCACTTTTGGGGAGTGTGAGCAAGGCTGCCGAGTGGGTTGATAAGGAGGAACTTCTTGACGTCGTCACTGGTATCTCTGGTAAGTTCATCATCGGATCCTGCGAAATTACTGTCGCTAATAATGTCTAGGCTCTGGCCCAGCTTACTTCTTTGCTTTCGTCGAGCATCTCATCTCCAGCGGTATCGGCCTTGGTCTCTCTGAAGAGCAGGCTACTCGTCTCGCCACACAGACCTGCCTTGGCGCTGGAAAGATGCTCGTTGAGTCCTCTGATGAGCCCGCTCAGCTGCGAAAGAACGTCACCAGCCCTAACGGCACTACCCATGCTGCTCTTGTCAGCTTTGAGAACTCTGGCCTCAAGGAGATCGTGGACAAGGCTGTCAAGGCTGCTGCTGACCGTGCCAAGGAGCTTGGAAAGAACTAGATAGCTTCGTGGATCATGGAAATGGCAAGCAATTCAGAGAGAAATAAAAGTAAAACTGTTAATAAAGGATGCCTGACTTTTAACTATATACTGGAGTTTGTACTTGGGTATTCAAGGTAGGACCTGGAGACCTTTCAAGAAGCCATGGAATTGTGCGATCGGATCAACTCTAACATGATTACGTATTGCAGAGCAAGACTATTCTAGACAATAGTGATTCACCCAGTTAAAGCTGCAAAGCCTTCGAGCATTGTTCTAACGTGTCGCCTGATGCGAAACAAACGAAATTGCCGTGAGACCTGTCGTTGTGTGCCCAATAATCTAGCTTGAAACTTCAACAGGCCATCTTACTGGTCATCGTCCTGCATGATGCTCCCGCTAGAATGCACACGTACATTCGCGCGATGATCGCACCACAACCCCAGGGAGAACGTGCATATCAGGTTAGTCCCGAACTCTCGCCTACACCCATAGACATGTTTACTATAGGGGCATGCACCCATTAATCTCTACACATGTTAATCCTACTCGACCAAAATAAGAGGAGGCTCGATCAGCAGCAATAGCATAGTGGAGGCTTGGCCACTTGAGGCTCAGGGGGCTCAAGCCAAGGCGGACCAGGGAATCTTAGGGCCATGGCATAATCTCTTAAGAATATTTTACCTAATACTGTCCTAATTTTTGCTCAAAGTCAAATGAAGAGCTTTCTGCATTATGTGCGCCCCAGCCCCCGATTTCTTTGGAGGTTTCCCTAACAAGTACTTTTGGCTTGAGTGATTGACAGCATACCTTGATTGTGTATAATGTCGCCGAGATACAAGTCGATTACTCACTGAATACTTGGTTATGTGATTATACGGACAGACTGTCTCTGAATAGTCTGGAGGTGGTTATGCATGTTCACACGAGTATTTCCAATTTGCGCGACGCGATACGAAATGAGTCATTTCTAAGCTAGAGAAGAAAGCTGTCTAGATAAAAGGAACAAGTCCTACAAGAGAAGAAGAGAAAACAAAAACATTCGAACAACCACAAGTATCGCCAAATTTCCATCATCAAACCCTGCCAGCCTGTCATTTCCAACGTAGATTACACAAGAAAATCCTTGGCTGCTGTTGTCCTCCTTCCGAACATCCTCTGAATCTGGCACACAACCACTGTTCCCACAAAGGGCCAGCTCGAGCTCACCAGATTCCAGATTCCAAGACTATTGACATCTTCCACCGTGTTCTCCTCAATTGCCAACTTCCTCAACATCTGCATCCTCCTCATTCTTCATACCGTGGCCCTGTCGACTTTCCCAAGACGAAGACGGGACCCAGTGAACCGACTTACGAGCGACGCTTACTTCCTCGTAAAGCTGATCAACTTGCTCCAAAGTGAGCCCTTTTGTCTCGTAGATGAAGAACCAAACAAATGCAATGCATAAGAAGCAGCAACCAAACCACACAAAAAAGATCTTAGACTGCAAGTTTGCGTTTCCATCGCCATAATTAACCATATATGGCGTGGAATAAGCTAGAGCCCAATTAAGTAGCCAATTTGTAGCAGTTGTGATGCTAAGGGATTTAGCTCGTGTCTTAAGTGGGAAGATCTCTCCTGTCACTACCCAAACGAGGGGACCCCAAGTAGCTGCAAAGATGGAGATATAAATGCAAACAAAGGCCACGGCCGCTCGCTGCCCGCCGAGATTCTTGATAAAAATCTCGCCGTTATCGTACTGACCGGTAGACAGAGTGCCGCAGACAGCAACAATCAGTTGAGAGATAGACATGCCAATGGCGCCCCATAACAACATAGGTCGGCGTCCCCATTTATCAATTGCATACATGCCAGGCACTGTTGATGCAACATTGATAGCTGAAGTGATCATTGAGATGACAAAGCCACTAGACACACCTGAATTTTGAAAGTATTTGGTGCCGTAATAAAACTAGAAGGTTGTCAGTTGGCTGGAAGCTTCTTAGAGGTAACTTTCATTGAACTTACGATGAAGTTGATGCCTAAGGAAACAGTCAGAATTGTTCAAAAAGCTTCACGAGTTGTTTGAGGCTGGGTTGTGCTCACCTGTAAGCTGCTGTAACGCCTGAACGCCCATACCCGTGAGTTGCCTCTTGAGCATGGGAGGCTTGAAGCATTGGAGATAAGAGGACTGCCCAAGACTCATCTCGAACTCATGGTTTGCTACAACCTCATTGAGTTCGTGTGCAATTTCTGGGGAATCGGCAGGCAATCTTCGAAGGCGGCTAAGAGACTTTGCCGCCTTGTCCAACTGGCTCTTCTTTACAAGGAAACGTGGAGTCTCTGGAAGAAACAACAATCCGCTAAAGAGGATAAGAGACCAGGCAAGTTGCAGCGCAATAGGGATTCGATAGGAGCCTGAATCATCCCGTTTCGAAGTTGCGTTGTTTACAACGGCGGCGAGAAGAAGGCCAATGGTAATGGCCCACTGGTAGGATCCAACGATTGCACCACGGATCCATTTAGGTGCTGTTTCAGACTGATAGAGGGGAACTTAAAGAGAGTTAGCCGCTGTAAGGCATGGATAAACATAGTTCATACTGGTAGCAGAGATAAGGCCAACACCGAAGCCAGCAAAAAAGCGGCCTGCCAGAAACAACGGAATATCCGTGGCGACAGTGTGCAAAACAACTCCAAGATTAAACACCCAAGTCGAGATCATCAAACCAGGGCGGCGACCGAGCCAATCAGACAAGAGAGGCGAGGCAAGGGCACCGAAAAAGGTGCCCGCAGAGAGAATAGACACGATAGCTGATTCTTGAGACGAAGTGACATTGGGGTTCCCATCAGCATCAATATAACCTGTGCTGAATTCGCGCTGCCAGTAAGGCATAGCCAGGATACCGCTAATGGTGCCAGTATCATAGCTATAGAACAGGTCAGTCACCTTGGGCTTGTCGAGAGAGGGAGGAGGTGGCATACCCAAAGAGAACACCACCAAAGGCAACGAAGAAGCCAACGGCGATGGCTGGCCACGCTTTGCCAGGTTCATCCTGGGGCCTCGAAAGAGACACTTTGCTAATAAGTCCCATCTTCGAAGTGATGAAGAGTACCGAGCTATTGCTGAGATGGAAGATAGAATAGTGAAGAAAGGGATGTCCAGCTGCTGTGAGTAGAGTGGTTGCTGTTGTAAAGATGACCTGGGTTGTGGAAACAACCACCCTCTTATAGATTCTTCGCAGCTTTGAGATTTGTCTTTATCTTTCGCCGAGTTCTGGTGATTGCACCCATGGAGAGACTGGAGCCTGTATCGGTGACTTGACCAATGTTTTTGGTCACATCTGGCTTTAGGAAAGACTAGGACTATTCGGCGACGTTCTTCTCACATGTCTGCCAAGTCATCCATTGAGATCCGCTGTGATTGAACTTCACTCCAGTTGGTGTTGATAAGCTTTGAGAAGCATTATCCCAAACCCCGGAAATATCGAAGCACGACGGCGTCGAATAGAGCCAATCATCTTTTGCATCGCCAAGTAGTTCATAAGTTGGTTCAAAGATTCTATAAATGAGCCAGGATTATGTGTTAGTTCGACGTGGATAAGCAGCTGCAACAGCGAAGCCGGGCGATCTTGACCCCAGAATGTTTCTAGAAGGTGTCGGTCAAGCCGGAGCTAACTTGAACCATCGAATCTCCGTCATCTGCAACAATGCAGCTGTAATCGGACTTTGAATTGGGGATGGTATCATGTTGGGTGCGGGGTTGGGCTGTTGGCTGTTAGAGCTGAGCTAATGCGGAGTTCTCTGCTTGGTCATGGCCCATAAGATCCACAAAAATGAGGCCAGGTTGGGTTCAGATAAGACCTATTATACCTTCCCTATACGGAGTAGATGAGGAGTCAAAGTGATGAGAAAAGGCTGGTAGAAGTAGGGTAGCTACCTACAGTGTCTCTTCCAGGCCAAGGGATAAGGGATCTACCTACATACTTCCTTGCAACTCCCCCGCAGTTAGGTTATTCCTAATGGGGTTTAAGACGTCGTTCAAAAACAAGCTTGATCGACACGACTTCGACTCTCGCCTAATCCCTACCAATGACCGTCCAGGGTTGTTGTTATTTGTCGTGCCGACAGGAAGACGATGTAACACTTACAAGACAAGTGGACGCCTCTGACACCTAAAAGTGTCATCCCAACTTCCATTCACTTTCCAGAAGCCCGTTAGCAGACACATCGCTTACTAGCGTTGTTTCCACTCGAAGCGCTGCGTTGCATTGCGGAAGGACCACCCTACTGTAATATGTGCAGCGCCATGACGGCTCTGAGGTCGTTTAGCACATATATGACAATCCTAGAGTCCCTCCTTAGCCAATAGCCTCAGCGCAGACAAGGCTCACTATTTGAGCTCAAGCCCTGTTTTGTCCTTATACGCGTATACATATTCCATTTCCACTATTAGATCCTTGCGTGCTGATCGTCATTTCCATTTGACCTGACCTATCGGATTTGAGACCACAAACACCCCGCCAATGCACTAAGCGCATGGTCAATGTTCGACGGGCGCTATCTGAGTTTATGTATGAATGTCCAAGCTTGAGCAAGCGCTTGATCTGTGCTTCACTTCGCTTGCGGGAATTGTCAAAGCTCTTTCAGAATTATGGCATGTTGAAAACGACCAGGTTGTGAGGGGATTTTGGTCCGGTAAGCATCATCCGTGGATCTTACCCACTCCGAATTATCCGGCGATACCGCATGGTACATACCGTCCGCCATATCACCGCTCGTGCATGCATGGAACGTCCTGCGCTGTGCTTCCAGATCAACTCTAGCTCTAGCTCATCAGACTCCAGCCACTGTCCTCGGCATGCCCTCTCCACAACTCTCTTGATCAGGAAGTTGGTTTTGGCCAATGTACCCCTGACTCATAAGCACATTCGGCTCCGTCTATGGTACCAGAATGGTAGTACTCCGAGGTTACGACTGGAGAGCTTTGCATGTTGAGCTCCATGGGCTTCCATGTAATTGCACTTAATGAAGAAATGATCACCATCTGGATTTCGGTCAGAGGATAAAGGCACTGGCATTTCTGTTGAACCTTCTAGCGAACTTGAGCGTGATCCTGCTCCCATGGGTGATCCTCGGGCGTTATGAAGGCGCTCTGCCTAAGAGCCCAGCATTAGGAAACCTCTTTGCTCGTGTCGGAGCACTAATGATAGAATCGTCGGCCCCTTCCAAATGCTCAACTGTCACGCTCAAGCTTTCACGACAACATCCATCACGGAAAATATCCCCGCCTGGCCTCGGCATCTGGTGTTGTATCTGACTACCAGGTCTGCTGAAAGGGAGCGGATAGTTCTGTTCCATTTTGTACCGACTTAGCTTATCTAGTGCGGTTTTGAAGTCGTCTAAAATGATCGTATCGGTGAAACACTTAAAGATAAATGCAAACTTCCAAAATGGGTTGATATAACCGATCGGGATAACAGGTGTGACGGAGAGAAGGTCGACAATGATGAAGATGATACTGAGAGACATGCTCAACAGCAAAAGACCGAATCGAGGGGATATGCGAATAATCTCTAGAGGTTTGAACTCATAACGGTATTTTATGTTCCAGAAAAGGTTGATGGCGGTAAAGATCCACCAGGGATCGCTAATATGTATCAGTCAAGTTACTCAGCATTTCTTAGTAGTGATGTTTACCGGCAGACGGCCTCAAGCGGTCGGGTTGAGGAGAAAAGATGAGTATTAGGAGTGTTGAAATACGTGAAGTTGGCATAGATCTCAAGGACCCAGTAGGGCTGGACCAGTATGATACTGCCAATATATATAGCATTATTTCGCTTTGAAAGGAAGGGCTTGTTCTTCATCCAGGCGATGACGTTGTGCAGATTCCATGAGATGATGAGGAAAATAACAGTTGAGGAGAGATACCATCCCCAGGTCGGAGGATCGAAAAAGGTAAAGAAACCATTTGGCATCGCCAGAAGGAGCTTGGAAATTTTGTGAGATGATTGTCTATTGAAGGCGATACTGATAAGGGCGCTCACCTCGATCAAGATAAGTTTATGTAACATGACACCGCGTCGCATATTAGCTAAGGTGATACCGATCATGATGATCAAGGCGCCAATCATGCAGCCTTGCGACCAAGCTTCCAGCGTGAGTTTCGCCGGGCTAGAGGGCCATGCCGCAGGAACTGACATTGTGACACAGCAGGCTAAGACATGAGTGAACAAGAGACTGGTTCTGTGGGTAACTGAACGATAAGAAAAGGGAGAGTAGCTCAGGGTGGAGACGAGACAGTGCATATTAATAGAGATCAACAGGACCCAAATCATTGCTTTACCCCGCCTTTGCTGAACCGCTAGTCCCCAGTGGGCTCGTCGAGCTGTAGGCCTGGGGGTGGCTTGCTGGCCACTAATTTGCTCATCCTTACGCCACGGCTAGCCTGGGCTGGGGTCGCGGGGATGCTCAATGCAACACTACTGTACGACGATGGAGGAGGGAGGGCACGTACTCTTAGTTTGTTCTTTGTACAGTGCTTAGTTTTCGGGTGGCACGCTACGCAGGTCCACGGGTCAACGGCAACGACCAACCTGTGAAGACTAAACTAGCCGAGGAGAAGAGCAGTAAGCACTCGTCACACCTCATCACACTGTACAGCACGAATCAATCGACACCAGCTGGAGCCGAGTGACCACCACTCACGACTAATCCAGGCTAACGTCGTGCGATACCTGATACCTTGGAAAGATGGTAGCCGAAAACACCATCCCACCGCTGTACGAATATGCAGATCCTTCCCTTCCGAGTAACCTTGGTCCAGCTAGATGCGAGGGTCTGTAGCTCTAGAATTGAATGTTGTTCTAAACCACCATCCTTGCAGACAATCATCTCGCGGGGGTGAATGACTGCTGCCCAGCCCATCCGTTCGCACGGTTTGGCCAATTGGGACTAGGCCATCTCGCTATTCAGGTAATGGCTACATCACGACCTACGTCCTGATACCACCAGTCTTGAGTATGTCAATTTCAGCAGCGCTTTAGGGGCAATGTACGAACAACTAGTCAATACTCTCACAAGCCGCGTAGCTGAATGAAACTAACGTCAAACTTCCGGTATCTGACACAACCTGAACGCCGTTGGCCCCTTGATTCGGATAAATCAACCCCGATAACACTGCTACACCGTCGTTCACGAATATCTCCACCGAATTCCAATCTACGTATATGAACAGCTTGACCGTACTCCCTCCCGACGGATCCGGCGCTGTGCGCACGGTATCGTACGCCTGCTTTGGGCCCTCAGCCATGGAATCTGTCGCAGAACCGTCTGAGTCTCTGACTAGAAAAGCCTGGGAACGCACAAAGTCGTAGCCGACAGTGGTGCTGAAAGCCCCGTCGGATTTGATGACAAAGCGGACCTCGTTGCCATTGTCGCCGTCATTCTTGGAGATCGTGGCGCGGATGATGTATGCCCCTTGCTCCATGTCGCTGGGGAGGGATGCAGACGCAGGATCCGTTGTGATGGTCCTGTTGCTTACGGACTTGGAAGATGCGACAATCTCTTCATACCCTCCTATTGGGATGCTGACCAAAGTGGGAGAACCGTTGATAGTCTTGAGCTTGATCTCCCGGACCAAACTCCCCTGACCAGCAAAATCCGCGTAATAAGGGAGCGAAGCTGCGTAGTTCCAGTTATTCATCCAGGCAATGGCATAGCGGCTGCCGTATCTGTTATTAGGGTTTTCCCAGCTGACCGTGGCGTAGAAATCAGGGCCGTCATCCATCCATTGAGGAAAGCTTTCCGTGGCTGTGAAGCCGTTACCGTCCCATTTCCCGGTCCAATATGCAGTACCGGTCGTCCTATTGTAGTGATAGCCGTTAGCGCCCAACGCGAGAATCCAGGTGCGCTTCGTGCTGTCGCCGTCTTGGTCGATCTGATATAGATCTGGGCATTCGAGGGTGCCCAGGTCTACGCCAGCGTTCTCAGGCTTAAACTCGGATACATACGCCCAAGTCTTCAGATCTATAGAGGTGTAGAAACCAATCTTGTCACCCTCTGCGAGAGACATAACCCAACGCCCCACTTTGCCATCCCAGAAGATCTTGGGATCTCGAAACGCAGGTTTTGCACTTGGACTTGGGTTTGGCATTACGGGATTGCCTTCATAAGGGTTAAAGCTGTACCCATTGTCGGTGGAATAGAAAAGAGATTGCTGTTGCAACCCATCTGCCATCTGTGTAACAATGGCCACGACGGCATTCGGGCCAAAGCCAGCCGTGTTGTTTATGTCGACCACGGCACTACCGGTCTCGATGTCACCAAGTATGATGCCACTGGGAGGGTTCGGTTTGTACTTCTCCATCACTACGCCCCGGCGAGTCCAGTGCACCATGTCGGTGCTTGTGATGTGGTACCATTCCGTCCCCCCTGAACCGGGGTTTGAGCTATCAAAGTTGGAGTTGTATAGGTAGTAGAGATTCCATTCGTCCCCCAGGAAGAAAGGACGTTGGGGATCACTCATCCATTTCTTCTCAGGCGTGATATGATAGCTAGGTCGGGTGTTGGTGGTAGCAAGTGGTACTGCACTGGCATACAATATGAATAACGGGAATGAATAAAGACGAATCGCCAGCGTCTGTGAGACAAGTATGAGAAATCCCAGCATGGTAAGGATGAATGTACAAGGCTTTAGATTGTGATGCTAGCTGGCAAGCCAAATAACGTGAATGTCCTCTCATTGTTCATACTTATAGGCTTTTCACCTAAGAAATGAATAACCTGACTGAGGGCCTATACGATGTCAGCTTTCACGGACCAACGTAGTATTCCCCCTCCAAATCAGATTGAGTCCCAGCATAGGACTAGTAGGGTCTAACGCCAATGCGCGGCTGTCGCATGGTCACAACAAATAGCGGGATTCGGATTCTTCTCAGGGCGATAAGGCGCCGAAAGGTGACTATGACCAAGCAATACCATGTTAAAGTCTGCGCACGTGTGGTGCAGTAGTACTTCGATCTTAATGATGCGGAGTCGCCGCACAGCTAGGCGCAGGTGCTGGACCGCGCTCAAGCTACGAAGAGGCTGCGAAGATGCGGGGGAGTGATAGAAGAGGGAATGATATACCAGGAAAGCTCTGACTGCTTATTGTTGGGACGATTTGGGCAGGTGATAAGACTGAACCGTATCACACTTTCCCGCTGGTCAAACCGGTCAACGTAAGTAAGTTAGGAAGAGTCCCGTCGGTGTGGTCTTCTGTTGAATGCGTGCATGACTCGCTCATGCTGCAGGCTGATGTGGGGGAGGTTTAGCTGCCACGCTAGTAGCGAGGTGCATTAGTGAAGGGCCTCGCATTCTGGAAAGCTGCTAGAAACTGGGTACAAGACAATACCTGGCTGATTTACATGTCGGTGCACCCCTACCGACATGGGCTCATCAAGAAGGGAAGAAGAGATCGCAACGTCGCGTCATGGTTTCTCTTCCTAACTCCACATCAAGTACACATAAATGCCTCATGTGTCTTGTCGACTGCAGGGGCCTTGCGCGATCAGATCAGAAGCGAGGTTACTGACTGACCCAATAAGATCGAAGTAATTGTGGACATATATCAAAGCGAGATGAATCGAAAGTGACCCTACAACCCTTCTGATCTGGAAATGGAAGGTAGAATACGGTTCCTAGAGTCCGCATTATCCACATATTTCGCCCGACTATAGCTACGTACGTAGATTGATTACCGAAGCCATCTCCATAGGCGTCAGGGCTTCTGGATATCTGGCAGTGTAGGTGCATCTTACCATCCAATTTCGACTAAGGTGCCGTTCTACCTGGGCATCATAGTATGTATTTACATCTGTAATTAGTTCAGAATTTAATTGCGCATCGTCTGAACACATGAAAGAGTCAACTGTCGATCAAGATGGCATCGACCCTTGCTTCGGCAACATCAGGCCACACCAACTTATGGACAACACTAATTCCTTCATGTGCTAGGCTGAGACAAGAAATCAATGTGATCTACCACTTCGATCTCTCAAGACCTAATGAAAGAAGTATAAAGCTTGCATGATTTCTTTACCATCTCACTGCACAGGAATCAATCCAACGCAGTCAGTCAAAGATGCAACTTCAACTCTCCCTTCTTCTTCCTTGCTTGCTGGCAACTGCCAGTGCGACATCCTACACCGAGGACTATCGTCCTCAATATCACTTCACCCCCGCCAAAAACTGGATGAATGACCCGAATGGCCTCATCTATCATAAGGGGAAATATCATATGTACTTTCAGTACAACCCTACAGGCGACGTCTGGGGAAATATTTCCTGGGGCCACGCAATCAGCGACGATATGATGCGCTGGAAAGAGTTGCCTGTCGCCCTCAACGCCTTCAACTCTCCAGCAGGATCGTTGAATGAACTCTATTACTCCGGGAGTGCTGTCTCTGATGACGCCATGACTTCAGGTCTTGAGCATGGCAAGAGTCCTCCTCTTGTTGCCGTCTACACATCGCATTATACGTCAGATATGACCCTACCGAGCAATAAGTCCGTCCGCGCCGGCCAGGAATCTCAATCAATCGCCTTCAGTACGGACAACGGCCTTTCTTGGACTGAGTATCCTGACAACCCAGTCATCCTAGAGCCTCCCAGCCAATATGCCGACCAATATCTCAACTTCCGCGATCCATTCGTCTTCTGGTACGGGCCAAGCAAGCACTGGGTCATGACCGTCTCACTGCCCAACCTTCACAAACTGCTTATCTACACTTCCAAAAACCTCACTGCCTGGAAACATGTCAGTGAATTTGGCCCTGTCAATGCAGTTGGTGGCCAGTGGGAGTGTCCCAGCTTGTTTCAGCTTCCTGTGGATGGCAAAAAGTCCAGAACCAAGTGGGTGATGGTAATCGGACTCAATCCTGGCGGCCCCGCACATGCTGGCGGATCAGGAACCCAGTATGTGGTCGGCACTTTTGATGGAACGACATTCACAGCAGATGCCAATAGTGTTTACGATGCATCTGCTCCAGAAGACAGTGTGGTGTTTGAAGATTGGAATGTAACCAGTTTCGCTGAATCAAGCTGGAAGCCAACTGGTGATTTCGTCCAACAACAGCCTAGCAACGGCCAGGTCCTCACGTTGTGGGAAAAGGGCGACAAAACTGTTGGATCTCTCAGCTCCAAGAAGTTTACTGTCTCCAAAAAATACATTGCCTTCAAGATCGGCTGTTGCAACAATCCGTACAATCCAGACACGTATGGAACCACATCCGATCAGGAGACCGCCATCAACCTGATCGTGGATGGGCAGGTGGTACGAACGACCACTGGCGTCAACGGAGGCGATATCATATGGGCAAGCTGGAACGTTGCCAGCCTCATTGGCAAGACTGCATATATCCAACTTGTTGATCGCGCCACGGGAGGTTGGGGCCATCTTGACGTAGGAGAAATTGTCTTCACAGACAAACCACTCCCGCCACAAGCTAACTGGGTGGACTACGGTCCTGATTACTACGCTACTGCCACCTACAATGGACTCTCCGATTACGAGCGCGTGGCCGTCGCATGGATGAACGATTGGGCCTACGCAGTAGACATTCCCACCTCCCCATGGCGAAGCGCGATGAGCATCCCTCGGGTCTTGACGCTTGAAACCGTGGACGGGAGGGCGCGCCTGATACAGAAGCCACATCCTAACCTGCAAACTTTGGAGAGCAGAAGGGTGTTGTATAAGAATCAATGGCATTCAACGCGCACAGGCAACTTGACTCTCCCAGTGTCTGGAAAGGCCTTGGATATAACCTTGACCTTTGCTGCTGGCACAGAGTCCAAAATGCTGGGCCTGAACGTTCGAACAAACGGCATTAAATACGGCACCACTATTGGCTATGACTTTGATGCCAATGAGATGTTCGTTGACCGCGTTTCATCTGGTGATTCTTCTTTCAGCGCCTCATTCCCCGGTGTATACTACGCTCCGCTGCCTGTCAGGGATGGAAAGGTCAAACTACGCATTCTGCTAGATTGGTCATCGGTTGAGGTGTTTGGTGGACGTGGCGAACAGACGATAACAGCACAAATCTTTCCTCCTGATTCAAGCACGGGGGTGTCACTTTTTTCTGTTGGCGTTGTGAAGGACGTGAAGATAGAGGTGCACTCGGTATCGTCTGCGTGAAGAGGATAGTATTAACAGTGAGCTTTTCAGAGGGTATAGGCAATTAGAGCAAGCTAGAACAAATAGGGAACTTAACTCCATCTGTGGTTATTCATACTAGACAATCCTGAAGCTGAAACTCCATATGTATATGCAAACCGTCTCAAATGTTCTTATTACGGTCACCCCTATCCTTCCAACACTTCACTAAACGAAGAAAATAACATAAAACAAACTCTGAGAAAGGCATAGCGAAAACAAGGGTGAATTATGTTATATGGGATTTGCGTCCGGTGTACATCCACCTTGCTTAATTGGCCCGAGACCTCTTTGCTTTTTGACTTTAGTTAGTAACAAAGTGTCTAATACTTATACAAGGCGCTAAGCTTGATTGACCATGGACCATCTCAGCTAAATATCCATTCGCCTAATATATCCTCACTCATACCTGCTTCAACAGCTTCGACCTGTTACCGCGTCCCTAAAGTCGCGGAATAGTATGCTTAAAAACGTTCCCAGGGTCAACTCTTTGCTTAACAGCCATCAGACTCTCGAACCCGGCCCCAAAGGTTCTCTTCAAATTCATCTCTTCGTCATCCACGAAGCCCAGATAATAAGACTCAATGATATTCTCAGGATCATACTTAATAAGCTCGCCCTGTAAATTAAGGGCCCACTGATCCGCGACCTCACCGCCTGCTTCTTCACGAGAAGTAGCGATGATCTCGAGCCAATAGTGATCGCAGCGAGGTGAGAACACAGAGTCAAGACGATTACCAAGGTCCGGATGAAATTGCATCGAGAAGAGAGATCCTGGCCCAGGGATTGACTGGTTGTACTTAACAAGGATCTGAATGGTCTTGGGGGTCAGATCCTTGAAGTTGAGAGTTCGAGCCCGGCCGTATACTCCGTATCCAGCGAGTTTCTCTTTTTCTTCGCAGTAAGCGGACCAACTGTTCGTCTTAATAACCTCCCTAACGCAATTTCCCAGAGCGATAATCTTGGTCATACACTTACGGCCTTCATCGTGGTCTTCGTCAGCCCAGAGGCAAGAGATGGTAAAGATGTTACCGGCGTGGGGAATTGCGACACCGGTGAGTTGGATTGAGAGACAGTTTGGGATGTCTTCGCTCACGTTGAGCTTGTTGTATGCATCGATGAAAGAGGCCCAGGCTGCGTGTTTGTCGGTGGACTCGAACAAGAAAGTCCCCTCAAGGATCTAGTTGAGGTTAGTAACGAACCTCATGCAGTTCAAGGTCAAACTTACGTCCTTTAGAGAGTACACTTTAATAGTCATCTGAGTAATAATACCAAGACAACCGCCTTCACCACGCATGGCCGTCAACTCTTCTTCACCTGCGTCAACGAGCCCTCCTTCAGCATTGACGTATTTAACGCCGACGATCTGATCCGCCCCCAGTCCATACCTGGTAGATAAAGGGCTGTAGCCTCCCAGTGTTGCCCAACCGACATACCCAACCGACGCATTCGGCGCCCTTGTATTTCATCAGTAAACATTGGCTCGAACCGTGGTGTTGACTCACGTTGGTGTAATTAGCCCCTCAGCATCCAAAGCCTTTGTCAACTCCCGTGTGATGATGCCTCCACCAATTTGAGCAGTCCTCTTATCCTCCGAAATATTCATGTATTGGATGTCACGCATGTCGATAGTCAATGCACCGTTGACCTGGCTGCGGCCCGTACAGTCATGTCCGCCTGAGCGAACCACGAAGTCAATTGAGTGAGAGACACAGAAACGAACCATTTCCTGTACGTGTGACGCATCTTGGGGTCTAGCGACCATGCTCGGAGAGCTGGAAGTCTTGATGAAGCACTTCGTAATATCGACCCATGCTGCATCGCCAGGGAATGTGACTTTGATATTCGGATGTTTAGCGATGAAGTCTTGGAAGACACTGGGGAGGGAATATGAATTGCTGATGGTGGCCATGGTCAGATGTTTTTGGGGATGCTGTGAGAGAAGGAGTGTAGATGGATGAGCAAGAAAGTTCCGATGGCTTTTATATCCGAGGGAACTCATCAAGGTCCCTGATTCAGGTCATCCAAGTCTTTGCAGTCTTGTGTGGGTTTACTCCGCCATGTTGGTCTTCATGATATAGTCTGGTGGTTTTACCAAGGTCTGACACCTCTGGCTGACACCATGGCAGGCCAAAACCAGCAGCGGTTGCAGCAAATCTCTCGGCATTCTGAACTCGTTCGAGTCCGTCTTATCCTGAACTTCGAAGGGTTTTCCCAAGTCGAGAAACTTCCAGTGAAAGAGACAGCATGATATGATAGCGAGAATGCATCAGTCACGCAGTCTCCACCAATTTCAACATGATGATTATCCCGAATCAATGCAAAGGGACGCCACTTATGTAACCATGTTTCCTGATCTGGGTTTTTATACGTCCTTCGCTGTTTCCCCCGTTTAAAAGTCCGACGAAGGCCGCAAGGAAACGTGGAGCCCTCGAATCTCCAACTACCATCAGCCTTCGAAATGCAGCTGATGCGCTGCCGGCGCGATGTTCCACCGTCGAAAATCTGTATCTCAAAGACACTGGAGACTACGACAATACTGCAGAGCTAGCCGCAGGCCCGAGGGCTCTCAAATCATACACTATTCATGGTGGCAACATCGGCTTCTAGGAAGTCAGCGACTGTGACATACAGTTAGAGTTAATGGTCCAAGAACAACACGAGTCGCTCGAAAGTATCATGATCTACGATGCTTCTGAACTTCAGGGCTATCGTTGCACACTTTATCGGCTTGGCGATGAGATTCCAGTGCACGAGTGCATAAAGCTGCGCCAGATTCACGTCCAGATGAGTGATTTCCCGACATCTGCTTACTATGAATTTCCTTGGGGGGACGGTGAATTTCAGGAGTTGGGTGAAGTCTGGGAAGATGCTAGTAAGCACCAAGACTGCGCTGAGGTGATCGCAGATTTGCTCCCTCCTTCCCTCGAGGTCCTCGTCCTGGGAAATTCCACAGAGATTACGTGGATGGAAATGGAGGAGGATATTTTGATACGTGTAATACTCGCGAACAAGCTCCCATCTCTGAAGGTCATTTTTATTGAGGTTTCAGATGATGGGCATGAGATCTATCCGCTTACCAAATTATACGAGGTCGGCTGGGAAAAGGGTGTCGATATCCGTGTCAACACGAATCCGCAAGTACCGCGACATCAGATTTAATTGACCATGGCGCCTCAGGCTATGAGCTATCAATCACGCCAAGATGATCAACAGTCTGAGTTCGATCCGCTCAGGGGCTGCTGGATAGAGGTCCAACGGGACACGCAGGTTGATGAACAGAGTGTTGATGTGTCTGTCGACGATGTGTTTGAAGCTTTGGACGAGGATGTTGAAACGGATAATGACTATCCTGACTTGCATCGTCAGTACTATGGTTAGGAACAATGATTTTTCTTGTTTGTAGTAATTAATAAAATGCATGCAGGGATATGATATTTCAGTTCAAAGCTTGCCCTGGTACTGGACACAAGCAATTCCAATACTTAAGTTCTCTGTGCTAATTCAAGCTCTCAGTCATAAGCCTTAACTGCAAATAGCACATCTGGCCCACAGCCTAGATATTATACCACAATGTGTAGAAGAGGGAGAATACATCAGGAAAGGAATAAGAGATGCGATTCGGACAAGAGGCTTGCGGGAAAAGATTATTCGCATGTGAGAACACCAACCGGTCTATATAATCTATCCCTACATCTATCTACCCAAACAGCCTCTCTCCATTTTCTACCAGAATAGAACCTCAGTTACTGGTCGTCATATGCTCAGCCAAATTGTGGGCAGCCATGAAATCCTCCCACTTCATCAGATCAAGGCCAGGAAGCTAGATAGAACATCAGAAAGACAGGTTCTCAGATACATATGCCTTTGAGTAGCTTACCTCATGAGCTTGAATGAACTCAGGACGAGCATAAATCATGCCAAAGTCTCGAAAGATTAGCAACTGCTCTGTAAAGTCCAAAGCACACATGTCGTCCATCTTGCTCTTTAGAATGGATTGGAATTCTTCAGAAGAGAGCTCGTTGTAGCGTATATCAATCCCGTATGCTGCGAAGAGTCAGTGACTCAACTATCTTGCTCCTGATGTCTATAGGTTGATGGGTACTTACCAGATGCCATGGACTTGATCTTTTCTCCTTCTGAAATGGCCTCAGAATAGAAGGCAATTTCTTTCTCGAGACATTCATCAGGATGATCTAGGATGTACTGGACCAACTTGCCGGTATCAGAGATGGCAACATTGGGAAGCGGAGTTGTCTCAGGAAGAACAAAGGACCTTAAATAAGTCCCATCATCTTGCTGCTCCCGGTGTCAGCTCATCCACTGCTAAGTTCATGCGATAACAGACCTTGATAGGAAGATAAGTACGCGGCTGCGTGACACAATTCTCAAAGTAATTCGGAAACAGCACCGCAGTCGTTTTCTTCCATAGAGCAGGTTTCTCATTCCGTACGTAATCTGCCACAGCTGCTTTGCTCTGCCAATGATAGACATGAGGATATTTTCCATTGGAGATAGTCTTCGCGTCAGGCAAGCTCGCCCAGATGATTTGTTCAAGATGGGGTAGATCAGCCGCTATATCCATAATGCGCTTGCCTTGCTCTTCCTCTTTGGCAGCGGACATATGCTGCCAAAAGTCTGTCATGGCGAAGATGGCGTTGGCGCCTTCGAAGGCTCGTCGGAGGCTTTCAGGGTCATCAACGTCTGCTTGGTGGATTTCGATACCGAGTTCCTTTAAGGCTTCGGCTTTGGGGGAAGAGATGTTTCGGGTTAGACCGCGGACATTGTACCTATCCTGAGATTTGGCAAGTGTCCGGACAACAGAGCCTCCCTAAGGAAAGAATAGATTCAATCTCGATGCTCTGTATAAAATGAATCGGTTATCATACCTGAAGGCCTGTTGCACCAATAACAACCACTGTCTTCTTGTCTTGAGTCATAGTGAGATAGTTTTTAAGGTAGGGATTCAAGTCGGGTCTCTAATAACAGATTCGGTGCTGGATATATTCCTGTGAGTTCAAGTGGGATATGCGCCCTTTTATGTATCATGTTGGAAATATAAGTGATTCCACAGGCAGTGGAGTTCTACAACAGCTCTTCGAGCTTCAATCGGAATTTTGCGACATTGATGTCATAGACCCTTTAAATTTCCCGCTGAGTCAGCGCGATCGTGATGCTCGTCCACAAGTGTCGGACTCATGACAATGCCGCAGACCGGCAGTCATAGACGAATTATTACCAGACTTATTAAAGTCATCGATGCTCATGTAATAATGTTCAAAACCTTCCCAAATTTGGGTGAACAGGTTCTGAAATGTTGCTGTTGCAGAGTATCTCGGATGGCGGCCCATCCCGATTAGCGCCGATTTGTCCAACTGCCGGCTCGGAAAACCCGAGGCACCATGGCGGTCATAAATTTTCTTGGCTTAGTAAAACACAACTTATCATCCCTCTTCAGAAGTGACATACGGATAAACAGCAACAGCCAATCGTAATGCCGAAATCTACCAGAGGTCGAAAACCGCGGGCTTGCGACTCGTGTCGCAAGAAGAAGGTAGCCTTTCCTCCACTGCCTCTTCCGTGTTTGAGGAGTCAGCTGTAACGCGCAGCGGTTGTTAGCATTGAATCGCTTCATCTTATACCAATACTCACGCTTGTTATTAGGGTAATTGGCTAACTCATGTCTAGATTCAGTGTGACCGAGCTATACCGCAGTGCGACTACTGCCAACATCATGGCTTGACGTGTTCCTACAACGAAGCTTCAAAGATAGAAGGATCCGCACTTCGGTATACGGAGTCCTCAAACGATATAAGCCGGCTCTCTTAACTGACTTATCACAACAGATCTCGGCTTGCAAGATTTCCGAACTCCGTATCACCGAGTCGACAGCCTAGTTCGTCTGAACAAAATGATGGGGAGCTCATTCATCGTGGTGAGAATCCTTCTTGCCGTATCACGTCTTCCCTTCCCTAATCTAAGATTGTTTTGCTAGCGAGCGCTGCTTATGATCGCAATCCAACTTATCTAGAGGGCTTGCGTTTAGTGAATAGTAATCCGCTCTTCAGTCCACAAGGTCAACAATGGATCAAAAACAGGACAGGCTCGACCATTTCATCAAATATTATCGACAAGTACCGTCTGCCTCACCTATGCTCCACCAGGCCCCCTCTTTCAAGCGATAATCACAAGATTCTAAAGCTTCCCGATCGTCAGATTGTTGAGGAGCTAGCAGCGCGATTTTGTTCATCTACTCAGTCTCTTGTCTTCCCACTGCTGAGCCTTGACCGCTTCTTGACGAGAACCCTGCCTCTCGCATACACATCTGTCGCTAAACGACATAGCACCAGTGCGAAGTGTTGTGCGTACGGAGTACTGATTATGAGCGATATCTTTGGCCTTGATTCAGGCGACGAAATGGCTGATATTGGTTCCTGGTGTCACAGATATGCTTTGGAAATCGAAGGTTCAATACCCACTATCTTACGCGAGATGAGGGTTGACGGGCTTGAGTCGTTGATGATGCTCGTAAGTATCCCTTCTTCAATCTAAAAATTCGGCTTCTGACTCGCGATTGTGCAGATGATCTTTAAATACTTCATGGGAGATTTAGAATCTGCATCGTTCCTCATTTCAGGAACCTCGCGCTTCTTGATTCAACTTGGAGCCCATCTATACCCTTCTTCTTCAAGCTCTTACGATAAACACAACGATTCTCACCATATACGTGACCTCTTTTGGGTCTGCTACTGCATCGATAAAGACCTTTCTCACAGGACTGGTCAACCACCTACCATCAACGATGATCACTGCGATCTCACACTACCTCCCAACTACGTTCAGATGCAAAGCTCCAACATTCTAAGTTCCAACCCATGTTCAAATCGCAATTCTTCCACCGTGCCGCTTTACCCGTGGGACATTCGACTCTCGGTCATGAAGTCAAAGATTTACAATGACCTCCACTCGTTGAGCGCCTCCAGACTATCAGAGGCCGAAATACTGAGGAGGATACGGCATTTGGATGAAGAGTTGGAAGCTTGGAGAGTGACTCTGCCATCTGACCATCGACCGACCTTGTCGTTCCTGGAGCAGACGCCTGTTGATGCCCATACAAATACGCAAGCAATCATGCTCCGACTGTCATATCACCACTGCGTTATTCTCATTCATCAAGCCCGGTGCAGAATCTTCCAGTCAGATCAACCCATCGACAGCTTGATAGATGACGGCCATAGGATTAACTTCCAGATTCTAATTGATGCCTCAAGATCTATCCTGATCTACCTGGAAAAAGCATTGCCTGTCCTGGCCCATGAGTGCTTCTGGTACGTATTCTTGTCACACTGTTCCAATATTCCGCCATGACACGACTGATATGGTATAGGGTCATCATCTTCTATCCGATGACTGCAATATCTACCATCTTCTCTGTCGCGCTTCTCGACAACCGATCGGACCCAGAGAACGAAAGACTTAATCTACTGCAAGGCTTTACACGATTGATCAGACAAATCCCTATTAAAAGGCTCACCGTCTCTGAGATATCACACTTAGAGTTTATCGAGGAGGTCGTGGAGGAGATGAGCAGATTGATATTACTCGCTCCTTGAGCTGTAGTCTTGAGCCCCCACCTTGCCAAGTCACAAAGTCACCGAAACAAGCCTAAGGCTTACCGATCACGACACAAATAGCATTCCATACAAAAGTACCAATAGCCTCAACACGCGCAGATTAATAAGACCAACGGTCTTAACATTACCTCCGCATATTTAACCGCGTTAACTCCCAATTGAAGTTTAGGTTAAGCGGGGGTGAATGCGAAAAATAAGCACGCCTGCAGATTCCGTCAGCAAAAACCGGAGAAATAGCATTGTCCGATGAAAGACCGGTAAACCCAGCGAATCACAGCACCGAAAGTGAGACTATACTGAAATGGGAAAGGGATCTCTGATTGGTCAAGATACTATTATCATCATGGTGGAAGAGGCGTATGTTGGATATATAAGATAGGAGATTCTCTTGCAGTGGATGGGAATACCTACAGAACATCTTACTATCCAAAGAAAACTACATCTCAATTAACTTCAGGACTCAAAGCATTTTTGCAATGGAATTCCCCAATCCTTCTCTCATCGGCGGCGCAGCTGACATCCCCGTCAACTCTGCCTCTCCCATCTTCACATTTACACCAGTTACCCTCCCCTCCCAAGACCGCAGAGTCGATCTCGACCTCAAAGTCACAGCACCCATCAACGGAGACAACCTCCCAATTATTGTCCTCTCTCACGGCCACGGCCCGAGCAACTACCTCTCCTCTCTCAAAGGCTATGGTCCTGTTGCCGATTGGTGGGCTAGTCATGGCTTTGTCGTCATTCAACCTACACATCTGAGCTCTCGGCAACTAGGCTTTGAGCTAAACGCTGAGAGTATCAGTGAACTATTCATGGAGTCTCGCGCCAAGGATTTGGTTCAGATCGTTGATAGTCTTGATACCATTGAGACTACCGTTCCTCTCCTCAAGGGTAGACTAGACAAGTCAAAGATTGCTGTTGTTGGACATTCCCTCGGCTCTCTATCCTCCGCCCTCCTCCTTGGCGCTATCAACACCGATCCTCGCGACGGAAAAACCTTCAAGGTCGCTGACCCCCGCATCAAAGCCGGCGTCCTATTCGGTGCCATCGGCGCAAGTGACGATCCCTCTGAAAACGGAAAATCCATGCTTCCCTTCCTCGACCTCGACTTCTCCAACATGACGACTCCCTGTCTTGTGTTCTGGGGCGACAGTGACGTCAGTCCGCATCTCACTAACCGAGGAGCAGACTGGCACAATGATCCTTACAAGCTCTCGCCAGGACCTAAGGCTTCTTTTGAAGTTAAGGATGGAAAGCATGGTTTTGGTGGCATTAGCGGATGGGACGCTTTGGAGTGTCAGGATGAAGGTGTTGAGAGGTTGGCTGCTATGCAGAGGGTTACGTGGGCTTATTTGAGGAGTCAGCTGTATGGCGATGATTCATGGGAGGAGGCGAAGAAAGCTATTGGGCAGCATCCCCAGATTGGAAAGATTGAGGAGAAGTAGTTGACCCAGGAGGTTCTCGATTTCTAGTTAATGATAGTTACTTGCATGAATACTGTATCTCATACCTACACGTTTGCCTTGAGACTTTCTTAACCACTACATTGCTAAGATAAATACGAAAGCGAAGCATTGACTACCTTGTTCAAGGTCCTGGAACATAAACAGACTATCGCATACTATCCATTCACGTTCAGTGTTCCCTCGGTTCCCTATTCAATCTCATGACAACTAACAGGAGTCCTTACCTCCTCCCAAATCCCTAAGCACAGTTCCCTTCGTTCGGGTCAGCCCTAAGATATTTTGTTAGCATATTCAAGTCATTACACATAGAATACCGATACTCACGAGACAGTAAGAGCACCAGTGCCTCCCTCAGTTCCCGGGTAAGAACTCCTCCCTCCATGGTCACATCCATTGATCTCGCGATGGAAATACTCAGTGCACAAGTTCTTATCAACAGCATGCGCAGGCCCATCGGCAGGGATAGCTGAGTCGTAGCGGAGGAAGAAGTCCATCTTTTTGTTGCTGCTCAAATTGACACACTTATTGATGTACTGGCCACCGGTGGTGAAAGGACCGTTGATGATTCCGTCGCAATACTCCTGGGCAGTCTGGAGAGCGAGGAATTTCTCTGCGCCCCAGGTTTCACCTGATCCGTGGCATTCGCGCTTGTGGAGGGTACTGGGCAATGCAACGGCAGATGTTGCCCCAATAGCAATGAAAAAAGATGTTAACTTCATTGTGGGAGATATAGGAAGGATGGGTAGTAGAAGAATCTTGTTAATAATGAGTTATGTGTGCATAGCAGTGTATCTGAAAAGATTTCCCCAGAGTTTTTATAGTTCGTATGATGCCAATTGTATAATTTCAATCTGCCTTGTTAATGCAAGCCCCCATCCTATGACGTCCATGATCATTCGTACTGCATATTATGAAGCATGAGGATCAAAATCCTTCTATCTTATACGAGAGGATCTGCATCTACGAGCTGAAATCCGAGTTAAGATCTACCTGCTGAATTGAGCTAAAACTGAGCAAGCGCTAAGGGAAACTTAAATCTATACGACACCTAATTGGCTACACAAAGCGGACAGGCACGGGCCGCGAAGGCTCAGCAGTATAGAGCCCCATTAAAGGATTTCATCGACAGCGCTTAACTACGTAGATTAGACAACGTTACTTGTGGCTCAGATCCACAGGAACGGGATTCCGATGCGATTCTAAGAAATTTACAGGAGTGATCTGCAGGTGTTGACCGGATAACATCGTTCTTGTTCATCACTTGGGGCTTTGCATCCGATTTCTGGGGGCCAAACTTTGTACGCAATTAGAAAAAACAGGTTTCTGATTTTCATGCCGGAAAATCCATCGTTCAATCGGGCAATCATCGTCAGTTTACAATAGTACCTACACAAGCTCGAGGATTCATAGAGTTACAGCTTTCCAGCAAGTCATCAACTTGGCTATAAATAAGAGAACCCGTAGCTATTAACCACAACACTACCCAGCTATTCCCCACACAAACCCAACTGCAAGCCTATCTCTTTTTTCTCTTGACTCCTCTATTCACCCTCAATCTTCACAAAAGAACAACCAACTCCCAATCCAACAATGCATTACCCATCATTCCTGCTTGCCGCCCTCCTAGCCACCATCCCCAGGGCCAGCGGAGAATGCCACCGCTCTGGAGAAACATGGGGCGGAGACAAATTCACTGCACTAGAAGCAGCCCAGCGCCTTTGCACCGACGGCAGCTTTGCCCCGACTGACTATGGGTATGGAGAGTTCAAGACATTCTGCGTCAATTTGAGCACGTTGAAGAAGGTAGACTTTACTGTTATGGTCGGTAGAAACATAGTTGGGGATGGGTTCCGTATTTCCTCGGCTGATTGCACCGATAAACTCCACAGGGAGATCAATGGCTGTGATCACGGGGGCAGGACTCAGTATGACCAAGGGACAGGCCCTGATGGAACCAATGTTGAGTGGGATTTCTCGTAAGTTTTTATCTTCACTACTTACCTCTCGGGATCTGAGTTTAATTTACTAATTGCTTAATAGTGCTGATCCTGGTTCGGGCCAGTGTGCTTAACTTTGAGGTTCTATTGCTTCAGGAGGGTATATGGTCAAGATTTTGAAGGCGGTAGCTGTTCTATGTATATGAAATTATAAGAGATGCGATCTTACTCCTCCTTCCCGAGAATCTCAACCCTTATGCCCTAAGCACAAGATCATGCCTTCAATATAGTATCCATTCAGAGTCAAAAGACTTGATTCTAATAAATATTTCCCTTTTCTCTAAAACCAGGTTATGGATTCAGTCAGAGTTGAAGGTTTACCTCTTGTTTTGCGGGAGACCACCATGTGATTGATTTCATCACGTACATTGTATTTGACTACGCCTGATCATTGATTTTCTAGTTTAGAGCCATTTTTAAGGCCACAGATAAATCTCTCTACTTCCAACTTATCTCAACGGCCTGAATGCCGGCCTACACAAATAGAACTGCGCCCAAGCAGATGGTTGTCTCAGAACCTGAGTGAGTGAGTGATTTGGACCCCAACTATTGTCCTAGCTGGCTCGTGGCTGAGCTTCAGCTCGGATTGAAGCAGATCAATAATCGGTTCCTGTATCAGACTGTTTTATATTGGTCACGAGTACAGTGCCTTGCATCTTTCCGAGGGGTTGCCTGCGCCCTGTGGATCCAAAGGGCGCAGCAAATAGTCATGGGGGTCAGAATGCTAGATAAGGCAGGTAAGTCAGCCAAATGACTGCAATGCATCTCTACCTATTTTCTCACCTGGATGGAGACGTCTCGGGAGCTTCTATCTTCAAAATGACGCACCACCATTCGCACCACCAGCATACAGACGATTCCTCAGCGGTGGCCAGGCCACCATTGCCAGAAACAGAGCCTCTCCTCCCGCCTCCTACAACCTTTTAAAATGGCAACAGAATCAATATCACAACGACGGAGCATATAATCTCTATGGTGATATTTTTCGCGGTTGTAATTTTCGGATCTTTGACAATGTGGAACTGGAGTCAAGACTCAGCCCAGCCGCCATAACCAGACCCATGAGTCTGCGTTTCATACCCTATCCGAACATTGCTATGAGCCACACGTAGGGAATCCTGCAAAGCCAGAGATGGAAGAATGGCTTCCAAGTTTGGAGTGAGAACTAGAAGGGTCCTTCATGCTTTGGATGACGCGCGGGTCGTGTCTAACACCAATAGGAAAGACAATGCCTGCGCCAGATATATACCAGAGGGAATCAATGTCAGCGGAATTATCATTTGCATCTCTTTCTTTCTTCTTAATTTAAAGGTCTCTGGCACTTCTGTCTTCTTGGGGTTCAAATCCTAGGATGGCGTCCTTCTCGTCATCATACTTGGAATCCTACTGAGCAACCTAGGCTAAGACTGACCTCTCATACCGCGGGTCAGGCCTCACAAGCCGGCATCACAAGGGTTTAATTTCTTCACATCTGTCTTCAGATTCATGATCGTCGGGCTTTCAACGTTCGGTTGGGCGAGTGGCCAAATCTCGGATGCGCTTGAGGTATCGGCGCTTCTGCGATCGGCTTTCAGCATGACCACAGTCCGAGAGCTGCCTGGCTATGTTGTCATTGATTTTTCTAGCTTGCAGGTCTTCAGATCTCAAAATCGCCGTTCTATTTACACGTAATCTGGTCAATTATCAGACCATGTCTAACCAGGAGCGAACTTGTGGTCATTATTCACGGCAAACATTTAAACTCGGATGATCTGCACGTAAAACCTCCGACGATGCCGAAATTGCAGGGTTATCAACCCAAGGGTTCATCGGAAAGTCAAAGCTTGAGTGGTGCTTTGACAACTGCCGACTTACAGTCGCAACTGCATAGTCTTAATTAACGCATTAAACTCAATTTCCCCTGCTGATCTGCTCAATTCAGGCACAATTGCAACAATGCTACATGATGATAAGCATGCGGTAATTACATCTGTGACGAACCAAAAAAGTAAATTTGAGCATCGGCACATGCAAATGAATTGTTCTTTGGGTTAAAATGCGGTGCTGCCCAGTCGGTTGTTCCTGAGTGTGTGGCATTCACTCATTCAAGCCATGATGTTGTTTTCACTCGTTCTTTGCACTTTTGTGCTATCTGCATTCGCTTCACCTTCTACGCCTATCTCTGAGCAGAAACTCGGGGGATTACGGTATCCTAAACAGCGCGGCAAGCATTATGACTACACTGGTTTTGAGCCCAGCCAGAAGAAGCGCGCGGATGATATTATTGATATGTTTCGCTTTGCTTGGAATGGATATTACGAGCATGCGTTCCCTCATGATTCTTTGAGGCCAAAGTATAGCAACTACACGGATGATCGTAATGGATGGGGTGTCACTGCTGTTGATGGTCTTGATACTGCGATTTTGATGGAGCAGACGGATATTGTCGAGATTATTCTGGACTTTATCCCGACTATCAACTTTACCAAGACGAACACGCCTGAGCCTACGTCTGTTAGTTTGTTTGAGACGAATATTCGATATCTCGGTGGATTGTTGAGTGCCTATGATCTTCTCAAAGGACCGTTCAAGCATCTCAAAGTCAATAAGGATAACGTCGATGCGCTACTCAAGCAAGCTACTACACTGGCCGACACATTAAAGTTTGCTTTTGATACACCCACTGGAATTCCGTTCGGGTCGCTCTGGATTGAGAACCAGACATCTACCGACGAGAACAGCCTTGAGGATGGAACTGCATACGCAGGATTGGCTGCTATGGGTACTCTTGTTCTTGAATGGCAGCACCTTTCGGATCTCACTGGCGATCCTCAATATGGTAAGCTGGCCAATCGCGCTGAGTCGTATTGGCTCTCTCCATCTTCTGAAGTCTGGCCTGGTCTGACTGGAGGCCGCTTCAGCCTCAAGACGGGTGAGATTCTCGATGAGTACGGTGGATGGACGTCAGGTAATGACTCAGCCTACGAGTACCTCATCAAGATGTATGTCTATGACCCAGATAGGTTCAACCATTACGGTGAGCGTTTCACTCTGGCGGCCGACTCTACCATCAAGCATCTAATCTCTCATCCATCGTCGCGACCCGACTTGACGATGGCAGCCGCATTCACCGGTAAACAACAAGTCAATTACACCGAATTCCTCGCATGTTTCATCGGCGGATCATTCATTCTCGGAAGTTCAGCCCTAGACCGCCCAGACTGGCTCGACTACGGCCTCTCCTTCAGCGAATACTGCGCCAATGGCTACCGCTACACAGCATCCGGCATCGGCCCAACCCTCTACAGCTGGGATCTCAACGAGCTCGCGCAGCCCGAGAACAAGAACCAGACGCTCTTCTACGAGCGCGCAGGCTTCTTCATCCAGGAGGGAATCTTCTCGGGCGGCCAGGCACCCGAGGCCGTGGAGAGCTGGTACTACGCGTACCAGAAGACGCACGACCAGTACTGGCGCGACGTGGCGTGGGCGTACACCCTAGCGCAGAACAGGACGATGCGCGTTGGCGGGGGGTTCGCTAGCATCAACAAGGTGCTGTCTCCGTCCGGCGACGGAGTGCGCGGCGGCATCATGGCTAGCTTCATGCTCGCCGAGACACTCAAGTATATGTGGCTGATCCAGACGGAGAACAAGGGCGAATGGGATGTCCTGGAGGGAGGGGAGAATCTGTTTGTTTACAACACTGAGGCTCACCCGCTACGAGTTGCTGCGAAAAGGCCTGTTTAACCTTGTTTTTAGAGATTCAGCCTAGCATTGAGCGTGGCGCTTTTTGGCGTTTCACTGCCTCCGCCGGTAGCTTCAGTCTCCGAGGGAGGCGGAGGCGAGCTTAAAACATTGTTTTGTGTCAATAGAAATGTCTAATTGCGGGCTTTGCCAATATCAGCTAAACAAACACTCTTTTCCGTGACTTTTTGGGTTCATTATGTGTCAGAAGACGGTGAGGTGGCTTTCCTGTTTCGCTTAAAAAAACCCAATATTGTCTGGTTGGCGCTGCCAAGAGCCCCATAAGGCTGATGTGCCTCAAAGCACATTGGGCGATGGGAATGTGCATTTTCAGCTTTGGCTACTAGCGCATAAACAAGCTCAATGGATGGCCCCTACTGCCGGGTCTAGATTCTGGGAGGGGAAGAGGGAGCTTGCCGAGCTGAGAGGATGCATGTATATAAGGCGATGGCCAAATATTGTGTTACGGTATCAGCAGAATAGAGCATCACAAGAGATCTCGGCCATTGCCCTCTGTACTCTATTTACTTTCTTCCTTGTAATTGCATCCGACTTTGCATCGTCACCATGCGCCTGCTCAAAGGCCTCGTACTAGGTCTGCTCCTCGAGAGAGGCCTCGGTCAGACAGATACTCAACCAGACGGTGACAGCATTGCAACTGTTGCCGACCCTGCCGAGACAGATCCTGCAGATGTGCCTGCTCCTGACCCTAGTAGCCCATCAGATGGCGGTGCGCTTGATTGAAGCATTTATTTAATTCTCGCTGACAACAACCAGACACCCCTTCAGATCCCCCAGACCCAGTAGATGATGGGCCGACAATCACAATAGATGACCCTCTGCCCACAGGCGACGGCTCCGATGCCAGAGTCCCTGCCCCAGATCCCACTGATGAACCTACCGATGGCGATAACCCCTCAGCCATTCCTGATGATCCCGCCGAAACAAATACAAACGATGAAGAGCTAGCCACCGACCAGCCCGCTCCAACCGATACTGAGCCCGCGCCTGCCGCAACAGACGTGGATGCTACCCAGACCGATGAGGAGACTCCCCAAGAGACAGATACCAATGGTGAGGAAACTACTGGTGATACCGATGCGGCACCCGTCGTTCCAACAGAAGCCTTGAGCTCCGCGGCCGAAGAGACCCCAGAGGCAACCCCTCTGGCTTCCGACACCGCAGACGACCAAGTTCCACAGACGACCGAAGAGCCATCGGATGAAGAGACCGAAGAACCAACCGCTGACTCTGGACCAGAAGAGTCTACCCAGCAGGAGACCAGAAACCTTGTAGCACCGACAAAAACTGAGGAGAGCGATGCGCAAACGACTGATGACGACGGTAATTATTACTATACTCCCAGTGCGACTGAAGGGGGTGAAGCCGAGGAGACGGGCGATAGTGAACAGACCGCTGATGGAACAACCCGCAAAGCTGCAGCTACAGGTAGTGGAGGCAAGGAGGAGAAGACTACGCTTGCTACTTCCAAGGGCGCTGCGCCAACATCGCCTGCTCAAGAAGATTATGCCATTGATCTGCAAGAATCTGATCTGGGCGACTACGCCGAGTTTCAAGGCACCGGCGACAAGACCGTCGTGTAAGTTCCCCCAAACCCTTTCTACCCTAAGACTCACTCCATTAACTCCACCAGTGTTCTCAAACCCCCTCCCAACGCCGAAGCAAAGTGCGATCTCCCGCCCACAAGCGACGAAGACGTCCCCGAGGGTGAAGACGTGCGCGTCGTGCTCTCCGTGAAAATCGCAGACCTCAAGAAAGGCGTCAAGTCCGGTAATCGCCTACAAATGCTCATTGACGGTTCAACTATCTATGATAAAGAGCTTTTGGGGACTGGGGATGAAGAGGAGAGTATTTCGAGTGATAAGTTCAAGGCTGCGCTGGATCAGAAGGTTAATGTTATTCATAAGGCGGGTGATAAGCCGGTGCAGGTTACGATTCAGGATGCGAATATTAGGAGTGCTATTAGTGGGAGTCGAGGAGGGAGTGGAGGCGGCGGTGGTTCTGGAGGCGGTTCTGGAGGTGGTTCTGGGGATGATGGTGATGACTCTGGTGACGGTGGTGATGGTGATAGCGGCTCTGGTGGCGGTGGCAGCGGAGGTGGTAGTGGAGGCGGAAGTGGCGGTGGCAGTGGAAGCGGAAGTGGCTCGGACGACGGTGACAGCTCAGGCGGAGGTGCTTCTGAGAGCGCCTCAGGAACCGGCGACGAAGGTTCATCACCATCAAGTGTCTCCGGCGGCGATGGTCAAACCAACGTTGCTGGCAAGAACTTCATGGTCGGCGAGGTCCTCATGTATGCCCTTCCTCTCGCCGTCGCTCTCGTGGGATGAGCACATATAACATTGGACGTTCTTGTATCTAGTTCTTGGTGGTAAAGTTGGAGTTGTACAGATCGCCGAGCTATCGGGTTAATAATGTTGATGCTTCGCTCGAGTTGATAAGAATTTGATGACACTTCAATGGTTGCATGGTAATCCAATATAGAGCTTTGGCTGCTATAGTTGCCCATTTTATTTCTCATGACTTGCATGTGTGAAAAGCACACTGCTAATATTAACCCTGGTAGCACTTGTACTATTATCCTGCGCATGCGCTGTCGAAGCGGGCTGTCACAGAATTGTCACAGATACTAGCAAAGCCTGAGGCTTAAAATAGGCAGCAGGGGAAGGCATTTCTCAATTCCTCAGATCGATGAATAATTCATGAACAGATCTTCTTCTATTTACATTTTAACTATAGTTATACCCATAGACGAACCCTCTCGTCCCAATAGTTAGATCCACGGTCTCTCCTCAAACACCAATTCTTAGCCTCCTTTTCATCATACAGCCATCTCAACTCAGTGCCATCCTCTACTCCAAAATACTTTGGGTCTTATTCAAGCTTATTTCTTCGGAATTTAGTTACTAGAGTAAATGCAGTTACAAGAGCCACAATCCTGAACTATCCTGCGATACGTACTCCCGTCTTTTCCCCTAAAGGTTCTCCACTCGCAACAGGCGACGAGGACGCGATCTGAGCCTGCCGCGGGCTGGACTTCGGTGGTTTCCATTTGACACATCTTGATCTCTTTGGGATAAATAATTTGATAGCTGAGATAATATGTTCTCTTGATAGTAGAGTTATCGAAATGTTTTAAGGGCAGAGTTGTATGCGGCGAGAGAATCGCTATTTATACTTTTTGGCTGTTCGTGATCTAGTAGCTACAATAAGAGTACAATCTCTCTTGTGTTTTTTGAAATGGAACATGAATACAAATCATCTTGAATGCTTTGCTATTGCGTTGTGATAACCTTAACTTCACGAACATGCTATGGCAGTTTCATTGGCTATAGTAAGAAGCGCATCTGCTGCGCAAGACGTCTGTGCAGGACAGCTTTAGTTTTTGGAGTCATGAACAGCCATGCGATGGTGTCTTCAACACAGATTCACATTTGAACGTGGTAATACTGATACCCTGCGCCTCTCCAGAATACGGCTGCATTGTACAACCGCGGCGCCGATGTTCATCACATCACGATTAGTTCATTCATCTTCGTGATAGGGGACTCATCGCTTCTAGACTGTTACGCCAGCTACTTCAGTCTGCTGAGCTCTCTGGTTTTCTTATTTGGACAGGTCACTAGCTCAAATTTATTGAGCTGCCAACCCAACGTCTAGGGCATCATTTCACACAACGTATCAAATAGACCGAGACCGATTCACCGGCCTGCTAACAATGCTGATGCAGACTTTCTCAAAATTTTATTGATATATATTACACCCTCGCTGTGTTCCTACTCAAGAACTCCTGACTAAATGCATAGTCAGTATATCCCCTCGCTATCTTGGGAGTATAAAAGTACGTCCTATCATAACCCTCCAACCCAACACCTGTCTTCAAGCGAAACACAAGATCCGGATTCGCCACAAAATATCTCCCAAAAGCAATCAACACATCATACCCCTTGTACATCTCATCAACAGCTGTCTTGGCTGAATCACTCTTGAAGCCGCCCGACAGGATCACAGGGCTTGTGTTGTTCCACTGCTCAACAATCCACCGAACTGTCCGTTGGCCACCGCAATCAGCATCATCGTTGCCGCGTATACGAGCTTCGATTAGATGCAGGTATGCTAGGCCAAATGGTTTGAGCTGTTCAATGAGGTAGTGGAACTGAGGATCTGGGTCGTCCATGAGCATGCCTAGAAAATCGCTGTAGGGACTGAGACGCATTCCAATCTTGTCGGCTCCGATGGCTGCGATGACGGCTTTTGTGACTTCGATGTGAAATCTAGCGCGGTTCTCGATACTTCCTCCCCAACGATCTGTGCGCTTGTTACAAGTGTCTTGTAAGAATTGATCGGGCAGATACCCATTTGCACCATGGATCTCAACGCCGTCGAAGCCCGCTTCAATGGCATTCCTCGCAGCAGAGACATAGTCCTTTATGGTAGTCTGGATATCATCCTCTGTCATTTGTTGGGGAGTTGCCATTGATGGCTCAGCCGGGACAGCACTACTGGAAAGAAGAGAATAACCCTTCCTCTGAAGAACATCAGGGTTGCCAGCTCTCCCTTGATGCCAGAGCTGACAAAAGACTTTACAGCCCTTTGCGTGAATGGCGTCAGTTATACTCCGCCACGCTGTGATCTGAGCATCGGACCAGATTCCAGGTGCGTTGTTGGAACCGGCTGTGCTTTCGGATATAAAGGTTGCTTCGCTGATGATGAGAGTACCAGGTGTTGATGCGCGTTGTTCGTAGTATTCTATTCACTCATATTAGCATTGTTTATTGTTCAGCATTTGATGGCTTGCTTTGTTACTACTGACCTCTTGTCATTGAAGTTGGGCAATGATCATCGTCGCACCGGTATCTGGTCAGAGGCGCCATAACAATTCGGTGCTCCAGTGAAGTTGACCCAACGGCCAATGGTTCAAAGAGTCGTGACATGATGTCCCTGTCCACAAAGAATCTGTTTTCGAAAGGATCAGCTTTCGAAACAAGTATCGCAATAATCACAGTTTCGAAAAGAGCGTCATGATAGTATCAAACCCCCTGCAATAAATATGCATTCCCAATACCTATCCACCCATTCATCCCCACCGGGAACTGCTCGGTGGGCAAATAACCCACCGAGATCCACCCTTATCGCAATCATCCGGAAAACTTATCCAGACGTCGGAACAGAAGATGCCGATAATAAACAACTCTGCGCCAGCCGCTTTATTCCCGACAGGGACATTCTTGGCCGACGGGGACCTTTGCGAATGATCTCGTGTCTCGTCGAATGAAGACAAGGCGGGGGATTCGGGAATAAGGGTTCCTGACGGGGAATATGTGACCTGGAGAATTTGATGATGACATTGCAAAATTGATCATCGTTTCTTTCTTGGGTGGAGGTTATTGCGTGTCAAAAAATACAAGGACTTCAGAGGAAGTGATTATCTCCCTCCTCACGTCTGTGTACTCTCTACCTTACTACTCGGGGAAAACATTATTTCCCAAGTCACCATCACCATGAATACCGATACCAAGGATGCAGATATATCCACCGACAGGATCACCGCTTGGGAGGACACTACGCAACTACCATCTCAGCTTGCCAGCGATGAGAAAATACAAATCGACAGTGGTTCCAGCATACAAATAGCAGAACAAAACAGCACCGACCAAAGCGACGCCGAAAGCATAGGCGGCCAACGCAACAGCGATCTCCCCCGCAAACGCCTCCTAATCTCCATAACCGCCCTATCAGTATGTCTCTTCGTATCTTTCCTCGATCAAACGAGCGTGTCAACAGCTACACCCTCTGTAGCCGGGGAGCTCCAAACAGGAACTTCGACGTCATGGATCGGAACGTCGTTTTTGATAGCGTCTACGGCATTTCAGCTTATCAACGGTCGACTTTCGGATATTTTTGGGAGAAAGAATATGCTGTTGCTGTGTTTGTTTCTTATGGGTGTTGGGGATTTAGCTTGTGGTTTTGCAAAGACGCCGGTGCAGTTGTATGTCTTTCGGTCGATTGCTGGTGTTGGTGGTGGGGGGATTAATAGCTTGGTCATGATTATTGTGAGTGATATCACTTCACTACAAAATCGTGGGTATTATCAAGGTAAGCAAGCCATGCGTCGATTTCGGTCTCGACATTGACATAAGTCAGGAATGCTGGGAGCCATCATCGCGCTCGCTAATGGCGTTGGTCCTTTCTTAGGCGGTGCGATCGTTCAATCTGCGACTTGGCGATGGGTCTTTTGGATGATACCCATCATCACTCTGCCTACAACAGCAATTATCTGGTTCTACCTCCCTCTCAAGCATCGATCCGGAGAGTACATGGAGAGGATAAAAAAGATCGACTACGGAGGCATCGTTCTCAACATCGCGTCAACACTACTACTTCTGATCCCTGTATCTGGAGGAGGCGTCACATATGCCTGGACGTCAGCTTTCTTCATCGCCACCGTCATCATCAGTATCTTTCTAGCCGTCCTGTTCGTTCTATTCGAATGGAAGTTGGCAAAACTACCGATCATGCCTCTTCGACTCTATCGCGCGCCTCATTGCTGGGCGCTATACCTGCAGTCTTTCCTGACGGGTTTGGCTTACTTCGGCAACTTCTTCTATCTGCCGTTGTACTTCCAATCGGTCCTTGGATATGATGCGCTGGTTGCCGGTGCTCTCATTTTAGCAGTGGTCATTCCAACATCACTCACGTCTATCCTTTCAGGACAGTACATGAGTCGCGTGGGGAGTTATATGCACTGCATCCTAGCTGGCTTCGCTCTATGGACGCTTGGAAATGGCCTCACGCTTATTTTCGATCGGGAGACGAAGCTGGGCCCGCTAATCGGCATTCTCATCGTTGAGGGCGCGGGTATTGGGTTCACTCTGCAACCTACACTCGTTGGGATGTACGCGAATGGTCGCAGCGAGGACAGAGCAGTAACGACTGGTCTGCGAAACTTTATCCGCACAATTGGCGGCGCTTTTGGAGTAGTCATCTCAGGCGTCATTCTATCAAACACGCTGAACAAAGAGCTTGGTGGTAGAGGTATCGTGTCCAACGACACGATTGCTCAATTGACGTCATCAACGTATTCGTTGAGCAGTATGGGTTTGTCGCAACAGGATCAGGATATCATTCTAGATGCGTACATGAAGGGTTTGTACTACACATTTGTCTTCTTTACGGTATGCTCGGGATTGAGTCTGGTTCTGACGTTCTGGGTTGGAAACACGAGCCTCAAATCGCCCGCGAAAACCGAGGACGCGTCGGGTTCAAAAGATCGAGAGATGACGCAGGAGGAGAGACCTGGGCAGGTCGATCTCGAAAAGGCACAGCGATAGAGATACACCTTTTTGAGTTTACAAGAAATAAAAGTTTTTGTTAATTGCTCTTGACCTTGACTGTTGCCCATAAAGAATTGTTGGTGATCAAGTGAAAACGGTTTGATTGAAGGCGGCCTGTTCATCGATGAGACGCGACTTGGTAGGGACAAGACGACAGAATATTGAGATAAGGGGCTATTGACGGTACTTCAAATGACATGCGAGACACGCCTGTGCTCAGGTCACTCTGTTAGTGCAGCAATTCAAAGGTCCCTGCTAGAGTAGATACTTGAGTACTGGAGCTTTAGCCACCAAAAACAAAGTATCCATTTTGTAAGGTTAACTTGACGCACCACGGTTGGCTCAAGGCTTCAGCAACAGATTGTTCATACTGACCAAGATACCTGCATTTCCCTTGCGCAAGTAAGAAAGCTACTACATCCTGTATTAAAAGATAATTATGGCTTGTTAGCGAAGCCAAATTGCCTAACTACTCCGTATCATAACTGTAATTTGCTGTTTATCCCATTCATTCAGTGTTCTGTTGCTCTTACCCTACACATCCTGACAAAGATTCTTCCTGTCCCAATCCCGTATAGCCTTATCGGCGGGCGTTGAGTGATAAGCGGGAATAAACGGGGCCAACCAAGAGCTTATCGCCCCCAGCCATGATGCAACGCCTGTTATCTTCCCCGCGTTCCTTATCACAGACACGACTCATGCCCCGGCGCTAGGGGCGTTTTCCTGACCCGGTCGGATATAGGAAGGTCGAAGGAGAGGTCGGGCCAGAATTCGCCGAAGGGTTCGCAATAAGTTGGCCGGCGTCGAGATAAGGCACTGATACAGCTTGCTTATAGCCCAGCCATCAGTCCAGTGTCTAATTGCGTTGATCCAAAAGTTTCATTCTCAGAGTCTAGTGTTATTGCCTATCATGCCTACTACTTTTGCCTCGCATCCCGATTACGGCTATGACCGTGACTTTAAGGGATACGGAGAGAAGGGTCTTGCCGGGTTGAAGTGGCCCAATAACGCCAAGATCGCTGTATCATTCGTCATCAATTACGAAGAGGTAAATACAGCCGCATAGAAATAACCCGATAATTGTATCTTCACTGCTAATACTAGTGTCATTAGGGCGGCGAGCGCTGTGTTCAAAGTGGTGATGGCGTCTCAGAGACAAACCTCCGAGAACACCCTACAACACCACGCATGAACGAGCGCGATCTCAATGGTGAATCAGAGTACGAATATGGCTCTCGCGTTGGTTTCTGGCGATTATTCAAGCTCTTCAACCAGCATAAGATGAAGTTCACTCTTTACGCTGTTGCACAAGCTGTTGAACAGCAGCCTGAAGTAGCTACCCGCTGCGTTGAGGAGGGTCATGATGTAGCTTCTCACGCTTATCGCTGGGTAGATCATCATGACTGGTCTGTTGAGAAGGAGAAGGAGTATATCAAGAAGGGAATAACCAGTCTGAAGAGCCTGACGGGATATGCGCCTAAGGGATGGTACTACGGCCGTCCCTCACCGCACAGCCGCACTCTAATCCCCCAAGTTTACGAAGAAATGGGTGAAGAGCTCGTCTGGGCAAGCGATACATACGCTGATGACATACCATACTGGATCGATCTCCCCACCGAGCGAGAAAAGCCTAACCCTAAGGGCTGTCTCATGGTTCCGTACAGCTACGACTGCAATGATTTCAAGTTTCACGTGGTCACTGGCTTTCGCGACTCTACCAGTTTCCACACTCATCTCAAGAATGCATTCGATGTGCTGTATGAAGAGGGAGAGGCTGGTGAGCCCAAGATGATGACTATTGGCTTGCATTGTCGTATTATTGGACGGCCGGGACGGTTTAAGGCTTTGAAGGATTTTGTGGAGTATATTGCGCAGAAGGAGGGTGTTTGGGTTGCGACGAGGACGGAGATTGCTGAGGCTTTTAGGGAACAGTTTCCTTACAAGAAGGGCCAGTTGGCTTAATAGATTCGGTGAATAGATGACTTAATAATCATTGGCGTTCCAACGATCTGCTTTGTCTTAAAGGCTGAAGAGAAGCCAACAATTTCGAGGACGACAACAAAAATGCATTTAGCACGTGTTTAATAGTTCGATGAATTAGATAATGCAAGACCGTCATTGTCCGCTGAAGTCCCAACCTCTACTGAGGTCCAAGTCTCCTTGCGACAAGTTCCAAACATCCTTACAACCCTTCGCCGTCCCAGAAAACACATTTGAGGTGGAAAGATCTGAAGCACTAGGATCTTCACCTAGCATCTCGTTCCACATGTGCCAGCCATGCCAACCACCAGGTGCTTCCTCATCAACTTCCATAAATGCCTCCTTGACTGCATCGGAGACAAGATCACGCATTGTGATATCATCCGCCTCATTGCTGGTCTGCAAGGTGGAGTTAGGCTGATGAGATGATAACCCTGGGCTGGCGCTGAAGCTAGGCCTATCGAACTTGGTCTGCAAAGGGGGAGTTTGATGTGCACCCATTCCTGTATCACCAGACAGTCCGCCAGGGCTCATGAGAGTCTTTAGAAGACTACCAGATAGTGCGTCAAAAATGTCACGATATTTGACAGCACCTGACCATTTCTCGCCAAATACAGTGAGACTTTGAGAACATGCTTGCGTCGCCTCGACGACGTGATAGCTGAAGAGGCTCTTGTCCTTCCATATACAGTACATCAGAGTAAGTCCTGCGACGAAGCAGCTATGAAGTGAGATCATGGTGTATGTCAGAGTTCTTTGTTGGTTCAGTCTTTTATATGCTACGCAAACGCATGCAGCCGATCGCGCCGTCGTGATGAATCGAGGGTCCGTCGTGGGGAGAGATGGAAGTAAGACCGTGAAGAGAGCCAAGACTGCTTTGTGATATTGGCTGTCGATGTTGGTTAGCGAAACAAACTCAATAAACAGACTTCAGAACTGCGACTTACAGACTGTAAAAGTCACCGGCATCTTGGTTTGTACTCTCAGGATCATAAAGCCACGTGATCCTTCCATTATCTTTGGGTGACTGAGGCGTCGTCTGAATCCATCTGTCAAGATCCGCTCGTATGGATGCCATCTTCTGATCCAGCTTTACGCGATCTTCGACTGGGCCGGAGAAGATGTCTTTATCCACCCTAAAAACGGTGCGATGAATACGTGACTGGATCTTTTCGAGCTTAATGATATGGATAAAGGGTTCGATGTTGCACCACTCCACTGCATGATCATCGGCTGGAGAAGATGCATGCGTCAAGTCCCAATATTCTCGTCCGGGGTTGGGCATCTAATGTCAGTCAGACATGTTACTCTAATTGCAGGCGAGGGTGACTTACCGAAACATTGATGTCTCTATCAGATATCGCAAACGCCCTTCCAAGAACTACACTTGTACCTCGATCGAGACAATAACACGACCAAAACGCCCTTCGACGAATCTCCAAATCTCGGGCAATATCTGCACTTGGCGGCGGTCCTTGCCGCTCACGATGCAAACCTAGCTCAATACATAATGAAACCGCATAGCGGACTTGACTCCAAGCACCAGCTCCATAAGGTGATCTCTGACCATGAACAGCAAGTAGGAGAAGAAACTGAACAGTAGCGAGATTGTGCTGCTCCAGGATGTAGTCCATCGGTTCAATCGCTGCTAGAAGGTGTTTCTCAGGATCGACTTGTGATGGCTTGCGAGTGAGCTGTTCAAACCGTGCAGCGATGGCGTAGATGAGATGCATGATGCTTCTTTGAGTTATGGATAAAGCACCTTGCTGATACTGCAGTTCGAAAAGCTCAGTGTATTTCTTCCGATCGAGGATGGGCCATCGGGTGTGCATTCGATCGAAGAATACGTCGAAGAGATGACGAGCTTCATCTGGGAATGGAAAGCCGTTAGATGGTTCATCAGGATGGAGGTGAAGGACTGGAGCTAGACTGTCGAGATATGGGTCGACAGAAGGGTTCGGTTGTCTTGGAAAATTGCTGGGACGTGTGATGCCATTTCTAGAATTATGAAAGATGGACCGCTGTATCATTCGAGCAATGGCCGCTCCAGAGCTCGAGCCAAGATACGATGGATCGGGTGTCGCTTCAGCTGTACCGGAGGCGCAGAGTGAGAGATACGCGACGCCATCGATGATAGAATTGCGCTCATAGCCATCTAAATCCTCTGATACAGAACCACGATGCGATGACGAAGACTCAGGATAGGCCTGCGTATTGACAGCGTCATTATCTTGACCATCAACAAGAGAAGAAGGTGCGAGGGTCTCAAAGTGATCTTGCGCATGATCTGGCAGTCGAGCCTCGAGGAATGCGATGCGCTCTTCCAAGGCATTGATGTATAGTGTTTTGCCGCCTGGGTATTGGGGTCGGATTGTTCTCTCGTAGATACATGGAGTACCAACCCTTTCGCAGGACTTACACGTTGGATGCGAGCCATCGCACTAGGGACTCTTGTGAGTAAAACAGCCCAGGGGGTGTAAGGCTGACCTACCCGCTGTTTACGTCTCTTGCATCGTTTGCAGGCCAGTGCTACACGACCCTTGCGACCTGCAGCAGTATCGGACTGCCTTCCAATGGAACCCTGAAAGTATCAGTGACACTGATCTAGATATCGTAAGGGTTACATACAAGGCCATCTAGACGCACTGAAAAACGGTCTTCAGTGGTAGTTCCGTTGTCGTCCATAGTTCTCATGTTTATTCTGGATCATGATACGTCAATGCCTATTCCCAGCCCCCCCAAAGAGACGATCGGTTTCTCAGATGACATTATGCCAGACAAGATGATGAATGGTTCAACCACTCGGTAGCTCCCATCCGCTGTGATGTTCCTGGTGACCGCAAAACCATGACATTGACTCACATGCAAAACACACTGCTCAAGTCTCACAAACTTTCGGTTCAACGAAGCCGATCACAATGAACAATCACAATTCAGATAAGACCCAAGAAAAAGAGAATATTTCCCCAGACCCCAGAATCAGCACACGTTGTCTGCCTGTCAACCCAGTGGATCCGTTATCTTCGGGCAACCTTATCTATGCCCAGACCAAACTAGCCCCTGTAGCGTTACATAGTGAACATGACCATTGATAGAGCCATGTCATCGAGCAATAATAACTCTTATTGGCTTCATTCCTTATCAGACTCTCCAATCGGACGGTCCAACCCCGCCTTTTATCATTGTCCTATATCCGGTGCGACTCAGGAACGACGCCACTGGGACTGGAACGTGAGTAATCGTCGGGAGAAAAGTACCCGATGGAGTACTGATAGACGCTACGACTCTAACCAAGCCTTGGGAGAGTAGATTGGAGATCATGATGTAAGGCTAGATATTAGATATGAATGAACAAGATCCCAATTTTGTACATGACGATTATTGAGACATTGTTCAAGAGACTGAGGCATCACGGACAAAGCAACGTAAGGTATCTCAATCATGGTGAACATCCCATCTAGGAGCGAGCTCACAGCTCCCTTTCGATCGAAAGAAGCTTTTGTCAATTTTGTCAAGACATCTGAAACGGCGGATGGTCAGACTAGAGTTGGTAATGAGCGTTGGTCTAATAAAGATCTTGAACCGACGCCACCAGAGCATCGGAACTGGACATGGTAAGTGGATTGTCCACCAGAGACGGTATTTGTGCAGTGTACTGATAGCTCAAGGTACAATCTGCCGCTGTACTGGTTCTCCAACCAGTTTAGTCTTACGGGATGGAACACTGGTTCATCGCTCATTGCAGTCGGATTGGTAAGTACACTATTCTCTGATTGACTCTACGGGTTTGAAGAAACTGACATGAAGGCTACAGACCTGGCAACAATCATTCGTATCATGTGTGCTGGGTGCATTGCTCGCATCACTGGTCGTCATCTGCATGGCCAGGCCCGGTGTCCAGTACCATATTGGTTTGTAAGTAACTTACATCTTTCCATCCCTTGCGCAACTACTGACTAAACGACTAGTCCCGTCCTCGCTCGATCTAGCATGGGAATGTACGGCGCATACTTCTTCATCTTCATCCGAGCCATCGTCTGCATCGTTTGGTACGGGTACGTACTCTCCCCCTTCCAAAAACCCCCCTTCATCAATGCTAACAACAACCCAGCATCCAGACCTTCTACGGCGGATCGATCCTCTCAGTAATGCTCCGCTGCATCTTCGGCAGCTCCTGGCAAAACTTTACCAACACCCTCAGCGAAGGCGCCGACATCTCTTCAAAAGTCCTTCTCGCCTTCTTCCTCGTTTGGCTCATGCAGTTCCCTTTCGTATGTACCCTCAAAACCCCTTCACTAACGAACGTTGCTAATGTTGCAGATGTGGGTTCATCCTAGAAACATCCACTACGTCTTTACAGTAAAAGGCTTCACGATGCCCATCGCCGCATTCGCCATCTTCGGATGGTGCATGGCCAACGGCGGTGGTCTGAACGGCATGAACATGGCGTCCATAGAAGCTGAGGCCGCTGCGTCTACGACTCCTCTTGGTTGGAGTATCATGTCTGGTATCAACGTCATCATGGGTGGATTATCGCCCATGTTGGTCAATCAGCCTGATCTAGCGAGATATTGCCAAAAGACTCGTGATGCAGGTCCTCTCCAGGGCGTTAGTGTCTTTGTGTCTTCTGTTATCGTCTTCTTCCTTGGTCTTGCGTCGACGGCGTCTATGCAGACTGTTTATGGGGAGGCGTACTGGAATATTTGGGATTTGCTCGACTCTATTCTCGATCATCATTGGAATGCGGGCGCTCGGGCGGGAGTCTTCTTCCTCGCTTTGGCATTCTTGCTGGGCGTCTTTGCAACCAACTTTGGCGCTAACTCGATTCCTTTCGGATCTGATATGACTGGTCTCTTCCCGAGATGGCTCACTATCCGAAGAGGGCAGATTGTCTGTGCTATCCTGGGAATTTGTGTTGTTCCGTGGAAGCTTATGGCCAATGCGCAAGCTTTCTTGTCCTTCCTCGGTAGCTACAACATCTTCATGGCACCTCTGTGCGCTGTCATCATCGTCGACTATTTCTACGTCCGAAAAGGCAACATCCACGTCCCATCATGCTACGACGGAAGTAAGCATGGTCTCTACCATTTCTGGTCCGGGGTCAACTGGGTTGGCTGCCTTGCATGGATTGGAGGAACTACTATGGGCCTGCCTGGTCTCGTTGGACAGTACCAGCCTCACCTTCTCTCTGATGCATCGCGGTATATGTACATGATGGGCTGGCTTCTGACATTCGTCACTGCTGGAGTTGTCTACACCATTGGTGTTCAGTTTGTCAACATTCGTGTCTTCCCTACTGGTCGCGCTACGGCTAAGACTTGGGAATGGCTGGCTAAGGATGGTAGAGAGGGCTTCTATGAGGATGAAAGGGAGGGACAGGTCATCTATGCTCAAGAATCACCTTCCGCGGATAAGACTGTCGGAGAGGTGAATGCAAAGGCAGATGATTCGTCGCTGTAAACAAGGGAATATAGATAGATTGTAAATGCCGGATTAAGTCACAAGGTTTTGTTGACAGTACCCGATAGTCAGTATTAATAATGGTTCTCACAGTTTTTCGAGCAGCCTGAGCTTGTTTCCGATCATGAGTTGACCTTGTGAACCATGTCTGAGCCCTTACCAAGAGGAGGATGTTCAAAACTTGCTCTGTCTTCCAACTCAGACTCCATGTCAGCCAGGAAGCTCCGTCAAGGGTTCTCGTTTAACCAAAGCTTCATGGCAAACGACAAGAAGAGTTCCCGTCCCGTCAAGCTTATCTCCGTCGGTCAAGTTCGTTCGCCGGACCCATCTCTCCGCATCGGATGCAAATATACCGACCGCTGATAAGCTGATAAGGTCAGTAAGCCGATCGGAGGCCGGTCCCGGGAATAATTACCCGTCAGGCCCTTGAGGCATTATGTCATCCTCCATAAGAGCAGCAGCTTCGTGAGATCGTCTTCAATCGTCGAAATCATCTTGCAACGTACAGACCTGTTTGAAAATCATCACCATGCTGGTCCAACCGTATCAACTCTCGGCAACTGATGTAGCCGCTAGAATCAGAGATGGCCAGCTGACGGTTAAGGAGTATGCGCAGTCGCTCTTGGCACGTATCAAAGAGCGAGATCCAGTTGTGAAGGCATGGGCTTACATCAATCCCGATCAAGTGCTTGAACAAGCTCGAAAATTGGATGCTGTGCCCAAAGAAGAACGGGGACCTTTGCATGGTGTTGCGATTGCGGTCAAGGATGTCATCTACACAAAGGGTAAGTCAACCAGAGGAAACCAGGCAGAATATCGATTAGTTAACAGCGAGAACTTAGACATGCCAACGCAGTTCAACTCACCCATCTACAAAGACGATGCTCCCCAAGTCGACGCAGCCAGCATCATCATCCTCCGCAAAGCCGGCGCCCTCATACTTGGCAAGACGACCACCACTGAATTCGCAGCTACTACCCAAGGACCTCAAACAACAAACCCTCACGACAGTTCCCGTACACCTGGAGGTTCATCATCAGGATCTGGAGCAGTGGTAGCAGACTTCCAAGCGCCCATCAGTCTCGGAACACAGACTGGAGGAAGTACCATCCGCCCAGCCTCTTTCAACGGCATTTATGGATTCAAACCAACGTGGAACTCAATCTCAAGGGAAGGACAGAAAGTCTTCTCGTTGATTCTTGATACCCTTGGCATTTATGCGAGGACCGTGGAGGATCTAAACTTGCTCGCTGATGTATTTGCATTGGAAGATGACGAATCGCCCAACCAACAATACTCCATCAAAAACGGGAAATTCGCTATTTGCAAAACCATGGTTTGGCCCCAAGCTGGTCCCGGTCTTATCAAGGCTATGGATAAAGCCGTCGAACTCCTCCGATCGAGCGGTGCTACGGTAGAAGAGATTGAGTTTCCAGAGCATCTCCAAGATCTACCGAAATGGCACTCCATCGTCTTCAACACCGATGGGAGAACAGCTTTCTTACCAGAGTATAGGGTTGACAAGACCCAAATTGCAGATCAGTTGGTTGGACACGTTGAGAACCGTCTCAAGGTCTCTAGAGCTGCACAGGTTAAGGCTTTTGATGACATTGCAGCGGCGAGACCTGTTGTGGATGACATGTTGGCTAAGTATGATGCTGTGTTGGTGCCCAGTGTGCCGGATGAGGCACCGAAGGGTATTGAAGCTACTGGAAGTGCTGCGTTCAATTTGATCTGGACGGTAAGTGACTTACACCTATGGATATTGCTGAGAAACGAAAATCACAACTAAATTTGTTCTTCTAGGCGCTGCATACTCCGGTCATCAACATCCCTGGATTCGCCGGAGAGAACGGAATGCCGATTGGTCTATCCCTCGTTGCACCTAGGTATCACGACAGAAAGCTTTTGGTAGTGAGTCAAGCCGTAGGAAAGCTCTTTGAAGCATCAGGCGGATGGAAGTCACAGATAGTTTAGACTCAACATAAACAATTCATCGTTCAAATCGTAACTCAATTGACGTGATATCATACATGCTCTAAACAAACGCCATGACTATTTATACCTTATAAGTAATAACAGACCCGTCCCTCAAAAAGCCTTCTCGCCGTCCGCGAAACAGCACAGCTCTCAATCCCATCCTCCCCATTCTTCTTGACAAGAACAGGAATCGTTCCTTTACTATGTTCAATAATAATCTGTCTGGTATTACCAGTATCCTTCCTCTCTCCCTGCATATCAGGTGATGGTGTACGCTCAGGCGTAGGAGGTCCTTCGGTAATGGGTGTAGCTGATAGGTCTGCGGCGATAGTGCCCTGGATACTAACCGCTGATCCTAGACAGACTGCACCGGTGAGTTGGAGTGTTGGATGGGGAAGACCCATAGAGTAGGACTGCACGTAGATATCGGGAGTCTTGTTGTTGGCGCGGTGTGTAGGTGAAGAGAGAAGTGCGATCTTGGGTGTACCGCGGGTTAGACCAGCGACTTTTGTGCTTGTCGCCAAACCCATGTCGACAGCGCCTTGACATCGAATTGCTTCAACGAGAGTGTGTTGTGTCTCTGGTGCAGCATTGGCGCCGAGGATGGTTGTGAAGTCTGCCGCGCTGATCATGACGAACGGGTTCGCGGCGTCGATGAGAGTAGCGCGGATCTGAAAGGGCGCCATCTCGGGTAGTAATGATGAAGGGTCGACATTAAGCCACTGCTGCCTCTGACCAGAGGGGAACAAGCTTCCCGCCATGCTACCGGCGGGATCGACGAAAGAGCACTTGACTTCACTACCGGGTGATTTAACACCAGGGATGATAAATTCGCCATCCTCCTTGAAGTCACCGTTGCGATCCAACTCAACAGTCTCGACAATGATTCTGCTCGTGTTGGTGTTGAAGATCCTAACATCAATCTCCGTCTGTCCCGGCTTCGGCGTGACAAGTCTCTCCTGAACAGCAAAAGGTCCAACACCCGAACTCATATTTCCACAGTTTCCTGAGAAATCCACCGACTCTTTGCCAACAGCGACTTGGACAAAAGTAAAGTCGACGTCGGCATCTTCACGGTTCGACAGTGAAATCACAGCAACCTTTGACGTGGTCGATGAACCACCGCCGACGCCGTCAACCTGCTTAGCATCGTTGTTTCGCGAACCCAATGCTGAGATGAGATGTGGACCCCATTCGGATTCCTTCTCGGGGAGGTCTTTCCGGTGGATGAAGAGGCCCTTTGATGTTCCGGCGCGCATTAGCACGCAGGACAGGGCGTGGCGGGTAGGGTAGTGTTCCTGGGGAGTTTCGATCTCGATAGCCATTGTGAATTGAGGATTGATTGCAAATTACGTGATCGAGACTGGGAGGGTAACGAAAGGGCAAGAGTTAAATAACTCGTGGTTTCGCCATGGGATTGCCATTTTGTTCGTAATGTAATTGAACTCGGCATTGGCGATGCCGGGGAATAACACTCCGAGTGATTCTAGCAGGGAAGAAAAACTGGAGATGCCGTGGGAGACAAGCTCTTGGCCTCCCGTCTGCCCCATGAAAGTGTCCCGCGGGAACGAAAAAATGAAGCGGGAAGAGTGGCGACTTCTCATCTCCCCATGAATTGAAACTCACCCGTACTCGACCCATTAAACCCGAAAATCGGATCCTCCAAAAACGCAGCATCCTGATTCGCCGGCCAGAAACTCGTCTGCTGCCATGAATTCCCACCCTCAAGGTCCCCAGCCCCAGGCACGGGAGCAGCAGCAAAACTGTTCAGTCCTCCCGCGGGAAACCCTTGGGGGAAGTAAACAGGCTGTTGACCTGTCGATGTGTGGAGATAGTGCTCCCCGTCGACCTGAGGTATTTTCTGGGGGTATTGGCCGTACATGGTTGGCTCGTTGCTGCCGTTGAAGTCGCCCTCGCGCAGGAAGCTCTGTATGATGCCATCGATGTTGATCCAGTCTGACCCAGGTGACGGCACCGCGCTACCGCTCAGTTCGACTGGTTGCATTTCCTGATTCGGCGATGTTTCCGTCTGTGCGCTCCCCGTGTTCTCCAACCCTTCATACCCAATCTGCGCTTGTACCCGCTGCTGTTGCTGCTGAGGCTGTTGATCACGCGACTTAGTCGCCGGTTCAGCCTCGAGCGCGTCATCGGGTAAATCATCAACGACAACGCCGTATTTGCTCATGAGCCTGTGAATAATAACAGCGGCTTTTTGGACTGCGGAATTAGTCTCTTGGTTTTCTTTGAACACGGCGAGACATGTCATTAGGTTGACGTAGGCAGCGGAGCCTTTGCCGTTTTTGGCGGCGATGCGGCAGTGGATTGTCGCGGCGACGTAGGTTGCGTAGGAGATTAGATAGGGGGCGCGACGGACGGAGAATGCGCGGTGGTAGGCGCGTAGAAGACTGCAGATGCTGGAGGCGGCGGCTGAGCATTTAATTACTGAGTCGACGGAGATGGAGCGGAATGTGTTGTAGAGATGACCATCTGCGACGAAGGGGCGATGGAGGAGAATGACAAGGACGTGGTACATAGCGCTGAGATGTTAGAGTTGAACGAAACGCAATCGTTAAGGAAACTTACTGGAGGCTGAGAACGTGAGGTGGAGGAACTGTAGCATCAGGTGCATTCGCAACCTCAGGCTTGAGATGAACAGGTAAAGCTGTATGCCAATCTCGTAACTTCTTCTGAAGCTTATCCAACACTTTCGACAGCTCAGCTGGACTCTGATCTGTTGTTCGAACAGTGTATATCGTGCTCATGACATCACTCATGACGATGGACAACTTGCAGAGCGCAGTGAACGTTGAGATGCTGTATGCTGGCGAACCAGCGTAATTGTTCTTTGACGTTGAGTACGCAAAAGGTTGCCAGAATTCGAGCTCAGAGTATGTATCGATGAACTTTATCGGAACCATGGCGTCGTTTTCTTTGAGAGTGACGGGACGACCTTGATACAGACTCTGAATCTTATCGACCACTGTGTCTGTTAGTAATTGTTGTTAGCCATGCTGGAGGTACATACCAAAAGCTCCCCAAAACACACGACGTCGTATCTCAAGATCCTCATCAGAGAACTGAGGCGAATTCGTCAAGTCAACATGCAACCCCAAATCAATGAGCATACGAAACGCCAGCCCAGCATACAACCACGCCGCACTCCTCTCATCACCCAGCGCAAACAGCGAATTCGTCATGACAAGCAGCGCCTGAATCGTCGTGATATCGCTCCTGTCCAAAGACCCTCCCACCAACTCCCTGACCCTCTCACGATACCGCCATCCCGCAGTCCTAACATCATTAACGTCCTTGCGTACTTCAAGTCTTGGACTAAACTTTGATGAACCAAAGTATATAGCGTTGAGGAGCAGCTTGGAGAAGTATGGTCCGCCGCATGCCATGTCCCGCATGAAGGCGGGACGGTACGTGATGAGGAATGAGTGGTGTTGACGGTTCCAGTGTAGTGAGAGGAGATGCATCCCCAGGTCAGGATCAACGCCGTCAAAGTCAAGCTGCCCCTTAGCGAAATGGATCTCCTCCAGTTGCCCTATCTCACACAAACACACATTAGTTTCACACCGCTAAACAAAAACTACAAGTATAAAGTAAAGTGAGTACCCACGCTGCTTAGCTGCCTCAGCGATAAGACCACGCTCTACCCAATGATCCGGCATCCTTGGCTGCACCTCCTGCTCAACAGGTCTCTCCTGTGCATTATCCTCAAACAAGGCGCTCGTGCGTCCATGATACGTGGATTCACCATTCGCAAGGACAACGACTCTCGCGACGCCTGAATCCATGGGCCGCGGTGAAGGATCCCACGATTGATGGCGAGGTTGTGCGCCATCGCGTGTTGTTGTTACTGCCTGTTGAGTACTACTCGCTGCTTCACTGCTGTCGCCGTTTGACGAGGCTGCGGGGGCGCTGGTCTGGCGAGCGGGTGATTCCGTGCGTGCTTTGACGCTACGGGTCTTTGTGCGCTGATGGCGCTGTCGGCCTGCTGCTTTGGTGACATCGGGGACGGGCTCGTAAACGCAGTCTTTCTCGTATGTCTGGCAGTTGATACACTTTGGCTTCTGACCGTTGCACTTGATCTAGGGTGCTGTATTAGTCCCGCGGGAACTCGTTACCTGCACCTGGGGGCAAGGAAGGGGAAACTGGGGTAGGAGAGGGGTAAGTAGGTCTCACTTTTCTTTTGCGGCAGAATGTGCATGCTTCTGTGGCACGCCTACGGACGCGGGTAGGCGTGGGCTCTGCGGGCATTGTTACGCTCTGTGCTCTTAGCCTTTGCGTGGGAAGGGAAAAAAGGGAAGAATTGTGAGGGACGGGAAGAGACGGGAAGAAAGCTGAGCTGATCAATTCCACCCGGATCCACTGTTGATCCGCGGGTCGTAAGCCCCAAAGGGCAAAGCGTTGAATTATCTCCGTTTTCTTCCCTTCACTCTCAGTTACGTTGACCCGTGAGCCTCATCCCGTGGCTGCAAGTTTTCGGTCAAGTCTGCTATTATTAAACTGCGACTATCCTTTAAATGTTAGTAGACGCTGTTTATTTGCTAGTTTATTATTTATTTACTTCTCCCCGTTTGTCATCATTTGCCAAGTCTTGACCGTTTCTCTTCACCTGCATTCACCGAATTACCCCAAAATGGACGCCATCGCTACGACACAACCTATTGCTAAGCCTGCACTACCCAAGCAGGTTGTGGCACAGACAGCGCCTGCGCAAAAGAAGAAAATTACTCCTGGTATTTCCCTGGCTGCTGGTGCCGTTGCAGGTGGTGTTGAGGCCACAATCACAGTAAGTTTCTTTTGCGACCTGGGAGCAGAGGATCGAGTGTTAACGGGCTTAGTACCCCTTTGAGTGGGCAAAGACAGTAGCGCAGCTCAGTGCCCGCCAAGCACCCGCTGGAGTAGTCGTCTCCAAATCTCCATTTGCCGTCATCGGCCAAACAGTTCGTTCAGATGGTATCCGCGCAATTTACACCGGATGCTCTTCATTAATTGCTGTGAGTATCCCTTTTCACACCAATTGAAAGATTTGATCTAACAATATCAGGGTACTGCTGCCAAGGCTGGTGTTCGCTTCCTCTCTTTTGATGCCGTCAAGGCTCAATTAGCAGATGCCAATGGAAAGCACTCAGCGGGATCAAATATCCTCGCTGGTATGATTGCGGGTGCTGTTGAAAGTGTGACTGTCGTTACACCCACAGAACGAATCAAGACTGCTCTGTAAGTCACCATTAGAAGATAATTTGTAGGCGATCACTCACTAACCTGGAACAGCATTGATGACGCTCGCTCAGGGAACAAACGTCTCAACGGCGGCTTCCACGCCCTGCGCACAATCGCAGTTGAGCGCGGCGTCCGTGAAATCTACCGCGGTCTCATGTCCACCACACTCAAGCAATCAGCCACGTCCGGAGTCCGCATGGGCTCCTACAACATCCTCAAAGACACATTCAAGTCCGACGGCAAGAACCCCTTCATGACATTCGGTATCGGCGCTATTGCCGGAGTCATTACTGTCTACGCTACACAGCCTTTTGATACCATCAAGACAAGATCGCAGTCTGCCAAAGGAATTGGTATGGGCGAGGCTGTGCAGCAGGTTCTGCGTGATGGAGGCGTGAGAGCGTTTTGGAGTGGAAGTACTATGCGGCTAGGACGGTTGATTCTTAGTGGTGGTATTGTCTTCACGGCGTATGAGAATATTGCGGGCTTGTTGATGGGGATGAAGAAGTAAAGTGCGCATTGGGAGTGTTTTGTGTTTTGGATCTCATTTACGGGAAATTTGGGTCGGAGTATTAGCTTATGGCATTAAAACGATTTCATGTATCATTCATAGACGAATTCCAATTTTCTATATCCATTTCAAACCACAATATCTGTACATCTCCTGTGAATGCGATTTATGACCTGACGATAGTGATACTGCCACAGACCGAATCAAACTAAGACGACTTCACTCTGCAATCATTTCTCTCCGTATCTTGTCGTATAACCGTATTCTATGCTTATCAGATCCATCGTACAAGCTTAAACATAACCGTAAACTCATGCCGATCTCACCGAGGCATTTCCGGGTCCTCAACGGCGATCGTCACAAACATGTCATGCCAGACCTTATCTACCCCAGACCATCTATCCCAACACTCGGACTTCCCCGCACCTTTCGCCTACCGAAAACTTGGTCCGTGGGAAACTGGAGTCACTTGACTGCAACGCAACGCCCAGGGTTCAGCAGCAGCATCGGCCTTCCCCAACTTCAGCCCAACTCCGAACCCTTAACCGACAATTACCTCTCTCCATTCCCCCGTGGGGGAGAAGAGTCACCGGGAAGGCCTTGGCAAAACGAATTCCCGCGGGAACAAATGACATCCTCTACTGTCCCCCCGCAAAGCAGATTCGAGACCGAAGTTACTGGGGTTCTCCGCGTCTTGCCAAGACTAAGTTAAGGTTATGCGTAACCTTAATGGGGATAACGCTACGAGGGGCGATGAATTTTCCCAGTTCCGCACTGCGGCTGACTCGCCATTTCACCCAAACTCGCTCTCAGATTGAGCAAACAACATGACGAGAATCCTGCCAAGCTGTGTATAAAAGTCTTGGGAGATCCTACCCCAGATTTTCTCTTCTTGCCCAGACTCATCATCACTTCTTGGTTCTCCAGTCCAGTTCCACCCAGCTATCCACTTAAGTCTTGGAAACAAGAGTCGCCCAGCATGACTGTTTCGCAGAATAACGAGACCGCCTCTCACAATGAGGACCGCTTCGATGAGAAGGCAGAGGTCGCGGCTGTCGAGAACGCCATCTCTTCGCCTGTCGGACATATTCCCCCCATTGAGATCCAAGCTCGTTTCCCGCTCCTGCGGGATCTCTCGCAGACGCAGATGGATGCGTTGAACAAAAAGGTTCGCAGCAAGGTTGATTGGCATATGATGCCTTGTGTCACCCTCATGTTCTTGATGAAGTAAGTCAGCGATAGCCAAGCGTCCAAGAGAACTACCAAGACTAACCGTGAGCTTAGCTACCTCGATCGCATCAACGTCTCCAACGCTCGACTCGCTGGTCTGCAGGAGGATCTTGGCATGACTGACACCGTTTGGAACGCGGGTATCTCGACTTTCTACGTCGGCTACCTCATTGGTCAATTGCCCGGCAATCTCCTCATGGCCAAGACGAACCCCAAGTTCTTCCTGCCTACCATCATGCTCATGTGGAGTGCGGGTACAATCTGCATGCCCGCCATGACCAATGGTGTTGGATTCTGTGTCGTTCGCTTCTTCATTGGCTTGATGGAGGCTCCGTTCTTTCCTGGTCTGACGCTCATGACTTCGTCTTGGTACACCAAAGAAGAATCGCCCTTCCGCATGGCTATCTGGCACGCTGGTAACACCATCTCCAATATCATCTCTGGTTTCTTGGCTGCTGGTATTCTCGAGCATATGGACGGTATTGCTGGTATGCACGCTTGGCAATGGTTCTTCCTCATTGAGGGTATTGTCTCCATTCTTGTTGCCGTTGTCTCTTTCTTCGTTCTCCCCTCTTGGCCCAACGACACCAAGTTCCTCGATGAGCAGGAGCGTGAGATGGCCCAGTACCGAATTCTCGTTTCCAACGGTGGTATCGATGAGAAGGTTGGTGGCACTTGGGATGGTGTTCGCGATGCCGTCAAGGATCCCTTCACCTGGTACTTCTGCCTCATGCACTTTGCCCTCGTCACTGCTCAGAGCTTCAAGGATTTCCTGCCTTCTGTAAGTACACCTAACCCACCATTTCTGTTCCCTACTAATATCCTCAGATCATGAACACCTTTGGCTTCAACAAGATGACCACCTACCTCATCCAGGCTCCTCCCTACGCCCTCGCTTACATCTCCGCCTGTCTCATCGCCTGGTCTTGCGGTCACTTCATGGAATCAACATACCACGTCGTCATCCCCATCATCCTCTCAGCAGCTGGTTGCGGTATCCTTATCGGCACCATCAACGTCGCCGCTCGATACGTCGGTATCGTCCTCCTCGTCTGCGGTACCTACAACGGTCTCAACTTGCAGCTCTCCTGGGAAACCACCGTCGTCCCTGCTCCTCGTGCCAAGAAGGCCGCTCTTATTGCCATCGCCAACTGCATCAGCCAGGTCAGCCATTGGTTCAGCCCTTACTTCTATCCCCGAAGCCAGGAGCCTTTCTACCGCATGGCTGGTGGTCTTCTCCTTCTTGGCTGTGCTTTGACTGTTCTCTCGGCATTCCTTGTTCGATGGAGGGCTCAGAAGCTTAACAAGAAGCTTGACGAGCAGGAGGGATGGACTCCTAACTCTGGCGTCGAGCGTGGCTGGAGATACAAGTACTAAGTGTGATATTAAGGCATTGGCGATTATGGACTGGAGTGATGGACTGGTATCTGGACTGAGAAGCGATTTGGAAAGAAGCATGAGTTATCGTTTATCCTTATGATTCATCGTTACGAGTAATGAATATGTTAGCGCTTCACTTTGCACTGGTTGCCAACTGTGATTCATGGGGTTCATCATTCGCATTGACTTTGCAAGCATTGGTAATGTGGATATGATAAAGTGAACTAAGATATATACAATTAACGCTCTTCATACTGACGCACCTCAACTGTTCGAAGAATATGCGAGTCATCCAGGCTTGTTCCATGTCCCCCATTGCCATCACCAATGCTACCGGTACTTCCCTCAGCAGTACCATCACCCGCACGAACGTTAGTGGTAACGTACGACTTGCCATTTGGTATCAGAATATTCTCGTCACTTCCCATATCCTCGTTATAGTGAACGCTCTCTGGTGTATGGCCCGTGTTTCGCGATCGCTGTTTGGACGAACTCATCATCTCAAACTGTGACCTTGAGTAATTGGATGAATAGCCTGGCTTGTCTTTGTGAAGAATGGACTTCCATAACATTGGCATGAATGGGAAGCACGCGCAGACGACTCCAATTCCACACTCAGCGATTCTAATTCGAGTTAGTGGCATCTGGCAGCTGGGCTTGAAGTGACTCACCCAGTGAGATTGATTTGTAGAAAGACATAGGTCTGATCAGGGCTTTCCCCATTATGAATAATGAACACTAGCCGAACAAGGCTAAAGATGCAGGCAATGCCTCCAACTCCAAAGATAGCGACGATCTTGAGCTTTGCGATGAGTCCAACTTGGAGTTTCTTGGTAAGAGGACAGGGCAAAAGAAGGACAACGATATCGCTGAGAAGACTGATGATGTTATCGACAAGAATGAGAACTCGCTGATTGAAGCATTCGCCATCGGTTGTAGCGCCCCAGAACATTGAGATCGGACGACAGATGAACATCTTGAGGAATAACATTGCGACGTAGTAGATGCCCATAACTCCAAGGAAACCGTATATCCATTTTACGTAGGTCTTGTAAGGGGCAAAGATGCTGGCGAGGAAGAGAAGAATGGCAGCTTTGATGGCAAAGACTGTTGGGCCATAGTTGACCATTGTCGCATAGACCGTCTGCGACAGGCTTAGTCCACGCTCGGGCTGGAGCATACGGAAAAGACGTACCTGATTATACTGCGTTATGAGATGATCTGGGACGTCCCATTGGTGAAGGCCACCACCGTATCTCAGCACTATCGTTGTAAGCTTCACGTATTTGAGCCTAAGCGACGAGTACTTACTCAGTAGACACATGGTGCAGTATCCCATGAAGCCAATCTGGCGGGCGGTTAGGACTTGACGCAAAACTAGGTTAGGCCGAATAAATAACATACATATCCAATAACACAAGCAACTAGATATAAATTTTAGCAAGGGACCCGATGTTGTAGTGAATGCGGACATACTGTCATCTAGCCGAAGCCTCATCGCCAGCCTGTAGCGGGCCCACAATCGCAGAAAAACGAAGATTGTACATACAGACATCGCAATTGTATTGGAGGCAATGCAGATGTAGTACAACTCTCGATTCGGATTGTCAAAGTTGGACTCCTTGCCTGGAGGCGGTTCCATCGCTGGTTTGGTCATGTTGGCTGTTAGTCGACTGCAAAAGCTTGTGTACTTTGGAACACGTCTAAAATCGTCGAGTTGCAGAACCAAGAGAGAAACTCAAAAACCAACAGATGGTAGACACAGCATGTCAGGGCCATATGTACCCACTGTAGACACTAGATGCAGGTAATAGGAGCTCCGACATGGCGGCGAATCCTCCGTTCAGTGATCATCCCCAGCTGACAGTGGGACCAGTCAAATTTCTCAGGCCTAGGATCTTGAGGCAATGAATGTAATAGTCACAGAAACACTGCCTTCTGATTTCACGTGGGCTCGGACGAGTGATGGACCGGTATGAGCAAAACCCCTGAGAATGTCCCATTGTTCATGTCGCATGCAAATGAGGTCATAGAAGAAAGTTCCTCGCCTGCTACCGAGATCAATACTCGTCTAAGTCAAACAACAGGGCCAGATTTCCTCCGAGAGACAAGGATATCAGATTCGAGGGCCTGCGGGAAGGATACGATTGGTTTGCCACAATCATAACATCAGATATCAATCTTTAGCACTTAGTGGGGGTTTCATTGTGAGACAAGGTCCCTTTGGCAAGCGATGTTGCACTTCAACTGCCAATCCTCTAGAGAGAAGAGTCAAAAATGCTGCATAAAAATGTGAATGTATTCCAGAAAAGCTACCGAAATTAGACCACTTAAACTGACAGCCCCCAACCTCGGCACATAACAAGCTCTCAAGATAGTAAAGATCGCCATGTCATATGGCATGTTGGTCGTCCCGTCGTTACATCGCTTCCGTACTCGGCCCATTTATTGTCGATCACCGTTACCGGTTTAATTCCCCGGGCCGTCTTCTCTGTTCTCGGTTACGAGAGAATTTGGTAAAGAATCCTTGCATTCACATGTAATTACTGATTGACTGGCTGTCGCGTACAGAAAAAGTATAAAAAGCAATGATAATGATACGATTTTGTTCCTTTGTTTCACGGTCGATTGAGCTGTCATTTACCGATTGGTTATGGCATGTGAAGCTGGAGAAACTGCCTAGAAGATTGCTTGTGCATTTGGTGGCGAGGAAATACCGCCTTTCATGTTGAACGGCGAGGATGACATGAAGAACGTCCAGCGGTTCAATTTCTTGCATGTCTCGGCCAATCTCTCCAGATCAAACAATTCACCTACACTTATTAGCACTAGAAACTCTGCGCACTAGAAACTCTGCGCAGAAGTAACTTACCAATCGGCATCCCCCACCCAGCCAACATGTACTCATGCATTAAAACACCCCCCTCACTTGGCGGATATACCTGCACTCATCAGTACCTGACATAAAACAGCTCATATAAACTTACCTCCCAGCTAATAGCATCGCCCGCAACAGCTGCAAAGCCCGTGTTCCATATCCACTTGAGCACATCCATTGTTCCTTCAACGCCCGCGTGTTGAGGACTCGTCGTAGCAGCATATGCCTTTTTGGCGTCGACATCCATAGCGTGTTCCCATTCTTTGATTACGCCAATGCGTACCAGAAGAATGTCGCCACGTTGGAAGGTGATGTTGCATTCTTTGGCAATCTGGTAGATGTCGCTGAGTTTGATGGTGTGTAGGGAGAAGGTCGAGTAGGTGATGCCCTTCTTCTCGGCCCATGATGCGTAGTCGATCAAAACTCCGCGACCTGTAATACAGTATCAGACATGAAACGAGGTTTGGAGGCTGTTACTGACCTGTTATTCCTTCTTGGGCCCAATGATGAATACCAATACGATCATTCTCCCTATCCAAAATCTCGTCCTTCGTCGTCCCCCCATAAAACACCCTCTCTTCACTGCCCTCCTCCCTCGGCATAGAAAAATGTCTCAATCCATCCCACTGACTGCTCTGCTCTATCTTCACGTCAACATAATTCCCAAAACATCTTCAATACAGTACCCACGTGGATTCATAACATAAATATCATCAAAAGCAACACCATCCAGCAGCGGCACCATCTTAAGCTCGCACGGCTGTCGGTTAAAGCACGCAAACTCAAGCTTATTCAGATCCCAGCCGAGATTGACGCGGATCCCAGTCTTGATCTGTGTCTGTGCGGCTGAAGCCACCCGCTCTGGCGTCAGCAGGACGAGACGGCCTAGACCTTCTTCTCGACTGCCTGGTTGGCCTATCCAGACGCGTTTGGGATCGGGGAGTTCGTCCCATTGCTTTTCCATGAATGAGGGGTCCATTTGGAAGATGTAGAGTGATTGATGCGGGAGGTATGCAGCAGAGAAGCTTGTTTATAGCGTCGTGATGGTGTAACTCTCATGCATGTTCGACAAATACTGCCATGATCCGAGGTTTTCGAGACAAGGATCGGTTAACGGATTGCTTGGTGTCGCAAGTACATGTTTCTCAGTTACATCCGAGTGGGTAATAATATGCAGACCTGTCACAATAGGTAAACCTCGCTGTCAATCCCTGCAAGCAGCAAGCCGTCGAAACCGGCACGTCTCTTCCATCTCCCGGTGATCTGCATGGGCTGGGGTTGCACTGGGAATGTGACTGTCAAAAGACCACGCCGATCATAGTTCTCTTCTCTCCTCTCTGCTTAATTGACTTTTTTTCTTTTCCTTCTCATTTCTTTTTTTTTCTTTCGCTCCCGTATCTCGTCGAATTAGTACACACCACGAGAATGCCGCAGACCGGGAATCAGACGAGCTTGTACAACAAGCTCGTCATTACTTTTGTCGCAATTGGCGGCACTGTAAGTTCAACCTCTCGTATTTAACGTTTAATTACCAGTGCGACATACTTACATTGACACACAGACGTACGGATATGCAGCGTCCATCATCGGAAGCACTATCGGCCAACCGGGCTGGTACCAGTTCTTTAATCTTCCTGCTGATGGTGAGCCGGGCTACGATACTATAACGACACCGGCGATCGCGACGGCCAATGGACTGTTTTCTGCTGGTGGTGCGTTTGCGTGTCTGGTGCTCATGTGGGCTTGTGATTATTATGGGAGGTTGAGGAGTATTCAGTTTGGATGCGCTTTGGGGATTATTGGTGGTGTTCTTCAGTGCGCTGCGCAGAACCTTGCGTGAGTACCCGCTCTATTGAATGTTGTCGCAAGGCAAGACTAATGGTGTTGTAGTATGTTCCAGGCTGGGCGATGGATCATGGGAATGTGCGTTGGTCTAATGGCTACCGTGACACCGATGTATCTCTCCGAGATGTCCAGTCCCCTCGCACGTGGCTGGCTCGTCGGCCATCACGCCATCTTCCTCGTCTTCGGCTACATGCTATCCTCGTGGATTGGCTTCGCAGTCTATTTCTCCAAGAATCTCGAGTTTGGCTGGCGCTTCCCATTAGCCTTCCAAGTCTTCCCTCCACTCGTCCTGCTTCTTGGTTCACCCTGGATCCCTCGATCACCGCGATGGCTCATGTCAAAGGGCCATCGTGAGGAAGCCTGGTCTGTTCTCGTTCGCCTTCGCAGATCGGCTAATGATCCTGAAGATCTGGTTGCAAAAGAGGAGTACTACCAGATTGAGAAGCAGCTTGAGCTTGATGCGAAGAAGCTTGAGGCTTACGGGGGAAACCCATGGAGGGCTGTGGTCCAGAAGAAGAGCTATCGCAAGCGTATGCTCATTGGATTCATGACGCAATGGGGTGCCGAGTTTGGTGGTCCTCTCATCATCGTAAGTGCCAATATCTTCAGTCGAGGTCACGACTGACATGGTCAAGAACAATTACGCAGTCATCCTGTACACCAGTCTCGGCCAGACCGGATACATGCCGCTTCTACTCTCGGCTCTCTGGTTGACTACAGCTGGACTGATCTACAACCCTGGCGGTGCTTGGCTGCATGATAAAGTCAACTCCCGTCGCAAGATGTACATGACTGGCTTTATTGGCATCGTCATTACCACTTCAATCTACTGCGCCATGATCTCGCTTTACGCTGGCACAGACAACAAAGCAGGCAACGCCATTGGTGTGCTGTTCATGTTCTTGTATCTCGCCTTCCAGGGGACCTTCTGTAACACAACCATGTATCTCTACGTCTCAGAGATCTTCCCAACTGAGATCCGATCAATTGGCATTGGATGGTCTCTATTCGGACAATTCGCGGGTATGTACCCTCATCTTTACTCCACCAGCAACATACTGACACGTCTAGCCACCATCATCCTTCTTCAGACAGCGCCCATCGGGTTCAATGCTGTCGGCTGGAAATACTTCCTCCTCGTCATCTGCTGGAGCGTTCTCTTCGTCCCCGCCATTTACTTCTTCTGGCCCGAGACTGCTAGACTTTCTTTGGAAGAGATTGGTAAGCAGTTTGGTGATGAAGTCGCCGTGCATATCACGGATGCGACAGATGAAGAGCGCGCGGCGATTGACAGGCAGTTGATGGGAGAGATGCATGGTGACAACAAGGCACCTGGTAACACTGCGAACGAGATACCCTCTAGTAATAGTAGCCAGTACATCGCGACCAAGCAGTAAGCTGGCGAGTGTCCGTCACATGCTATAGGGATCTAAGATATTGTGAGAAATGGATACCGTTTAGATAGCATTGACACATAAGTTCATTTAGCACATGCTCTGAGAATTATGCACAGCGATACTCATGACTGCAGTGGAGCGCATGCATAGATTGAAGCGTGACAGCAGTTCAGAAGAGCCAGACGCAACGTCAAACTTAGATGAGGCTCTCATGCCAAGACACAATCCCGCAACCCTTTCCTCTCCCCCGGGATTCCCGGCGCCGCATCGTCAAACCTGGAATGTCAGTGCTTAGTCTCGCCGCTCTCACAATCACGTCAATCAGTTCATCAGCAGCTTGCCCCCGCCCAATTTTCGGAGCCAAACGCTGCAAATGTGACGAGCGCTGGGGTTACAGCACTAATGCCGAGCATTCACATGTTCACCAACACCCAAAGGAATCAGACCCTGGCAACTTGATCGACAAGCTGCATACATAGGGGGTTCCAGGGTTCCAAGTGTCTCTTCTCTCTTGTCTCGTTCAGCGCTGGATGTGCCGGCCAATGCTCCATGTGTTTCACTCCATCGTTCTATCAATTGACAAGTAAGGTGACTAGATTGCCCTCCCTCCATCAACATCCAGATTAACACCCGTAATAAAAGAAGCCTCCTCACTCGCCAAAAACACCGCTGCCTTCGTAACATCCCTAATCTCCCCCATCCTCCCAAGCGGAACATTCCCCAACGCTTTCTGTACCTCCGGCGTGATCTCCTTCCCAATAAACGTGGGAAGTAGACCCGTCATAGTCGCCAAGGGACAAATGGAATTAACGCGTATTCCATCCGGGCCATATTCCGCTGCAAGACCCATGGTCGCCTGTACCTTGGCGTTAGCTTTGCAGTGATATGGGTCGATGACTTACGTTTGTGATTGCTCCTTTGGATGCGTTGTACCATACTAGCCCGGGGCGAGGTCGATGAGCGCCCACGGAGGCGATGTTGATCATTGAGCCTTTTGAGCCTTGCTTTTTGACCTGGGCTGTAAAGGCGTTGCTGCCGAGGAAGACGCTCTTGATGTTGACGCTCATGACCTTGTCGAATTCTTCCTCGGTGACCAGATTGGTGCTCTGCAGCTGTCAATTTTGCAGTCGTCAATTGAGCCTCAATTACTTACCTTGTTTTCGTAGCTGGTACCGGCGTTGTTGACCAGAATGTCGAGATGTCCCCAGAGCTCAATGGCTTTATCAACAGCGCTCTGCCAATCCGCTGCTTTGGTGACGTTCATGGTCTGAAACTCGAATGAGTCAGACGTCGCAGCTACTTTTTGTCCTGCTGCTTCGTTGATGTCGCAGATGAGGACTTTGGCGCCCTCTTCAGCGAAGTGCTCAGCGATGCCTTGGCCAAAGCCAGACGCGGCGCCTGTTTCCGTCTCAGCAGTGATCGATGATGCGATGAGGAATAAATACCTGTAACGATAGCGACCTTACCATCTAAACGACCCATGATTAATTCCCGTACTTTAAAACTGTCTTGACAATGAGAGGTGACTGAAGCAACGTAGTACATATACTTGCCCCTCACGTTCGATTGTTCACGAGAATTGATTCCCCTTCCACCATGGGTAACCGAAAGAAGGCGCAGATCTTAACCGTGTACGGCAGGTGGCTTGAACTGTAGGCATCTGCAGCGATGAGCCGACTCGCTGATTGTGTTGGTGGTCGAGAAGCGGGGAATCTTGCTATAACCATTACTAACCGAGTTCTTACGCGCATACCCTGAAGGTAAAGCTTATGATGAGAGTAGCCAACAGCTTTCATCGAACTTGAACCATTTCAGTAAAGATCTTGTTTGTTCTTTGAGAAGACAGAAGAAACGCTTACTTAGGCCGTTTGACTCACATCTATCTCATAACTCCAGACGCTATTGCTGAAGATTGCTTATCCAGCTCAAAGCAAAATGGCTTACTCGTTACCGTTTCAAGTAAGCATCTAATAATGGGATAAATACACTCAACTAATTATCTGAAGCTCAATCGTCCCGATCTCCTCATCACCGATTCTTACATCCAAGGCCAAATCAAACCCGCCTTGTCCGGCTCAACCTTCGACGTACTCGGTAAGCCCCCTCCATATCACGACATCTCAACGGTCTGACACAGCATCTAGATCCCGGCACCAATAAGCCATGGACGAAAGTCACCAACAATTCCGCCGATGATGTCGACGCAACCGTTCGGGTCGCACAAAAGGCGTTCCAATCTTTCAAGAAAACATCCCCTCGAGCACGTGCCCAATGGCTTCTCAAATGGGACGCTCTTATTCGTGAGCACAAAGCCGATCTAGCCACGCTCTTGGTTTATGAGACGGGAAAACCATATGTCGAGGCGATCGGGGAGATGGACTACTCTTTAACCTTTGTGTCATGGTTTGCGGGTGAAGCGGAGCGTATTCAAGGAACGTGCTTTGCCCCATCTGCGCCTGACAGACGAGTCGTTACTATCAAGCAGCCCCTCGGTGTAGCAGTCGCCTTGGTGCCGTGGAATTTCCCCGTTGCTATGGTTCTGAGAAAAGCTGCGGCTGCGTTGGCAGCTGGTTGCACGATGGTAGTTAAGCCATCGCCTGAAACGCCAGTCACTGCCATGGCTTTGGCCAAGTTAGCTACCGAGGCTGGATTCCCAGATGGTGTCCTGAATGTCTTGCCGACGAGCTTGGAAAATACGCCATCGCTTAGTGAAGCGCTTTGCAAGCATGAGCTGGTTAAAAAGGTCACTTTCACAGGATCAACACGCATTGGAACTCTGGTTGCGAACCACTGCAGTTTAGGTCTCAAGAAAGTGGTCCTAGAGCTAGGCGGCAATTGCCCCTGTCTTATCTTCGACGACGCAGACATTGAAGCTGCTTTGTGTGAACTTGTCGGGCTCAAATGGCGTCATGCAGGTCAAGCTTGCGTCACAGTTAATCGCTTCCTTGTGCAGTCTGAGGTATATGACAAATTCCTCCAGCGCTTTGTTGACGAGACTGCCAAGTATGTCATCGGCCACGGCGCTGCTGAAGGAACAACTCTTGGACCAGTCACGAAGCCTGAGAGTTTGGATCGAGCTGAGCGACTTATTAAAGATGCTGTTTCGAAAGGTGCGAGAATTGTCACTGGGGGTAATCGTGTTTCTCCCAAGGGAGGCGAAGGCGGATACTTCTTTGAGCCGACGATTCTCGCTGACATGTCGCATGATACACTTATCTCGTGTGAGGAGTGTTTTGCCCCGATCGCTGCTTTCTATAAGTTTGAGACGGAGGAAGAGGCTGTTCAGGCAGCTAATGATACGCCGATGGGTCTTGCTAGTTATGCGTTTACCAAGAACGTGGATCGTATCTGGCGTATGCTTGAGAATCTTGAAGCTGGGATGATTGCGCTGAACACAGGTGAGTGAAGGTCTTGCAAGCTAATGACATGCGCTGACGAGATACTAGGCAATTCTTCTGCAGCCGAATCGCCATTCGGAGGGATCAAAATGTCAGGTTATGGAAAGGAAGCTGGGAAAGATGTGGCTGTGAGCGAATACATGATCTCCAAGACGGGTACTATTACAGTCGATGGACTTGTTTAGTTAGTAAACTTTGGTCTTTGTAGTAAAGACTGGTGATGTCTGACATATGTTCACCAGGTAAGCAAGTGGTGCCAATTGTCAGACCAAAGGATTTTCGAATATCTTTTTACAACAACGTGCTTTACTCTTGGACCAATGATGATAGAAACTTGGTAACATTCTGACAGGGCTCAGGGGGCGAGAGGTGACATTCTCAATATCTTTTGAGGCAGTGAGAGGTGGAGAGTAACTTGATATGGACTAGAGCTGACACGACACGGAGCTCCGTTTGCTGCTCCAGCATAGACCGATTAATTTCTTGTTGCGGACCCATCTTCAATTAATTCAACTTCTTTTTTTACTTTTGAGCAATTTTGTGTGATTTAGTTGATCAAAATGGAGATAATACCTGTTTCATGGAGCGACCAGCCCAACCCAATCCCCAACCTCCGCACCCGAACATTTTTTATAACAGACCACCCTCTCGACGAGCAAATCCTCAAAAACGGCCTAGATAAGCTGATCAGAAATCACTGGCGGAAATTAGGCGCGCGTATTTTCCCATCCCATGGCGATACACGCCTGGAGTACCATTTACCGCATGTTTTCCCAGATGACTACGAGCTCTTCAAATGGTCGTCCGTCAGCGCTGGGTATTCATACGGTGAGACTTATGAATTGTCCAAGATTCTGCATCCAGGCGATAGTGTAGCCTTTTTACCAAACATGGAGACAATAGATGCGCGGTTGAGACCGCAAGATTGGCCATATGAACGAAAAGACGAGCCGCCTAATTCGCCGCTGTTGTATGTCCATTTAACCAAGTTTTCGGATGGAGCTGTTCTCGCGATGAGTCTTCCGCATGTCTTTGCTGATCAAGGCGGATTGGCCAATATCGTCAAAGCATGGCTTACTGTAGTCGAGGGGAAGATACCACCAGAAATGACGGGGTACAAGGATGATGTGCTGGAAGGTGAGAAGCTCTCCAACGTTGAGGTCAATCAGGATGAACGGGTTGGACGGATGCGCATCCGCAGCAAAAAAGACCAGGTGTTGGTGATTGGAAGAATTGCCCTTGACTTGATCAAAGACCGGAAAGAGGAGTCTAGACTGGTTTTTCTACCGATACAAGTGGTACAGAATTTGAGAGACAAGGTGAGAGAGCGTTTGGATGGTAAGCATGTTTTGGCGGGCGAGATCAGCAACGGTGATATCATCACCGCAATCTTCACAAAGGTAAATTGTCAGCATCCAAACGCAAGTCGGTCATACTAAATACCTCGCATAGCTTGCCAGGATCGATACCGAGTCCAAGTACGATATTTCGCTTTCCTCTACCATCAACTGTAAGTCAGCCTACCCATCAAGGATACCAGCTAACGAATTAGTACGAGATCGCATTCCAGAACTTCAAGGCGAGAAAGGCGAGGGGTTCGTTCACAACGCGGTACACTATGCAACAGCCAACTTCGGAATCAAGCCTTCAACAGAACTAGACGAGATTGCGCTCCAGCATCGAATAGCCGTGACGAAGGCCCTAGAGGAATCGGATATCAGAGCTGGAGTTAGCACTCTCCAAGAGCTTGCTAAGGCAAACCAAGTCATGCTTATCTGCGAGCCTCACCACAAACTCTATAGCTCTTCAAATTGGAGTGGTTCATGGCAGGGCATTGACTTTACAAAGGCAGCGCCAAAGTCCTATGACTTGACAAGTCATAGGAAAGAGATGGTTGTTCTTGGACAGAGTAAGACACTAAAAGCACCGCTAAGATGTAAGTACACTGCAATATGAGTTGGAAGGCACTGACTGGTTGATAGATCGGGTTGCGATCATGTGTCGAACGAGTGAAGGGTTTTGGTGTGACTTTGCAGCTCCAGTCAAGACTATGGCTTTGGTCGAGAAGTTCTTTAGGTGGGATCCTTCATTGGGGGTTCTGTTGGAGGAGATGGAGTCTTATGGCACTTCCGAAAGTCGACGAGTGTTCAAGTGAAACTGCAGAGTCCCGTGGTCATTGTTACTTATTCTAAAGCTGCAATCGGGAGTGGTTCGAACTAAGAACAATGGCTAATCTCTCGGCCAAAGGTTTCATCTCAAGCATTGAGAGCGAATAGTCAGAATATTACCTGTTGTATTCTCTGCCTTCAATTTAGCGATGGAGCTTCTTAGCTATAAGCTTGACAGCGACCCCAACAGCTTCCTCCCCCGACTTTATTAGGTTTTACGCACAGCTCTCTCCCACGACTCTTGAATAGTTCCCCAATACCTCTCCGGATCCTGCTTCATATGCCCAACATGTCCACTTTCAAAGACCTGCCCCTCGCTAAGGTATCCAGCTTCCCGCGAGACAGCCATATATCCTTCAATATGCTGCCACGGAATAAGAAAGTCTCCCTTTCCGTACAAGAACAGCCTTGTGCTCTTCTTACTCTCCCACTGCTCATCGGTGAAGATCCTGTGGCTGAACTTGGGTGCAGATTCTCTTCCTGCAAGATAGTCGAATACATGAATCAGAACGAAGAACCAAGCGCATAGCATTTGGGTCACGATGAATGGCAAGTGGAGCTTTGCTGCTAGTCCGATAGCCATGGCGTGAGAAAATCGCTTGAGGTTATCCCATGTAAGATATGGAGTTCCGGGCGTGGAGTCATAGACAGTCAGCACATGGGGCATCGGTCGGTTGTAGGTCTCCTTGTAGGCATTCAAGGTGGCCGAGTAGTTAAGAGTTCCAGAATTAGACATAGCGTGGAACAAGACTGAACCGTCTGATGCATCGTTGGGAAAAACCTCGTGTATAACCGGTAACATGGCCTCTGTGCGCTGATTCACATGATCGGTGAAGCCTTTGTAGATGGGCGAGAGAACAGCGACTTGCTTTGCATGTGGGTATAGCTGTCGATAAATGTCGGTGAATTTTGAGATGTGTCGTGGGGGTGCGTCGCCCCAGCCGTAGATGACGACAGTGCGGGGATGTTCAGGGTTTAGCTCAGTGCTTGTCTGCGTTTCACCGGGACGAACGAATACTCTATCAGATATGGCATTGAAGCCTAGAAATCTACTGGGCGGCGCAGATTTACTCATGGTAACTTAGGGCTATAAGGTGATTGATCGTTGCAGGTTGTTAGAAAGAAGGAAATGTCCAGACACCATCCTATTATACATCACGTTCCCTGAAGGAAGTCTGAATAAGCTTATTGTTTCCACGGAGAGCACGGATTGGCGGATAAGGAACAGGATGAAGCTAGTATGAGAGATGCTCTCACGTCAGATCAATTTATGTGTTGTGATTGATGATTCAGTGAGGCACAGTAGCTCTCGAGGTTTGTGACGGGAAACAGTAAGCGCTATAGTCTCGGCTTATGTCACAACAGTCTTTGCGATCATATCACGGTGGACCTTCGCAGGCTTCCGCAAAGTTACGTTGATAGTTTGCTCAGGACGAAGATTACTGGGTGTGCTGCATAGGCGACTGATCTTTCCGTTGAGCATCTGTGTTGGGGACCAATTGTAGTCCCAAAACTTGTCCTGTGGGACAAATATTTTACATTACTCATTATATTATTGTTACATAGTAGTGAATATAAACGCTAACTAATCGTGATGTTTGTGTACTCCGACATACGAAACTCATACCATTCGCTCTTGGTCTGACGTGGACGCCTGGTCCTGGGTTTCTGTAAAAACAACCTTAGTCTCAACCTTCTTCATAATCCCATTTTCCCAGTCGGATCTCCTTCGGTACGAGTCATCCCGCGACATATCATCCAGTCGGACATGACCTGTGCGACTCGCCGTGACAAACGTAGTCATCCGACCGCTGACCAACTCATCACGAACTCTCTGTCGACCTCCATCGCTCGGTCGAGCGTCTTGCTCCCTTGAACTCTTGACTATGTGGCCCAGAAGAGAGGCGACATTCATTTCGATGTATAGTTTGAGGAGGTAGACGAGTTGGTGGAACTGGACATAGCTGGTGGCTGTTAGACATGATGTAACGTAGGTGTAGTGAATACTGACACAACAGGACTAGGGAGAAATGTGGCCCCCATCAACACGCAATCCAACGAAACTGATATAATAACCATAATGACGTTGAAGTGGAACAGCTCAGTATACTTCGTTAATCCGCAAGCGATGAGTCGCGACCGAACCAGGTATATAAAGTAGAGGTTGAGCGCGAGATCGACGATCAAGAAGATGGCCTTCTCGGTTCGGTCCCAGACGATGTTGATTTCTTCGTACAGATGAGAGATCTGTAAGCGAGCTGGTACCCAGATGCAGAAACCGCTGATGTTAATCAAGCTCGCAATCACAGCAACTCCCCACTTGACTCTGTTGATGTTCGTTTTGTTACCGAGGAGGAGGGATATTCGGTTGATGATGATCTGGAGGGTGAATTGGATCTGCATACTCCAGAAAACAACTACAGTAGAGGTAAGTATAAGTCGGAAACTGAGGATAAGGTGACGTACTGATAAAGAAAAAGACCCAGAAGCTGGAGAGAGGTGTTAAGTCAGTATCCTTCAGGGGACGATGACAGAGGAGGAGACTGACCTTGGTGGAGTGAAGCCTCGTAGCCAGCAGTATGTGATGATGCCCATACAGTTGCAGCCAATCCAATCAAGCCAGCACATGATGATGTATGCGCTGAAGAGCCTTTGTCTCTGGTATGCCTGCATCGTCTGCTTGATGGCCATGCCAGCAGTAAACATTGACGCGCCCATGCTGAAGCCGAAGATCAGACTGACAATGTTCATCTCCAGATCCTTTGGAGTCTCGGTCTTGTACCAAGGGGGGATCAAAAAGCCCGCCATGGCTGGAGAAGTAAGGAACGAGTACTAAACTGAGATATGTTGAATGTCCAGGAAATGATGGAAACTATGCCAAGAGCGGGACCAAGAGATAATGACTTGTACGAGAGACGTTTAATACGAAAATTGACAGAACTTCCCCTGGTTTGGGCATTATATCCATGATATGCAAAACCAAGGGGCGGGGAGGGGCCGCGGGTTCTTCGAAACTACCGTTAGCTTCGATCTCGAATACGAGTCAGTGCCCAACACCCACTAACGGTTCAATTTAATGCATGAAGATCACAACCCCAAAGCCATAGCGCCGGCCGCGACCATAGCTCATTGAGTAGTGAAGCAGCCGATCTTGCGACCCAAAAGTCGCAGATTTAATGCTGAAAGAACGGGCTAGACGCTATCCGTTTGACGCCATGGGGATTTTTGAGTTAGTTAGTGTCGTGACTCGGGAAATTGTTACATTAGGATGAAAAAGCGATAAGGTTTGGGGTATTGTAGCTGAGACTTGCGCTGAGTCTGGGGAAAGGAGGATTACGTTGCAGTGACTGGAGTACAGAGAAGTGAGTCCAATAGAACGTGATCTGGGGAAATATGCCGTTCAATTATTGACACGATACATGAGACACGGCATAATCGGCAGTGATTTATCATTACGACGGCAGACGGAGACCAACAGTCACGGCAAACCATAATGTAACCAAGCTCCTCCCTCCCAAGACTTCGAATTGCGCTCCCCCGCTGGGTTGGGTTACAAATATGGCGTTTAAGTTTTTCATGGAACAAGCATGGAACCACTAAGCTAGCAGCGGCACATGTCAGCCTTAAACACTAAAGACACCAGATTGGCTGGAAGCTCCGGGGAGACCTGTTTTTATCGGACCATGGCTGTTTTATGTTTTTCCGGGGTCGGGCGGGACGGATCCAATTGGTTTGATCGTGGCTACCTGGTTTGTTAACCCATGAATGTCGTATTTTATTTTCCTTGGTTTTGAGATGCTGCAATTAATTACTAGGAGAGGTCTTTTCTTATACGAAGGACGGGAAATAAGGATCGTTGAAACATATTTGGATCAATATCAGTCAGTACGTACAGAGTTACGCTCGATGGAGGTAGTGCAAGCGCAGCCATCGCGTCGGTTGGCTGGCGTTGGGCTGAGATGGAACCGCGATGTTGAGCCCCGATTTAGCCCTGTCGATCAGCAAGTGCGGGGGAACGACTCACAAGGACGATGAAGATTTTTAGTTTTAGTAACGGCGATGAATTGATCAAAGCTCGATTTACTCTTCACGGGATGGCGGTCTATGTTTCATAGCTGACTGACCATTACGCTGGGCTGTTCGCCTATCCTGCTAAAGTTGGTAGCCGACAAGTAACTCTAACTGGTAATAACAGCTATTATTTGCTAATATAATACTAATTTTTAATTAATATTTCAAATGTATGTCGGCACCAAAAATGGGTACTAGTGGGCCCAGAGATATTATCTTGCACTGAGAAGTTCTGGACTCGAGCTGGTAGACCAGGATAGTTGCATTGCCTTACGGCATGGACACAATTATAGGACCGAGTACATCTTTCGAGACCTTCAGTTTCACGATGCCACAGATTGCCACAAGGAACACAAACTTTTGCCTTCTGCTGGTGACCTCTAAGGCGACAAGGGTATTAATATCAATACGACGGTTTCCAAGCTCAACAAGCTAAGTGTACAGGAAAGCCTCGAGCCAAAACAGCCTCCAGATCCAGCTGATTATACACATTGTCTGTTCACATCTTCCGATCTTCAAGTTAGTGATGTCACATATAGTAAGTGGAATTAGGGCGAAACTGAGAAGGGATTTCAGGGTTGGGAAAATGTCACAAGTTTTAACTCTCACTCAAGGATAAGGGATTTAATAGGAATCAAAGTATCGTATTATCAAGGTATTACTAACAGCATAGTCAACTCTTGCGTGTAAATACTACACAGCATCGATTAAAGCAACATGGCAGCAGCAACAGCGACCAGACCCATGCCAACAGCTCCGTTACCAGCAAGTCTCATGCCAGAGTTTGGCGCTGTCGTGGCCGATGCAAGAGGAGTCTCAGTTCCCGACGTCGCATCCGAAGTAGCGCTGCCTGACGACACCTCGGTGGTACCAGTAGTAGCAGCCACCGCCACGGTCGTAGCCTCAGTGCTACCAGTGGATTCAGCAGCGGTCGTCTTGGTAGTTGTCTTTGCACTGGTCGCAGACGTAGATGTAGACTCATCATCATCTGCGCCGAATTCCTTGATATCCAACACATAAGTCCCATTTCCACTGACTCCTTCCTGCTCGAAACTAGCCCAGCTGGGCTTTCCATTTGTTCTCAGAGATACACAGGCCTCGCGGTACGAGTTGCTGGCGCAGATACTGTTTCCATCGCTGGTAACGCCGCCACCAGCATTGGTGCACGAAACAAACAGCTGAGTGACGAGCTTGGCAGTATTATCGAAGAATTCGTGCTCAGAGTTGGAGCTCAGACAAGTACGGCAGCCATCCATAGAGCCGTACCATCCATCAGGGTTGGGAATACACACACAGTCCCGTGTTTCCTCCTTAGGCCATTTCAGCTTTTGGCACTTGAGCATAGCCTGGTAGATAGGCCAGCAGCCGCAGTCGTCGAGTTTGGAGGGGCTGTCGTCTGCTTCTTTGGTCTTGGACCAGCCGTTGGGGTCTGCGGAGGTGAAGCCAGAGATAGCGACGAGGGCTGCGAGAGTTGAGAAATGCATGGTGGAGTAGTTGGTAAACGAATGACAATGTTGTGAAATGAGTGACGTGAATGGGAGTTTGCACAAATGAAGAGAATGCCGGATGATGGGCCATCGTGAGATTTTAAAATGTGATCCTTCACCGGATAAATCTCGAAATGACTAGCGCTGTTAGCTGTAATTTCCGGGTTTAGGCGCCAGCATCCATAATTCGCCCGGTTGCCTTCCGTGAGATCTTGGCGTGATAAATGGCACGATGGGTGAAAGAGGCTGCAAGCCCATTAAGCTTATCTTCACTGATTCACGATACTAAAATACTCTTTTCCAACAGGATGGTATATTCGTCTGATCATATGCCTCGATATCGCCATGAATATCACAGCCGTGGAATGTCAATCAAGTGACTTCATGCATAAAAGGGGATTTTCGCCAAGGAGGAGTCATTCCCCAGATGGAAATCCCCGAGACAAGGATGTAAGTGGATGTCCACACCGTCTTTGGTGAAATACTTAAGCACTAACAGAGTAGGGCGCAAAGTCAGTTGGTGAACGATAAGAAGCATGCGTCTTTGCGTAGAGATTTTTACAGTGATTGGCCACAATGCTTCGAAATTGCAGGGATTCTAGCCTTGTGGATGCTGAATCGGTTACAACATTTTTCAAGGCGCTACTCTTGGCTTGGCAGTGACAGTCGCGGAAACAACGGCATCGTCTTTATTATTGCCAAGGTGATTGAACAGAACTGGCATACTGAAGGTCTGTCTGCATGTTAGCACACAGACAATGCAATTTGGGGATTTATGGGTAAGCTTGACATGTGTTTTGGACCTTGCTTAATTGACCACCACCTAACTTACCCTGAACTGCCATTAACGAGTCGATGAGCTTGGCCACTCGGTGACGGTGTATTATATTCACACATTTCATTGTCTATAAATTGGCACCACGGCCGTATCTATCTTCCAAAAATAATGTATTTTATAATGTCCAGGGTGTCCGTCAGGCTCTGCGAATTCGACTCTGCTGCCTAAAACACAAAACTCTCTGGAGCCAACACTGCTCAAGATAGTTCTCCCCACTTTTGGTTCGGCGAAGCAACTCAACCGATGCAAATTGTATCGATATACCGGCGCCTCACTTTTCTTTCCAAGGCACGACCTTCTTCCTGCCTAGCAATTACCTATAGGTTCAGTGACAGAACAAACCCTCAAGGTCTTTTTTTACCAACCTTATAATTCTTCTACTACCTTTCCTCCCTGAAAATGACATACTATTCAGTCTATCTCGTCGAATCCGTGGGTATGCCACGAAACCACCATGCAATCTTTGTCAAAACCGGCGACAAAGAGGAGGGAACCATCTTCAACGTCACGGGGAATGCAATGAATGGATTTAATCTCGAAATAAGGGAGACCTCTAAAAGTCCCAGGTTGGAAGCAACTTTCGAGTCATGGAGAGAAATAGGAGTCATTGCGATCAATGATTTGCCTCGCGTTAAGGCAGTCTGCGAAGCAAATCTTGCGCCTGGAAAGCGGTATGACACCCTCAAAAGGATCCACCCTGCGAAGCCTCTGCGACGATGCCAGGAATGGACTAGGGAAACAATTGGGCATCTGCGAGAGCAAGGTGTTCTTTTACAGAGTAACTAGAAACGTTGCTGCGGAAAATTCGATTGCCTGAAACTGAACTCCAGCTTGATGTTCGAGACTCTCAGTAATTAATCTGATCAGATCCTGGAGGGAAGTAATCCAGAGGCGTCAACAGACTGATCGTACAGTGGAAAGCAGTGGAGGTCTTAATATTGTAAGGAGGCAGCATGTATAGGCGGTCGTAGGCATGTGTGTCTCAATGGGATCAGTCAGGTTCTTTGACCGGTTTAATTATTGTAACAGCTAGCAAAGAAAAGCCCAACTGTGACAGTATAGAAGAACTGTTACTAGTACTGCTATCTCGTTTCTCTATATTTCCCGTCTTCTAGCCACGTCGAACAATCCTGCCATGTCTGGGGGAGTAAAGTCGAAAGAGCTGTCGCGGGATCAACCTATGCCACAGAAGCAACTAAGTCCTGATTGTCTGAGAACTGAACACTCTTGAAAATCGAGGTTTGACCGCCAGGGAAGCTGTATGTCGCCTTGTCCGATAGAGGAATGTTCAGCGCGCTAGTTGGCTGAAGAGTGTCGCCCTGACCTCGAAGTTCTCTGATAAACCCATCGGAACCAGTAAAGGAATTAAACATGCTATCATCAGGCGCAGTCGAATTGTCCGTAATTACAGGATCCGCAGCTGCGCTCAGGATACCATTTTCGTCAACAGTGAGGGTATAAGTGTCAACGATGGTTTTGTCAACCGCATTTCCGCTACCCTCGGTCTGGAGCATCTTCGTGTAATAGTTGATTACTAAATGCTGGGTAATGACAATAGTTGCAGCGCCATTGGCGTTGGTGAACTGTATGTCCATGTTATAGTTTGTGCCAATCGTGAGCGAGCCGATCTGATCATTGAAGCCCGCCCCATCATGGCTCTGGTTGCTATAGCTGTAGGACAATACTGTTTCGCCCGCGACCTCACTCAAATTGGGTTGACCACCAGGTCTGATGGCGGCACTCATGGCGCAGTTCATCATCTGATAAACCTCGCAGTGGGCTTCTACCAGGAAGCAAACGCTTGGAAGGTAGTTCTGCAGGCTTTGGGCATAAAAGTCCCGCAAATTGTCGCGACTGATGGCAAGGGCCCCGTTTTGATTGTTCCAGACTAAGGAAGTCGACATGATTTAAGTGAATATGATTGTCGGAAGGAGGGAAAACTGAGGATGAAGGTGGAGAGAGTTCAAGTGGAATTTTCTTTAATCGAGATTTGCTGTGACAAAACCATAGAGCAAAAAGAAATAAAGCCCATTATATACATGGAGATAAGGATACTGCCTTCCCAGTGTCCAAACTAAGGAGCGTTCAAATATGGCCGCTTGTCTGATAAAAAGGGTCTAGATCGCAGGCCAGCCAGCCACTTTAGACATGGCTCTGAGTCTGGAATATTCTGTCCCTGAATAGTCTAGCCACAAGAACTAGCGTCCAAGAGTATGCTGCTGCAAAGGCATTCAACAACTTCGGCAATACATAAGCATGACTGCATAAAATTTATACTTCGCATTTCAGCGATTTTCAGTAAGAAGAATTCATCTAATTAGTTCTTGACCCTCTTTGTAGACTTTAGGCATAATGTCAAAAACACACTCTAGCACTAAAATCTGCTAGTGATGCATCTCGCAGCCACATTTCAGCCGTTTGACCGCTTTCCTGCAGGATAGTCCAAGCTATTGCCGTAAGCTTCGATAGTCTAGTGCGCGTGTTTTCTTTACCTCAGATACAGAGTTCCAGCTTAATTTAGGAGAGAAGTGCGCGTGCTGTCGAGTCAACACTCAATACCGTACTTGGCATGCGTCTAAGAGTGTCGTCGATTGAGCCGCCAAATACTCCTAATGCCTTCAGCCACATTCAGAAACGAATAAGTCATGTTAAAAAATTGAACAACCTCCACATTGACTCAATTATTCTCCGTATGGGGTAATATCCATTATCGATGTAACATGGAAAGGGCTTTAATGACTATCAATCCAGATTAATAGAAATATACGAATCCCGATACTGGTAGCCTGGATGGATGATGGGGCAATGTGCTGATCTTCTAGGCGGTTTTGCGATCAGCATCAAAGGAAGCGGGTCGATTACTTGTTATAGTATTTCTTTCGAGCGGTGTATCAAAGTTGGATTTGAATCCTAGATATCGTGATAACTTCCAAGGAACACAAGTCTCAGTATTCTTAATTTGGTATACCACAAGGTTTGATACAACCTGGAAGGAAGATTGCTCTGCTAGAAGAAAAACTATAAAGCGGGCTGAGCTCGCCCCCTTCTGGCTTAATATCTACAACCATTCACACACAACCTTATTCAACAAGTCTTCAAACAAACAGACTCAATCCACCATGCCTTTCAAAGCTCTTTTTCTTGCTGCTGCAATGACCAGCTCCGCCCTCACCGCCAACAACCTCAACTTCATCTACTCCCGCGGCGACTTCGCAACCGGCGGCCCAGGCGGCACCCAAACCGGCCACACCAGCGGCCTGACCATCACCGACAACACGGGCAAGGAGCTCTACAGCGAGTCCTACCCGGGCAATGCGTCTCCCTGCGCCAATCCCAACATGGAGCTCAAGATCAAGTCGTCTTGCTGGGAGGGAGAGTTTTCCTTCAACTGTGCTGCAAGTGCTTTTGGAAGAATCAACGGCTGTGAAGTCAAGGCTAAAGATTATAAGTTTCCTGGAAAGGTTGACTCTGATGAGAATTTTACTGGGATCTCGGTTTCGGTTCAGGATGTTTGTGGTGGTGGATTTGCGACTGGTGGGGATTGTGGAGAGGGGGCTACTTTCGAGATTGCCTCTCACAACCCTTAAGTGAAGACATGTATAGACTATTGGAACAGTCGAATGTGATTATGTTTAATTTCCTGACTGGATCTGAAATCACTATGTGCAGTTGATAACGGTGGCGGAGAGCTTAAATTAGCACTGAGAACTTGGATATGAAATAATACAGATAACTTTGGATTATTTAATTATATACTCTAAAATTGAGGTGTTTGACTACTTCATCATCTGACAGCAATTTTAAGTTGTATCGAGAACTAGTCTCTTAGTAATTATGGATATACTACTATTGCTTTCGGTTTAGCAAATGGCACGGTTGAAACTCGTCACATATAGCAGGGTCTCGTTACTGGATGATGGATTCCATGCAACGGATGGTAGAACCTTCGGCGAGTTGCTACCAGATATGTCTGTTGCCAAGAAGCTGGCAGATGAATGTCGAATGGCTATACCACTCGGAAAGAACGCGCACACACCAAGTTGTAGCGCAGAGCAACGGATAACATGATGCGACCGGGTTAGATATCATAGAATAGCACGACGACAAATGTAAAAGGATCACAATGGCCATCACCTTCCGGTACATCGCTTCCAACGCTTCTCGCCTTTTTCTTGGATAATACCCGCTGGCAGATTTACCATGACCTGGTCAGCTTTTCATGCCCTCCATCATCCTCAGCTCGCAGAGATCGTTGTCTTGGCTGGTTAGATGTGATTCAATCTTCCAAGACCCGCATTGGAATAGTATTTAGGTATCTGGGCTGTGTGCTACGGATCACAAAATGCTTGAGACCAGACTAGTCCCCAAGTTCCCTGAGATGGCAGAAAACTGGCTATTCAATTGTTATGGCACGCACAGCAAAGGGCACATAACAAACTATCAATAAGCCTTAGCTTCCAGAATAATAAGAGGGAGTGCCGGCCGCCTTATAGAAAGGAAGATTGTCTGACTAGTAGGTCGGTGAGCCAATTATGTCGATCCCCCCTTTTGACAATTGCTAAGGTTAGAAAGCAAATTGTCAAAGAGAACTCACGTTATCCAGATTATAATAAAACCATTTTCGGATCCAGGCCAATAAAATATGACTAGTGATTATCTAATTGCGTCTAAGTCTTCTTAAATACTTTTACTATCTAGTAAGGAGCGTAGTACAGCCAGAAACCCTGCATGTGAATTCAGAAACTTATTATGAAACCTGACTCCTTGAACGACACCATTGGTGATATGACACATGTGTCCACAATTGACAGTTCTACCTAGGAACTTTTATCGAACCGATTTCCCCATTCCTATTCTCCTATAGGAGAGAGCTCTGAAATGTGCTTGCAAAGATTACACTGACCCCTTCCCGGCCTGCAGGCCCCGTTATGACAGTACCACCTGCCATTAATAAGTTGACGGTTACTTGATTGGAAGGGATATGCGATCTTGACAACTGCCTGGTCCATGACGGATAGACGATTGGTCGAAGGGATATGAACTCCGTCCACGTTCCATTCCCACTTTGGAAGGATCTCGTAGATCATGATGGATTGCCGGTCGAATTTTGAAACTAGACGAGGCTTGTCATCAATTCGCTTCTCAAAGTTCGTCTCGAAATCTTCCTCTGTTTTCCCGGCATGAAGCATCCATTTTTCCTTGTCAAATTTGAGGTTGGATGCCGGGGAGGAGTGCTCATGGCGGAATCCAAGAGCGTGCCCAAGCTCATGGAATGCCATACAACGGATCTGATCGTCCACATGCCATGGCTCTACTGCAAGGTTCATAGTTCTCCCTCGGAACCGTAGCGACTGTGTTCCAATGACAGACCAACTCATGCCAGGCTCAAAAGTGATTTGGAGGTTAGAATTTCCCATGGCGTGGTTACTTGCCATGGTCGCGAGAAATTGAAAACTGACGTTTGCGTCCTGGACCCACTGCTCAGCACACTACGTAACTATTTGAATTACTCTGTCGGGGTGAGGGTGGATTGGCTGTTCAAGAAATTTCATCGTGATGGCATGCCCAAGGGGCTAACGGTCCTCCTTCTTGATTCATAATGCCTGAGCGTCGCGGGGAATGTCGCCGTGATGGATCCACCTGACAGAGGGCGAGGTGATTTCGGAGCTTGATCCTTCAAGCCAGTTGAACGGGATATGAGATGTATGCATCCTGGAAGGAGTGTTGTCGCTGTCCACTTCAAAGGATGATTTGGCTGTAGGGGCCGCCAAGCTCAGTTGTGAGAGTAACATGATTGCGGGGAAAAGAAGAACAATGAGGAAGATGCGTGAAGAGTGAATGGTAGATCATAAAGACAGGAGTTGAGGAGGGAGAGGAGGGCTATATATAAACAGTTTCTTCAGTGCCATTTTTGAAGAATTATTGCCAGAACCGTTTGGACGCTCGCAGCCGACATGCAGCCAGCCTATCGAGCTAGCCCCAATCCAGGGTGCGATCGCCTGTGTATTGTAGTGAGCTCTGCGTTTTTTTTCAAAAGGGGGCGGTGCTATTGGCTATCCGGGAATCTTCGTCATTCGGCTCGTAGTAAGACACCGCCTCATAGTGAGACACGGGCTATTTTCACAAGGGTAGAGATAGAAGTGGGTAAGGGCATGCACAAAAAGTCACAGAATTAGGAAGTGCTTGGGCTCGCAATAATGATCAATACAAGCAAACGATGCCCATTATTCGAACAGATTTAGTCATAGTAGATGCTCTCCTAAGCCCCTTTGACACAGGCTTCGATTGCTTTCGGCTGGGATTTGGCGTCAAGGTCTTCCATTTCTCGCCCCATGTTTCTCTCTAAAGCATCCCAAGCTGCATGTGGTAAGTTTCCATGGAAACTCCAGCCGCCTCTAGCATCATCAATGACTCTTATCACAACCGGCTCCATGGTTAACTGCACTGGTCTCTCTACTGACACTTCTTCTCCGAAATTCGGATTCGAGAGTCCAAGATTCACGAAAGATGTGATGAGGCATCGCTGATTGCTGAGCTTCATTTCCGGAATTGCAATGCGGTTTGCGTTACCGCAATTCATCCTGAAACCCAAGAACTTAGACACATAGTCTGGATCTTTGAACTTGTCTACAGAACGACGAGTTGCGAGCGCCAGATCTTCAAGTGACGCATGCTTAAATGCGCCAGATTTAACACTCGGCATGACGGCCAGGCCCAAAACGTTGCCTGATACACTGGGCGAGATGAGATCATGCTTGCCACGCAGATTCACAGCTCGAGATAAGGTCGTAGCTGTTCTTGGTTGATATATTCCGCATGTTGCCTATTATTTTGTCAGCCTGTTGACTTCGGATGGATACAATCGAAGGAGTGAATCTAGCGGATGACTATCCTACCTTATAAAACCAGCTAGCAACGATGTCGTTTCTCGAGAGTACTACTCCTGGCCCAGCGTTTGACCTTATCCGAGAAACCAGTCCCGCAACAAGCTTTGGGGGCAAGTACGCCGTTCCAAATGTGCGCGGATAACGAAGACTATAAATTTTGGAGACTAGTTTCAACTTCAATCCACCCCAAAGAGTGACGGCCGCCCACCCCGAAAGGGAGGAGGGAGAATTTGTCTGAAGTGTACTGGTCAACTCATCCAAGTTAGGCCTGTCCTTTAGTCCCTCGATTTCCGGTCCATGGTTATCCGGATCGTGCGTGCGCATGTGAATATCCTTCGCGAGAAGGCATTCCCACTCGGCAACTATCAGTTTCAGGGCCGGTGCATCGAGTACGATATGCTGCCATGCGACGCACATCAATGTTAGGTCTTTGGCTATCACAAAATGAACATGCATCAACCGCTCATTCTGGATTACACACTGGTGGGCTGTTTTCGTGAAGGCTGCTAGAGGTTGTAAGCAGGGGACCTTACGAGGGTCAAATCGTTTAACAGAAGGAGACGACGATCCACCAGGAATGTAGTTGGGAAGAATCTCATGCAAGGCTCGCTCTGGTGCTTTGAACGTAGTGACCCTAAAGGGCTCAGACCGTTCTTGCGACGCTTCGGGGATATCAATTTTAAACTTTAGTCGGAAAGTATCAGTACCCGAGAAAAGTGCATATATGAACATGAAACAGGTATCAAGAATGGATGATAACTCTTACACGTTTCTCTCTCCATGCCAAGCGCCCGGTCAGCCACGGAGCTTTACGAAGAACTGACAATTTGAGTGTGTTACTCATCCGTTCGACATTAACATCTCCCCTGAGCGCCCATGCAAGGATCGGCGTCATGTTCTGATAAAGCTAGCAGTCACTTAGAGCCTACTACCGAATAAGCTTGCACGGCCTCATAAGTTGACGTACCGGTTCACAGTCCCATATGGTTAAAGGGTGTGTATTCTTTTCGCTAGCAGTTGTTTGTCCATAGTACTTCCTGCTATGGTGAAAGCGACTTTCAACTCTGTCAGAATTTCTCATCTTGAGTGTTATACGTCGGAAGCATGATGCATATTTTTTACCCAGGCTATTCACTTACAGTTCCTGTGCTGTTTTGATTGGTTTCAGAACAGATGCGCGGTAGCGAGTTTTGAGAAGCAAGAAGATCATGATCAAGTCAAACAAATTCGACGATCATTCGTTTGACGTCTTGTTTAGATAGCACGGCGATACAAATTGTTATCCGAATGTAGAAATGAAGATAAAAAAAGGTGCAGTCCCGGAGCATGAATGTATGTTGCCGCGAGAAGGAACAGCTTTCAGGATGAGAGGGAATGTTGTGGCTAGAAATGGTGACGCTTATTTGTCTGTCATATCAGACCTGAGAAGAAGTATTCCCTATATAGCTTGTGATAGAACAGGGGCTAGAAACCGTAATCCAAAATGGGTAGTATCTACTTTTGGAGACTAATAAGAGAAGAAAAAAGCAACAGAGAGTAGAGTGATAAGGGCGGGGGGAAGAGATGAGCTAAATAGCATCTTATAGCACTTAGCCTATCAACATAAGTCACCAACTTGTATGAAAGGTATAACAATTCAATTTGAGAAGATGGTGCATAATCTCTGCCTGCTTGAGACCAAAATTCCGATGTTATTGGTTCATGAACGCGGATTTGTAATACTTATGTCAGTCCTTGCAGGCTTACTAACACAACCACAATAGACCCCTGCTTGCACACGAAATTTCTTGCTGTCTTACATATTAACAACGCTCAGTCAATATAGAATGTTAAAAAGGAATTTCTACTCCCTTAATCCTAGAACTTCTAAATAAGTCTTTCACCAGACAGGAGTTTATTTTGGCTTGTGGTGGTTTTTCGTAATGGAAAGTACAATGGGAAATAGGCAGCCTCTCTCAATTGCAAAAGCTGTATGGAACAATTTGAAGTCTCGACTTAAAGGGCGAGGGAGACTTCCTTCCACGAGGATCTTCTCAACGTCTTGCTGTACACTGCGACGCTTGAGGGAAGGCTGCAACCGTGCATGGGCCCGTATGATACTACTAGAGCCTGAGCTTTGAGAAAGATGTGTTGAGAGAACTCGGACGCTGTTCTCTGTAAGCATGAGGCGGCCACGTGGTTGACTAGGCATATGAGGATATTTTGTGAAGCTGGGACTCGCAAGCTTAGCAAGGACTTTCAGGCCTTCTGGTGTTCCTTTGGCTTCGGATTCAGAAACTTCAGCTGCACAAAGACGGCCGGATCCTTGAAGAATGAGGGAGTTGTCCTGATGAATGATGAAGCTGTAGTCGGAATTTTCTTGCTTGGATGAAGAATCACCTGAGTATACGACCAAGGCAAGGGTGTCAAGCAACTTGATCCAGCGGAGGAAAGCCTCGGCTCTCTTTTGATGCCGTTTGTAGCGGTGATATCTGCTCCTGTTGGAAGCGTTTCTGGATGAGTTTGGGCTGTGCGAACGCTGCAAGTAGTATGAATTTACGTCGAAGACGTGCCATTAAGCTGAATTCTCCTTGTGTTTTACATCTGCATTTGATGAGATGCTGATTGCTCGATGTTGTTCTTGTTAAGCTGGCTCCACCATAGCCCGGTGGTGCCTGACAGAAAGAAACATCAAAGCAGCCTTCAGAGGAGTTGGATTTGTTCCATCTTACCTAGAAAGCCTGGTCTCGAAGCTTGATGTGCAGCTGCGAATTCCAACGCCGATTGAGGAGGGAATTGATACCTCAGTCCAATGGGTTTCAAAGATGCCTAAGACTATACGTGAGGCAAGGTCTCGATCTAAATATCTAACAAGGCGAAGTGAAATATATCGTAGTAGCTCCCTAGAGTCGGTTCCATAAGAATTAAAGTCCTTTTCTAAAGGGATAAAGGCAGTTATATACAAGATTACTTTACTAAAGGTGAAGGTCGAGGATCTTAAATAAGTAAATGAGATACTAAGCTAGTAACGGGGTGGAAAGAAAACCTAATTATAGAACAGACTAATAATAATAGCAGAAGAAGGAATGCAAGTGTTTAACCAGATAGACGGTAATGCGAAAGCAGTAAATAGATTATCGAAAAATAGGGTTAAGGAGGGTCGGTGCGGATGAAGGAGAAGCGCCGTGAATCACGTGGCAAGACCGGACATAATGTAAGGACCTGTTAGATAGTGGCCGCTAGGTCTTGGAAAGAACAAGGTGACTGATTTAATTCATTAGATGGCTGGTCGTGTTCTTATCGCGACTTGTACTTAGGAGACTGGTAAAAGTGATTATTTCACCAGTCTAAAAATCTCGCTTGCTATATATATTAAATATATAATATCTCATGAAACATATGAAGCTAATAAATAAACAATCTTAGGCAGTGCATTTGATAAATCCTTGATCGCCACCGGGCGTCATGCTCTTATGGCACATAACGCCGCACAGATGCCCGTTCTCCGCCGTAAAGACAACACGACATTCTCCCGGCCCAGGTTGGTCAGACTTTGACTTGTTGGCATCATAATGCACAGCTCCAGTTCCCTCAGATGAGCGCTGATAGATAGGAAATTCGTAAATCTTAACCGGGCGCTTCTTTGAGTTGCAGGCCGTGTCGTCGAACTTGATGTCGCCAAAATTGCTGAACTCGTGGGGATAACCGCTCTTGGTAGGATATTTCTGAGTGCTCGGGTTATAGAGACCTTTCACTCGATTGTACTCCTCGCGGGCCTGTTTTACAGTGAAGATAAAAGTACCGGTGCTGACTTTACAAGTGACGCGCTAGACAAATGAATTAGACCAATTGGCTTGGTGTTGTGATAGACAGTCTAGGTTTACTTACCTCTGGCATTCCACGAGCCTCGAGACCCGTAGACGATTCTGAAGGTATAGTAGCGGCGATGGTTTGACCAGTGATTAAGAGGGCAACGCCCAAACCCTGTAGTCCAATCATGTCGGTATAAGAGTTTCGCAGTTCTTGTAATAATGCTGAAGAGAGGACGTTACTCGAGATAATCCTAAAGCAGAGGGGAATTAAGATCTTTTATAGAGGTAGCGGAAGTAAGTGATGCGTTGCGTAAAAATACTAGGAATAAATTTTAAAAATACTTAGATTTTCGGTAATTAAAATTCTACGGCCATAGTCTGAAGAGTATCGTATCAGCTTTCCTGGACGGGAAGGTCATTTTCCAGGGTAATACGAGGTATTGAGCACAAGAGCACTATATCCCTGGACTATGGCCCTTTACCGAACTCAAGCTAAGCTTGAATCACTATGAATCACAATTAGTAAGCCATTAGAGGTGTCTTGATAATTGCATGACGGAGCCATCCCCTTGCCTTTCTGATTCAATACATAGGGGTAACGCTCAAGACGGATCAGTTACTCAGCTTGTCCCGCAGGCAGGTGGTCAGATAACAATAAACTCAATTCGACGTGTAAGGGGAAATGAAATCCCTCTTCTCCTGTTACTTAGACTATTTGGGGGCCACAAAGCTGGCCTCACGCGTCAAGTCGGCTGTCGTCAGACAATACGAGTTGTTATTCTAGACTATGCATATAGCTCCAAAACAATCGGAACTGAGGATACAGGGAGCTAGCAGCAGACATACAGTAGAGGGAAACAGCGATGTTAACTTGAGTCAAGTCTATTTTTACTGCTTGTTTAGGCCGCACTTACTCAAACCAGGAAGATTCATCATTTCAGCATACAAGTACTCGGTATATATTGTATATTCAGCAAAACCAACGCCAACTGATAACTTAGAGAGGTGCCTTGATGCCAATAGGAGCTAAATGGCCAGCTATATCACTCGCTCACTCTTTCCATGGCAGTCTCGGCCATCGCGAAAACCTCTCTCAACTCATCAGTCGCTAACGAGTGATTTCTTAACTCGACAAGTCGCGATCGCCAAAAAGCCCAACGCTCCAAATTGAACCCAGGTCTCCCTTTCCATAGCTGCCCCTGAATACCTGAGTCTTGGAGCGCATTCTCTCTACACATGTGATAAATCTGCTGCGACGACAGAATAAACCAAGTCGCCGCTGCCTGTGCGTAACATTCGATGATCTTTTGAGCATCCCTTCTGCTGCCGTTCTCAAGGCCTAGTTTGATACTTTCCAACGCGCGGTACCAACCTCCATAAAGATTTTCAATCGTCAGATATGCTGCTAGGCCATTCAAGTTGATCCAATGCCGAATAGTTTCAGGTGGAATGGTAGCTCGATTCGTAACGCCCGCTTCTATTTATCACGTTAGCTTACTTTTTTAAAGGCTTGCATGGCAAGAATCTCAGGATTAACTACTCACGATTCCATCTTTCAGTGAAGAAAAGCGACAAATCCGGTAAGTCCTGCCATAAACGCCTGCCATCCTCCAGGATAGCAGTAGTAGGCAGGTCACGAAGGGCTTTGATCAAAGAGATGAACTTTTGCATTTGTTGAGTTTGGTAGTCAAGCTGGACAGCGATTTGGAACGCAAGGTCCCAAAAGGCGGCAAGGAAACCTCCTGGCGACTTTTTATTCCCGTCTTTTTCAGGTTGGTGCGGGAAAAGATTGCTGATGTGTGTAGCGGCTTCTGGAGCAGTAGTAGCTTGTCTTTCTGAGAGAAAGGACGTTAGAATCAGGGTAATTCTCTGTTCAGTGTCTGCCATCTCGCTAAAGCCAGTATCGAGCTGAAACTGCAGAGAATTGGCATTATTCATGATGTTCATTAATCGAATTGCGCTGGAGAGTACAAAGGAGGGACTCATGAAGTTGCGCAATGAGGGTTCGAATGAATGCTAAGAAGCAATTGCTACCCTATGAGCTTGCCGCTTGAGCGGAGTGGGATTGTCAAACTGGGGACATATGGTGCGGAGGGAAACCTTGACGGAATACGAGATAAGGTTCCAGACCCGCAATATGTCAGCATTACAAAATCTTACGTTGAGGTACGCAAAGCATTGCTTGTGGGGTCAACGTCGCGATTCGTTTCTAACCCCGACAGTTGAAAAGGGTCAAGAAAAGCTTCAAGACCGCAGAATTTGTATATGTGGAACGGCGCAGAAGGATTCAGTCCAGCCATTTAGATAAAATACACGAGAAGGCTTAGAAATTAATATAAGATACTTTTAGTTCTTTGTTAAGACTTTGCCTTCTATCTATGTTTCTGAAACCTCATAAGCACTATATATATATCTATCAAGGCTGGAGCAAGACTACATGTAGTACAAAATGCTACAAAATATTATTGTCGGAACTGAAATTTTGTGGCACGGTCGAAGGACGGTTTCCTATAACGTAGCGCAGTCCAGATTACATATTTTTTCAGCTATTATTATAATATGGAAGTCTCGAGCCAGATGTTCTATTTAGTCGGAGTCCTTGGGCCAAAAATTACTTTTCTAAATTTTATTAACGTGTATGATAAGTATATGTCCCAGATAAGCATGTGTCCCAAAAATCTTAGCCTTAAGACATTAAACCTCTTTAAAATAACTACAATCTATCTAATCAATTAAAACTACTCACTATACTCATCACCAGAGGCTGGAATATCTACCTTACAGGTCCTTGCATTATGCCCGGTCTCGCCGCATACACCACAACGCCGAACACCCGGTCCAACCGACCTCCTTCGCCCACCACTCCTCGATGATTCGGCCACTACCTGCATATCAACATCCATCTGATCAATTACTTGTGATGCTTCCTATACAGTCATAGTCCCTCCTTTCTGCAGTCTAGTCCTCTTTACCCTACAGCGCCGGCTTAGTATCTCATTTGCATCTCGAAGATTACGAAGCTTAGCCCTCAATAAGGTAACCTCATGCATAATTGCTTTTATTGCCTTAGTAGCTGAATTTAAAGCTTCAATAATAGACTCTGGGGAGCTATTATGATGCCTTCTGATTCGCCTTTTGAGGTATTCAGACTGAGATTGGGCCTCAATTACTGTCTTTAGGGTCTTTGAAGCTTATGGTGTTGATGGTTGAGTGGCCTCCTCGGGAGGCGTTAAGGTCCGTAGCTGTATATCAAGCTTTGAGATCACAGTTTCTGGGTTAAGAGGAGCAAGCCCAGCTCCTCTAAAACCCCCCCAGATATTGCTTTCTGTAAAGGTAGCTTTAAATGCAGTATAAAACGCAGAAAAGAACTCAGTCTTGGAAATATGAGTTATAGAGCATCTGATCAGATGCTCTATTTCTCGACTATAAGCCTTTTTCAGCACTGCAAAGCACCTAACATCAAGAGGCTGGAGTAGATGAGATGCATGAGCAGGCATATAGAGCGTAATGATCTTGTTCTCCTTGCAATATCTCTCGAAATCGGCTGAGTGGTGGCTTTCGTGACCATTAAGGATTAGGAGACGATAGGGACCAGTTGATCGGTTAGTTGTAGACCGATCAAAGTGCTTTAGCCACTCAAGGCCCAGCTCGTTATTTGTCCACCCATTTTGACTCGTTGCGATAACCCAATCGCCTGGGAGGTCGCATTCTCGGTACCAATTAGCAAGGTGATACTGGCCCGCACCAATGATAAACGGCGCGATCGATTGACCTTCCGCATTAATCGCCTGGATCACAGTAATCCATTCCCGGTTTCCAGGCTGTACTGATTTTAGTCTTCCTTGCGTTTCTAAACCTATGATAGCCATTTCGGCTATAATAAGGCCCATCATAAAGCCAGTCTCATCAAAGTTCCAGATATCATCTGATCAGATACCATACTTTACAATTGTATTCTGTATGAGCTGAAACCAGCTGCGAATAATAGTTAGATCTTCACATTTAGCTCTCTGATAGTCATATCTCCGAAATAAATGCGTCTTTAGCTCTGATTGTCGCTTCACGAAGTTATGAGCCCAGCGCTTACCAACAGGTGACGCATCGCAGTCGGCAAGTAGAGAATTAGCCATTTCTTCCACAAAACGCAGTCATGAGGGGAATCCTCATGAATCTAGATCAAGAATAAATTGAACTATTATTTATTCCTCCAGATCAGATAGTTTCCGTAACTTCAGTATCCAATTGCATCACGATTGAATGCCATTATGGCGGCGTTGTAAGGTTCAGTAGTTAACTTCATAGATAGTAGCAGCGCGTCGGGTGCTTAGTTTTAGGTTATTTTGAAGGGCCTGAAG